>OY720453.1:18224595-18777095 GCA_963082715.1 Harpalus rubripes | reverse complement strand
TAAAGGCTTTGGTCGCATATTATGTAATGACTCCATTCACACTTTAGAATTTAGGGTCTCAAAATCTAAATCATAAAACTAAACATTGCAAGGTCCAAACTTTAGGTTTATGATTTAGTTTGACGTCACAAAGTTCACCAATGAGAACGAGTCTGAAATGATATAGATATATACACCCACCTTCATTTAGTATACATTTGGTGGATTCGACTTTTTAAACAAATGCAAGGAGAACATGGAGACTGTCATAACTTAATTGCTGAAATATAACCAATAATGCCAAGCGATAATTTAATCTTGTTTTTGAAGCATTTACACAGATGTCTGTACATATCAAAACTAATTTTCAGGTAATTTAACCTTACATTTATGAATGACTTACTTAAACCTAAACAAAAACCATAAATCTAATTTTCGTTTGTGAATGCACCTGCACCTGTCAATTTTAAGATCTGGATGGAGCATTTTTTATTGTTTCTTAAATTTTAGTAATGTTTTCTACACCTTTTCCAATTATTGTATTTCAGAAATAGTGAAAATGTTTTTTCTGGATTACATTTTAAATTTTTTAATATTAAATTGACTATTCAAAATTATATTTGACTAGTTTGGCAGTTAAACTGACAATTACTGAAAGTTATATGTTCTTTAGTCAAATTTCAGAACCTGTCAAATATTATTGAGTATAATTAATTTAATTTCATATAAAGCGACAAATGTAATTCCGAAATAAATATTTGAACTATATTTCAGACCGCTGTAATTACTGAAATACATGTTAGCCTAGATTTACTTTAGCGATTTCAAAAGTTATCATATAAGGCTAATATAATATCACATTTTTCAGTAACAACGTCGTTCTGGATTACAATTGATACTTTCTGATATACAAATATTTATTTCTGAATTACATTTGACGTTTTCTGCAAATAAAATGATTATTCTGAGGGTATGTGAAATTAAATTAATTATTCTGAATTACAATGAATAAATATAAACATATAATATAATTACTGAAATTAGCCTTGATTTACTATATGGATTTCAGTTCAGAAGCCATTATTTGACGCAAATATAAATCATTGCTAACACTTTTTTCAATTCCAACGTCGGTCTGACGTTATATTGAAAGTAGATAAGAAAAAATCATGATTGAGATGAAAAACGTTTTTAAAAAATTGTTAGTTTTTGAAGTATTTCAGATTTTAAGCATCTATATATCTACGTCACAACTATTGCTATATTTCTCGCGCAGCCTACTACAGAAACTTGTGCGAGGAAGAAGCTATAGATTTCGTTAAAAATCAAATTCAGTTAATATAATAGTTATTTATTATATGAGTGTGGAATGTATCATATTAGTTACGAAAGAAAAAGTAATTTTCTTTAGTGACTAACATACAACGTTTTATCCAACACTTTTTTAAAAACTTCTTATAATAATTAACGTATCAAGGGTTTTATAAGGACAATAACGCATGAGGTCAACAGTGTACTTTTCGAGGGCCTCTGCTCCGGGATGTCTACGTTCACCGAAGGCATTATTGTCCGTTTAACTCCCGTGGTGCGTTCAACGTTTAACGTCCGACTATAACTTTAATATTCTACAGATTACGTATCAGAAAGTTTTAATAAAATTTGCAGAGTAGGTAGGCTATGAATGCTTTTGCTTGTTTTTTAGATTTTATTCCTGTATCAATATCAATTTATTGAGAACATTACCATACAGCAACAACTCATAACACGCTCTAGGGTGTTATTTGGTATATAATAACCATGAAAGCAAGGTTGTTATGATAATAATAACATACCAGTGGGAGGTTAAATCATTTTTATGTTTTCATTCATAGTTTGACACTGACAAGTTAATTGATGTAGTATTTTAAATTTCAAAGTAGCCATTGAATGGTTGTTATGGTTTTTTTACAATGTTATTGGTCTGTCATTGGGAATTATTTGTAAGCAAAATACATTAAAATGGGTTAAAATGAGGACCTTCCTTTAAAACGTATTCACTTAGCACAAGCAGCATCTTTGAATTTAATTCCGAAGCAAGTAACCATTAACTCGTTCCTCCTTTTCGTATCATCAGCCGTACATGACAGCTGTCATTGTGTAAAGATAAGTGACCTATTTTAGCATAAATGTAAATATAACTTACAATAAATAAGTTTCATAATGTTAAATAATTTCAATAATAGAATAATTTTGTAAAATTGCTTTTTTATTTAAATTTAAAAAAAAACTAAAATCAGTAATAATTCCTTCGTGACTTTCAAAATATTCTCTCACGGAGTGACTAATGTTGTACATTAGTTATTTTAAATAACCATAGTAACAAGTATATTATGAGTCGGTGTTAGATAAAAACAATTATGACTTTTTAATACTATGTATTGCTTCATAATTGAATGAAGTTTTATTTAAAATAATAAAAAAATGAGCGTGGAGGACCTTATTTTAAGTTCAATATCTGAAATTTGGAATAAAACGAGCTTTGTAAAAATTCAGAAAACAAGAGTTAAAACTTTGTCACAGAATGTGAAAATATAGTTGGCTAAACTATTTTCATGTAGCAGTCGATTATTTAAAACAATGCAAACATTAAAATTTAATATAAATGAGTACTTACATTATACCGTCTAACTAAAATAAAATAGACTTAATTTCTGCTCTGTGTTATACATAAAAGTAATAAAAATTACAATTTAATGCAAATGTTTAATTCAGTTTTAATAATTAAAATTTAATTGAAAATTTTATACGGAAATCAATTTTTCATTATGCATGTTTTTCCTACTAATTTTATTGGAGCAGAAATAAAATATGTAAGTATCGCAAATAAATTTTTAAATGTATAGTAAAACCTCCGATTCGCTCCAAGATCATTTGTATAAGAAAAGAAGATGTATTATGTAAATTTTTTAGAAAGTGTGATATTGAATTTCTTAAAAAAACTAAAGAAAAAATTTGACAAGGCTCCGTCGATTACTTTTGGCTGTGAGTATACAAACGTAGTCAACCGTTTATTTGATTTTTTGTTCCCGTAAATCCTGCAAGAGTTTTCAACTGTTGTCAACAAAATTTCTTTTTTCTTTAGTCCAGATAATACTTTCTCGCTGTAGTTAACCACTGATCAAACAGTATTTTACTTTTACGACTTATTCAGTATTGCTCAATTTTCAACTGTAGAACTGCATATTCGCAACTGATTTTCGAATAAAAATAAGAGATTGCATTTCTACAGGAAAATCAGAAAATAATGTTACTTCGACTCAAGCTTAGGGCATAATTCACCTTTTACATAAACATTTGACAAGCTGATGGTATACAGGGTCTTTCACATCATCGGGTACAAACTTTAAGGGCGTATAGTACTGACCAAAATGAGTAAAAAAGATTAATTTACATGGGTCCGATCATCAATCTTCAATAGTTTACGAGATATAAGGCAGTGAAAAATGAGTTTCACGGAGTTTGCCCAAGGATATTAATATATACACTGGATTGCTAACTTGTATGTTGTGCACATAGTTACCTTTGAGGCAAGCCACTGGAAGGCAGCCATTTGCAGAAAAGGCAAAATACGCGCCAAATTTAAAATTACATATAGAAACAAATTATAAACGGGTTGAATTGACATAATTTTTTTTTAAATATTGCTATATTTTAAAAATTACAGTTATTACTTCCTTGTACAAAGTAAACGAAGTATTGTAATCGCGAAAAATTTCGGTTTTCAAATTTAAACGGAAATATCCAATTTGACCATCCCTGAATCCATTTTGACTAATTTCGTCGCGACGTCTGTACATACGTACGTATCTCGCATAACTCAAAAACGGTAAGCCGTAGAAAGTTAAAATTTTGTATTTAGGACTGCTATAACATCTAGTTGTGCACCTCCCTTTTTGGTCACTACATAATTTCCAGAAATGGTACTTTATTTGAAGCCTATAATAAATTTTAATGAAAAACTATTTCAAAATATAAACCAAAACTTTTCAAATTTGGTATATAAGACTTTTATATCAATTGGAATAACATAGTAGATTTTGGTTAAAACAGGCTAGCCGGAAGTGATATATTACATGAAGTTGTTAACAGTTTTTCTTGAATAAAATGATTTCATTTTGATTTTAGAAATAAATGCTTCAAATAATAGTTTTAGAGAATTAAATTCTTTGTCTGGCACATCAAGTATTATTATATTAGCCCTTTGTATAAGCGAGATATGTAAATTTAAAACTTTTATAATTTTTTGGTTTTTATAATGAAGCTTGCTATGGATTAGGACAAAAAATAACAAAAAAAAAATAGATGTTAATGTCAAATTACGTCAAATACGTGCAATTTTATAATTGGGTCTATACTTCATATTGTTCTTGCGTACAATGAAGTCGTGTGGCGTCCACATCAGATTTTTTAATAATATAATATACATTTATTACATACGTATACTAAAAATAAACAAGCAGAAGACTCACGTCATCGACCTGAAAAAACCTTATAAAATGCAATATAACTTATAGAAATTATTGGGTGTTATTTATTTTTTAAAAAAGAAGGAATAAAAAATACTAGTATTAAGAAACGTATATATTTATGAAATTTACCTTCATGTCAAAATCAATCCTTATTCCTTTTAGGGAATATAAAATTATTTGAAATAATTGTAGTTAATTTTCGTATCATAACGGTAGCACTACTGATCAAATATCGATCTAGTCCCTGTCACTTGATTGTCAACTCATCTCATCCAGGCACAAGTGACTTTAATTAATATAAATAATTGTAAATATCAAAGTAGTTATGTATTATTGTTTTGTAAAAATTATATAGAACTCAAGAACTGTTAATTAGCTGACAATACAATATATCAATATAATATATCTACCTATTGTACTAATTACAACAGTTTCTTTTGAGTTAAGTATTTGTGAGTTGTGTCTAGTGCTACAGAATTACTGCAGTGTCCAATTACCGGATAGGCTAACTAGGCTGCAGCCTAGGGCGCACAGATTTTGGGGGCGCACAATTTTCTCATTTTATTATAGTTTTTGGGGCGCTTTGATTTGATTAGAGGTGAGACGACCTAAACCACATCCTGAGTATTATTGGTATGTTTTAATAAGTATTACATGATAATTCATCTGCATGTATACAGTAAGTTATGCAACACGCACTGCATTTTCTAGAATAAATTAGTACCTCATGTAAACTTAGTAATAAGTGACGTCATTATCTAGTAATATTTATTGATGACGTGAGTCTTCTGCTTGTTCATTTTTAGTATATACAGAGAATTTATTTTAAAATGCAACATATGATTTATCACTACCATGGTTACATACTACTGTTAAAAAATGACAACAATGTAGTATTTGTACATTTTAAAATGCAACATAAATAGTATTGCAGCACAGGAGATACCTTCAGAACACATCACAAATGGTGTCAATTCTTTCTACGAGCGACTAGGATATTGCTTCTGTGTGAATGGAGATATTTTTGAACATTTATTACATTAAAATTATGAATTTTTTTAAGCCACAGTTTGTTAAAATATGCTACATTAAAGTTTTGATTTTTTGTTAATAGTATGTAGGCTAATTTATTGGAAATTAATTAATTTTTGTGTGTTGCATTTTAAAATGGACAAATATTACATTGCTGTCATTTTTTGACAGTAGTGTGTAGTAACCATGGAAGTGATTGACAATATGTTGCACGTTAAAATAAAATCCCTGTATAGCAAATTCACAATAAAATAGGACAATGAATTAAAAATAATATTTGCTTATTAAATAGTTGCCTTTTGCATATATGGTGGAAAATTTGGAAATACAGAAGATGCTGAATCTGGTTTTAATCTGCTTATATATGTTCCAGGCCTTTTCAAATAACCAGTTTCAAGAAAATTAACACAGCAAATTTTTGATGCTAATGTAGGTGTGAAATCTTTTCTTTTTAAGGCATCTATCCACAATCGTAATAGTGGTAACTATTACACTATTATTTACAGGAAATCTGTAAAATATTTAAAACAGGAGTATGAATAAATATGTATACATATACAGGGTGAGTGTGGGAAAATGCCCCCCCCCCTTTAGCTTTTTTATTATAAGTAATTGAAAAAAATGGCTCCTATAAAAGTTTTATTATTTTACATATACTATTTGATGGCACATGTAGATATTTTTTATAGTCAGGTTTACAAGATACGACTATCAACCTTTATTTTTCAAATGGCAACCTATAATTACGTTAATAAAATAGAAACCGCCATTTTTTTCTCTTTTCAACGATGTATTATCTTTTATTAATGTATTTGAAAAATTTCGAGAAAAATGAGATAATTTAGAAATATTAGAAATAATTTTTAAACAAATATTATAGGTGGCTATGTGAAAATAAACAAAACGAAACAATGTAAAACAATTAAATTAATGTCAAAAAAGTATACATTTGTTTGTTACTTCTTAAACTCGGTTGCCGACGTCTAGGAAACCGCTCCCGGTAAAAATTTTTTTGCTCTTATGATTCCAGTCGATTCACCAATTATTAGAATCATATTAAATAATTCGTTCTTCGTAAACATTTTAAAATGTTTTTTTTGTTTACAAAATAAGTTAAATTAAGTAACAAACAAATGTATACTTTTTTGACATTAATTTAATTGTTTTACATTGTTATGTTTCTATTTTATTAAAATAATTATAGGTTGCCATTTGAAAAATAAAAGTTGATAGTCGTATCTTGTAAACCTGACTATAAAAAATATCTACATCTGCCATCAAATAGTATATGTAAAATAATAAAAAAATTATATGAGCCATTTTTTTCTATTACTTATAATGAAAAAGTTAAGGGGGGGGGGGCGTCTTCCCAGACTCACTCGTATATGAAGAATAATAGTATAGTAGCTTGTATTTGTATACGTATACATATTTTGGTTTTTTTGAAAAAAAATCTATGTAATTATACATTTCAATAGATCAAGTGTAAAACGGACTGCATTCTCCACAAAGCTAGGGATATTTTCCTATTTGCATGAAACGTTAAAATTACAAATTGTTCGTTTAATATGAATTAATCTCGTTTCTCGTTGACACAAACCAACTTTGTACAAATGGCATGAGTTTTATGTTCGCGGTTTATTGCGCTGACAACTAATCTGATCACATGTTGTGTGCACTGCAGAAGAGTCAATTTATCAATTACAAAACTAAAGCAGCCCCAATTCCTGACAATTATAATAGGCAGAAAGCACCATGCCTAAAGCTTGTTCATTAATTTTGCTAAGTTTGCACGATGAAACTAGAGCCCATTTGAAAGGGATTATTATTAATTAATTTATTGCTGTAAAACAATTTGTGAACATAAATGTTAATTATTCTGAAATAAATGAAAAGCCAGTGATTTCTCAGTCTCAGAGAGACAACACTATACTGTCAACAGTGCATGGCGTGACTATTGTTCCATTTATTACGCACTTGCCCGGTGTTTCGCGGAATCGGTTTTTTAAGGAAGGATTCATTAAAATTAATAAAAAGAAAATATTATCCCCCACTATAAAAAATTTAAATTATACCATATTTTCTATTTTGCGTCTATAACAGCACCCACAAGAGTTCGTTAATAGCTCATTCGTGTGCTGTAATGGACTAATACAATTTCTTTAAGGTCGGTGGATATTAATGCCAAAAATATCAAATCTCACTTAATAAATGAATACAACGATTGTTAGGAATTTTATTTTTATATAATTACAAATTTAAAAGTAGTATTACTAAAGATGAAAAGAAATGGAGTAGTGAAGTTAGAAAGAAATGAAAAATATTGTACCTAGATCGTTGGTGTTACAAAAATAAGATTAGAATTGTGTTATTTTTACCGTCAACTGACTCAAAATTCGATTTTTTAAATTTAAAAACGAATTTTACTTTAATATACACTATGTTTACATGCAGTTTTGAAAATGGTTTCAGTTTTCAGTCAAAATTGTGCAAAACTGTTTACATGCAGTTTTTAAAACAAGTTTAAATTGATTTGAAATCAGTTTCGGCGCATGCACATTTAGCTGATGTAAGTGACACTTTCTCTTCACTCCTAATACTTCGTTTTGCTATTATTCCAATTATTTTTTATACTTCGTACAACTACGCACTAAAACTACACAACTGTCAGTTTATTTGAAGGTTAGTAACACAAAGCGACAGAAACGTTATGCTCTGTACGCATGCGCAGTATCGAAACTGAATTTGAAGTGATTACATGAGTAGTTTTGAAACTAGTTTTCATCCAATTTTACCCAAAATCTAACCAACACTTTATATGACTGCAGAAAGCTTAAATACGGAAAATAGAAATATTTGGAAGTTTGTGATAAGAGTTATCGTGGAGGAAAAAATCGTCAGACACACACACTCACAAACACGCACACGAACACGCGCGCGCCACATACGCGCACACGCACACATACATACACACACGCACGCACGCACGCACGATCTCACGCACGCACACACACACACACACACACACACACACACACACACACACACACACACACACACACGCACACAGAGACAAACATCATCGTAAAAATAGTAAAACGTGTTGTGGGGACCCTAATTCGTGCTTATTCACTGAAAACTCATCATCGATCGGTATGACGGGAGGTAAAAACAGCAGAATTTACATTTTCGCCTATATCTAGTGACCTATATATTTTTTCTCAAATAACAAAACACCAATAAAATCCCTATGTTGTAAAAGTTATCCTGGACACCTGTATATCGTGGATATACTTAAAAAAACCAAATTAAAAATGATACAAAATGAGTTAAAGTGCTCCAGTCTTTTTTAAAAATGTAATCTCTATACAAAGATAAATTGCACAAGTCAAATATGGGGCCTATTCTGTAACTCAGTGGTTAATTTTTAACCATTGGTTAATTTTTTTAACCAATCATTTTGTTGTCAAATCAATATCTATTGAATAAAAATTTTAACCAGTGGTTAAAAATTAACCACCGAGTAACAGAATAGAGCCCTTTTCGTGCTAAATATAACTTTTTAATCAAGATGAATAATATTCAAAATACATTAGTGACCAAGTCAAACCCACCTCTCCTTCTAAATTTCTTTGCACTACAAAAACATGTTATAAAACATAAAAAGTAATGATTACTAAAAAAGAAAAATATTAGAAAATGAAGGAAACAAGAAACAATTAAATCTTGATTTTTCCAATTACCGCAAAAACATTTAATTGCTATTTCTCATAAAGTACGTTTTTTGGCTTGGTCACTTTTAAAAGTACCCCACGATATTTTCTTGTGATTTGTGGTGAAAATTATATCTATACATATATAGGTAGCGTATGGCGGTGGCCCTGTTAATAGGTCATGGCTTTTTGTGTTAATACTATTATTGAGAGTGACCTCATATAAACAACTACATTGATAGTGTTAGCCTTATCATCTTGCACACACTGGGTTGCGGTACGGATAGGCAAAGCAACTATTGGCAGGTTGGGTAGCTGATTGGGTGACCGCAAGGTATTATGGAGAGTTCCGGTATATTGGTATCTAGCCATGGATACAACCTTAATTACAATTTACGATATAATCACTAATGACACTGTATTAGCTGAAACAATATAAGGGTTGGCTTATTACAAGTTATGTTCAATACTAAGGAGTAAGGAGTGGCATTTAAATTTAACCTAAGGAATAAATCTACTCATGATCTGTCTTCAAATAAAATCGGTGTATTTAGCTCTTCTTAACCAATCACAGTCGTATTACAGTAGCTCAGTAGTAGCAATATTATCAAACTCCAGTGTTTACGAGGCAATATTTTGATATTTATTTTATTTATATATTTGTTGTTTAAAAAACAATCAAATTGCAATGTGTCAGTATAATAATGATATAAACATTTCAAAATATATTTAAACAAATAAAACAAAATTAAACACCTATTTTTATTAGGGATCGACCGATACCGATATCGGTATCGGTATATCGGCCATATCAGTCTTCTTGGCCGATATCGGTATCGGCCGATATGTAAACTACGATATCGGCCTATATCGGTATCGGCCTAAAAAAATATAAAATGCTTAATATTTCAGTTGCTAAGGATTTTTTAAAGGAAATTAAAACAGAAATACTAAATAAAAAACAAATCAAGTTTATTCTTATTCAAAATTTAGCAAAAAAGTAATTAAAAATGTAGAAGTAAAGTTACACACTTAGTTAAACAAATTAATATTTAAAGTTAAGTTTGGGCAAGTTGTAACAAAATTAAGCTTTCTACTCTTTCCGGAGTTAGACGATTTCTTGCGCTTTCATAACCATTTCCAGCTGAAGAAAATAGCTGTTCACTAGCAACACTACTTGGCGGTGGAGCTAAATATATTATTGCAACTTTGTACATCAATGGAAAATAGTATATTGTGTTATTAGGAGTAAAAGTGATACTTTGTGTGGCGAGCGAAGCGAGTCGGACAATTGCATGCGAGGCACACAAAGACACTTTTATTCCGAATGACACATTAATTTTTTATTTCAAACGCACTACTTTTCTTTTTATTTGCTAATTCTATGTAGTTTCTATGGATATTTATTTATTTTATTTCTCCGCCGCTGGCGTAGAAATTACCTATTTCTACTCCGGCGGCGTAGAAATTAGCTATTTCTACTCCGCCGGCGTAGAAATATCCAACGGCGTAGAAATAAAGCTTCTACCTTGTGAATTAAGTCACAAAAATGGCATTTCTACGACGTTTGAAAAAATATGTCTTTTTTTGCATTTGTTCTGCATTTTTTTGTGATTTATTTATGGTTAATGCGTGTAACGGTAACAGTATATCAATATAAATAACTTTTACCTCATTTATACAGCAAAAAATTTGCGACAAAATTTTATGGCCGATATATCGGTATCGGCCACAAAAAATCATATCGGTCGATCCCTAATTTTTATAACTTTACCCTCATGTCATTGATTTCTGAACTACAAAATAACAAGTAATTGTATATTTATCTCTGTCTTACTTACTTATGGTTTCCTACATTCTAACTTCAATACGTATGTCTAATAGCATCATATTTTATGTCTTACAACGCATTTAGAAAAATATTGTTATATATGAAATTTGAATATGACATTCGACAGCAGTGGTCCTTAATATTTTTGCATGCTCGTTCGCTGCCCAAATTCAGGCAAAATTAGTGGTTACTCTTATGGCTCACTCTGTTTACGCTTGGACAAAATATTTGGGAAATATCTCTAATGTGGGTTTGACATTTTAAATATACATATTTGTCAATGACAATGTTATTTTTATAATTTATTGGAGATATTTCGTTCTTATATATATATATATATATATATATATATATATATATATATATATATATATATATATATATATATATATATATATATATATAGGTATATCTATTCTTAGGAATAATCGTAAAATGGAGTAGTATTTTAGTTAAAGAATGAAATAATTCACTATAAAATCTACAAATTTAGGTTAAATTTTGAAGAATTTTGGATTACGAACACATGAATTTCAAACGACAAATTACGCTCCAAATATGAATAATTATAAACGTTTCAACCTTTTACTTGCCACAAGTGTAAACATCCAAAAATGAAGAAAATTTTACTCCAACTACGTACCAAATTTCAGCTCTGTAGACCGTTAGAAAATCGGTTAAAATAGTTTATTAAACGTTGGACCAGATATACAAACAGACATATAGACAAAGCAAGTTAAATAAAAGGACGAAAAAAATATGTGAATCATGATTTTGATAAATAACTAAAGGTGTATAAATACGTACATAACTCGGTATTCAGACACACAATTAAGATAAAACATATAATTTTAATGAAAGTTATATTATTTTGGAAAATGAAAAGGTCAATACATTCACATTTTATAAGTGTAATCATGGCTAGTCTTTGCTGTTTATATGACTCGACTTAATTGCCTTGCACTCAAAACTGTTTGAGATCTGCGGGTAATCAGGTTTCCGTCACTACCAATACAATTTGATTCATACGAACATCAAACTATGACGTGAGAGTCAAGTGAGAAAAAACGGTGTATATTCTTACATCTAACATATTATTCAGTTCTTTGATTAGAGTATTTACGTTGCTAAGAAGCAATACTAGTACAATAGGGTTGTTACAAGAATTTTTGGTATACCTTATAACAATTAAATTTTTAGGAAATATCTTTATTTAAATAGCCTCAAATTTGTAAATATCACGAAATATTCATTAGATATTTTACAATTAATTATTGAAATTTGTGTAATATTTTGAAAAAGTTACTCGATCCGAAACAGAATGTGAAGTCAAATTTCATACATTTTAGCATGTGACAAACAATATATTTATTTATATAAATAACGTAGGGGATGGAAAAACTGTGTTCCTATTGGTAATGAATGACGTGCTATATTAATTTTATGCCGCAGGAATGGGGGTTGTTGTCCTTTACTATACTATTTAATTATTTACAAAAATAACAAGAAATTATTATATCTTTTATTACTATAAAAAACTATTGAATTGTGTGCAAAGTTGTTCAGAATTAAAATTGCATACAAAATTATTGTGTTTGCAATTTTTAGTATGTTTCCAGTTTCTATTTAAAATGTGAAGAAACTAAATACTTAATAAAAAAATACCTTTTGGGATTTTCATCACTCCTGCTTGTTGTTTAAGAAAATCTACACTCGTTCTTTCGCATTGTCAGGGCCGCTCGGTGGGTATAAGGCGTCTTTGTGGTATGTTATATTAGCGCCCCTTCCCCTCATGATGGAAAATTTGCAAATTAAAGTTTAAACTATACTTTTTGTTCTTCAAAAATACCACATTTAATATGTTGATGATATTTTCCTTGATTTGTTCTTGTAATCAACAGGTTATAATCAAAATCGTTTGTTATAATCAACAATTTTACAACAGATTTCAGAACTGTATGTGAATTTGATTCTTCGCAAAATGATAGTAGGTAATTAAATATTGAATTCATTGTAGGATTCATTCTTGTAATCAATGTTCTTGAGTTATAATCAATATATTTATTGTTGTAATCAACATTTTCATATTTATTATTTCAATATAACAATGCTAGAATAATAACGAACCGATTGGTAGGTACGATAATTATTTTACTTACAACTAGAGCTCTAATGCAAACAAATTAAAAAATATATTCTTTACTTCTTTCACGTTAATTTGTAAGTTTTATAGTAATTTTGTATTTACGAATAAGAGCATTATATAAAAATTTACTGCCTTGAAACGGCGCCCCTCAAAGTCAGGCGCCTTTGTGTAGGGCACAACCTGCCCACACGTACGGAGCGACCCTGCGCATTGTACAAATTTTCGTCGTAACAAGCAGTCGCGATTTTGTCGACAAAAATTGCCAGGAATATCATAATCACCTTGAAAATATTTTGCTTTGAAACACTCGTCTTTATCTTTATTTTCAAAAATTAATTATTTTTGTGCAGTGAGTATAATTTATAAATCGTAAAAGTGATAATTGAAATTCTTGTATTTCTTTCGCTTCTTCTGGTTCTCGTATTTATAATAACTCTTGAAGAAAGCAACGCGGGTTTCGCATACACAGAGGGAATTTTCGATCAACGGAAAGTGGGTAAAAGTTTAGGGATAATGATGAAGTGATCAAAGCTGTGCAACGTTAAATTTCTTCCAAAATGTTATTAAGAAGCTTCCGGATTTAAGTACTCTTATATTGGAACGTTCAGATAATAAAGTTTAACACGAATTTCATTTACGCTGTCAAAATTTATAATACAATTTTTGCTAATTGAAATTTTAAATCATGTAGCTACCGGCTATCTAATAAGTTACATCATTATATACTCGTATTTTACGCATAAAATATTCAAATATTTTTGGTTGGCACATACTCATAATATTTTGCACGACAGTCCTTATAAATAAGATTTAAAAGGGATCATTAACAATAACATTTATTTTGTAAGACTTAATATAAAAAAATCTAATGTGGACACCACTTGACTGTACGCAAGACCAACATGAAATACTCGTATAGATCCAATTATAAAATTGCCGTAATTTAACATAACATTATTTTTTTTTATACTTTTTTGTCCTAATACATAGCAAGCTTTATTACAAAAACCAAAAAGTATATAATTTTTAAATTTATATATCTCGCTTATACAAAGGGCTAATTTAATAATACTGGATGTGCTAGTCGCAGAATTCTCTAAAACTATTATTTGAAGCATTTATTTCTAAAATCAAAATAAAGCAATTTTATTCAAGAAAAACTGTTGATAACTTCAGGTAATATATCACTTCCGGTTTATCTATTTTAACCAAAATCTAATATGTTATTCCCATTGACATAAAAGTCTTATATACAAAATTTGAAACGTTTTGGATTATATAAGTTTCTCATTAAAATCTATTATAGGCTTCAAATAAAGTTCCACTTCTGGATGTTATGTAATGACCAAAAAGGGAGGTCCACAACTAGATAGCAGTCCTAAATACAAAATTTCAACTTTCTACGGCTTACCGTTTTTGAGTTATGCGAGATACGTACGTACGTACGTACAGGGTGTAAATCGAAAACTTTAATTACCTTATTATAGGTATAAAAATACAAAATATATAACAATTTTTATTTCATTTTAATTTATTTATATTCAAAATTCACATGCGACATGTAATTTCTAAAAAATCGAAGACTTGGACGGGCCCGTTGGTGTTTACAAATCAAGAAATGAGGATATAAAGTTCGTACGGAATAAAGAAGATAAATAAAATAAATGAATATATCATCACGGCATATTACCCATTGCTGGGTGTGCCAATCTGCTTCGTACGCAGATATCGTTAATGATGAAGGTGGAAGAAAGATATTTAGTGATGTTATGAGCAGAGTCGCATATTCGTGACGTCACATCAATATTTTCAAATTTTGGACGAATATAACTTGCTTATTAATAGAAAATTTGTCACCGGATTTTCACCGATAGTCTTAGTTTTACTTACACGGTCATATGAAATTATATTTAAAAATTCTGGTGTGGCCAACACAATACTTCCCGCTATGTACCGCCCGAGTCACAAAAAAGATTAAGTTAATCCTTATTTTTGGATTAGCGCATTTTACTCTAATTTTGGCAGTTTATTTCTTAAAATATAGTCTAATCTAAGCCAAGTAACTACTTATTTTGATAATAAAATGAAGATTAAATTTTAAATACTGGGATAAAATAGAATTCACTAATCCAAAAATGAGAATTAGCTTGAACTTTTTTTGCAAATCGTTAATTTTTATTAATCTAAATACATACCTACATATTTACATATGCTGTATTGATTACCTTTCCTATTGTTCTATTTACTTTTTTCTTTTTAAAACGATACTATTATTAATTTGAAATGATTAGTTCTTCGACAGTGACATTTATCTGTCAGTTACATACCTTTGAATAACTGCGCAACCAAGGAGTTTTGTTTGCGTAAAGCGTAGGCTCCGGGATTTAAATTATAGATAATTTTACAAATTTATCCATAAAATATATAGAAAAAGTATTAAGGCAAATCTGTAGAAAATTTATTAATCTTTAATTTTTATAATAACATTAATGTCGAAAAAATAACATTTAAAGGTATTTTTCGAAGAAAAACTATTTTGAGCTTTTAGTAAAGTGCCATTTCCGGTTATCCGATTTTCACCAAAATCTAATGGGCTCTTTCCATTACAGAAAAATTTCGAAATACAAGATTTCAGAATCATAGAATTTGAGTTAGAGTGGAGGATCCACACACACAGACATCATCGTGAAAACGTTAAAATTGGATTCTAAGGACCTTAAAACGTGGTCATTTACCATAATCTCGATATGCGATTTTTAGCATGATCCCTATGCCCCCCTTACCAAGGGTAGCGGGAGGTAAAAAATGGTGGAATCCCCTATTTTAAATCTGATCAAATAATGCAGACTTTCATCTTTTTACTATTCTACTATCCCCTACCTATAAGATTTTATAAAACAATTTTTGCTAATTGAAATTCTAAATGACGCTGTTATCGGGCGTTATCCAACCACTAAGCTAAATCGTTAATGCGAAAAATATTCAAGTCGATTTTCCCTAATGGCATACAAAGCAGCAAATTTAGTCGTATCGGAATCAGTAGCAGTAGTTGTGTAGATATTTCCACATTAATTTGAAATTGTGTTTTGGTAAAGTTGGGAAATCTGTGATTCCGTGATATCTCTATCTAATCGTTTTGCTATTTCGTGCAAGAAAATAAAATTGGTTTCACGCGGATCAATAATCCGCCGAGAGTTACTAAAAGAAAATGTAGCACTGCCAAATAATCGAACCATGGGCTAGACACACATAAAAATTTTATGTGTCACTCAGATATACTTCTCAAAGGTTCTTCAACTGCCGTTAAATCACTATTGATCAACATTCGTCACTATCAATTTATATTCGCTTCATTCACATTTCCTATTCTTTTATTCCCTGGACTCGCAAGAAATAAATAAATGTATTAGAGGCGTGGCGCCCACGACAGTATTTTCTCCCAACGATTTTTTACGCATCGGATCGCACATTTCCAGGAAGTACAACAGGAAATTTGATTTATTTTATATACAGGTTGCAGTGACTTAATTATTGCTATGCTCACTTAACCACCGAGAGTTCTGGATTTGAATTCAGTATGATCTTTAAAAGGGTGTACTACGCCGTCCGAAAATATAAGTACGCATACACCTGCTGATGTTTAATAGTAACATGTATCATATTAGTTTTCGGAAAAATTTGAATGGACAATACTGTGGTTTAAGGAAAGTAAACTATCTGATGTGGACACCACACAACTTCCTTGTACGCAAGACCAACATGAAATATAGACCCAATTATAAAATTGCATGTATTTGACATAATTTGACATTAACATTATTTTTTTTATTTTTTTGAACTTTTTCGTCCTAATCCATAGCAAGCTTTATTACAAAAACCAAAAAGTATATATTTTACCTGTCGCTAAGAGAGGTATTGAATTCATGCTAAAAATCGCATATCCAGATTTCAGTGAATAAGCACATTTTAAGGTTCCTAAAATCCGATTATAATATTTTTACGATGAAGTGCGTATGGATGTGTGTGCGCGCGTGTGCGTGTGCGTGTTCGTGTGCGCGTGCGTGAACGTGTGCGTGTCAATGTGTGTGTGTGCGCGTTTGCGTGTGTGTGCGTGTGTGCGTGTGCGCGTGTGCGTGTGCGCGTGTGTGTGCGTGTGCGTGTGTGTGTATGTGGATGTTGGATCCACGATTTCTCAAATACTATATGACATTTTTAACTACGGATTCCTCAATTTAACAATAATGGGAAGAGTTGATTAAGTTTTGGTAACAATTGGACAACCGGAGGTAATAGTTACAAGAAATAAATTATCTAAATATTATTTATCGAAAATTTATGTAAATACTTATTCGATAAATATTAATTCATTATTATATCTTCTATAGATTTAGAGATAAAGAAATGTATATAAAAATAATTTGATGTAATAAATCTCAGATCAAACTATTTCAAGGCAAGAAATTAAATTTTTTGTAATTGACACATAAATGTCACTGTCAAAACTATTTGTATGCCACTGTCAAAAATATTTATACATCGTTATGAAAATAAAAAAAAAATGCGAAAAAATGACGAATATAAAGAAAAAGAAAAAAATATCTAGCGAAAGGTGATGTGCTGGCCAAATCAGATTTTTTAATTTATACATCTAGCTTATACAAAGGGCCAATTTAATACTATTGGTTGCGTTAGACGCAAAATTTAAGTATCTATAACTATTATTTGAAGAATTTATTTATAATATCAAAATAAAACAATTTTATTCAAGAAAAACAGTTAATAACTTCATGGAATATGTCACTTCCAATTAGCCTATTTTAACGAAAATCTACTGTCATTCCCATTATTGACATAAAAATCTTATATACCAAATTTGAAAAGTTTTGGATTATATTTTAAAATAGTTTTTCATTAAAATCTATGGGGTCTCCTGGCTGCGTGCCTGAGTGTCTGCGGTCGCAAATCTGGGGAACCGGGTTCGATTCCGACCGATGCCAAATATTAGGAATTTTAAATGGCACAAAATTGACCTCTGTGGTGCATTCTCCACGCCAGCATTGAGTGCCCGTGAGGTGACACTTGGTAAATGCCCGCACTGTACAAATATGTCATCATCAATACCGAAATCTGTGTACAAAGTAAATTGGCAAAGCCAGCAATGGGTAATATGCCGTGATGATATATTTATTTTTTATTTTATTTAAATCTGTTATAGACTTCAAGTAAAGTACCACTTCTGGAAATTATGTAATGACCAAACAGGGAGGTAAAAATGAATATTCCCGTTGAAATTTGAAAAATTTCAGATTTCAACGGAAATTTCCATTTTGACCATCCCTGAATCCATTTTGACTAATTTCGTTGTGACGTCTGTACGTACGTACAGGGTGTAAAACGAAAAGTGGAACATAGGCGTTTAACTTGGGAAATCAATTTTTCTTTGCGCAAACGTTACCTAATTATTTTATGCAGAAATACTTTAAATAAAAGTTATAGAGATTAAAGGCTGCATCTAAATCATGTGAAACAATTTTTTATCTCTTCATATAAACGTAATAATTAATTACAAAGTTACAGTTTTTATGAGCTTTTTGTCTAAGCAGCCATGGATTTATGATTTTTTTTGTCAGAAATCCATTATTCCGGTTAAACATTCGTGACGTAAAGCCAGACACAAGATATACAAATTCTTCTAAATTTTTATTATATTATATGTTCCTTTCCTACGTAAAATTGTCAAATCTTACCTATTCAAACGTTTGTAGAAAAATTTATATTTCAAAGAACTGATGGAACTGATTATTCTCAGAATTTATTTCCTTAGAATTCGCCTCCTACGATGAAATCAAATACGCTGTTACACTGTTGTTCGTATAAGCTTCCTTCCAATATAGAAATAGTACCGAGAAATTGTAGGATAAAGTGGATGTTATTAGTTGTTATTAATGTGTTTATGAAAAGAAAGAACCTATTCAAATTGAGCTAATTACAAATTATTACACAGAATGCGGTTAATCGACAAAAGTTCTAATATTTCAAAAAATGTTCCAAAAAAATAAATGTTATAAATTGAAATAGACGATAATATACAATGCATATACATATATCGAAATTCTTGACTGAGCTCATTCGTTGTTAATAAACGAAATAATATTTTACCGTGTTACAATTGTTTTAGTTAATTGTTTTATTTCAAGCCACAGTCATGGCTCACTATTCTGTTTCCAATTAGGTGTATAAAAAAGTGCCCGCCATTTTACTTTTTAATAATGTAACATATGGATTATTTTACATGATTGTAAAGCAAATTTCATGTACTTTTCAAATTTGTAAAAAAATATAGTATGTTCCATTTGAAATTTCAAAGTAGATATTAATTACTAATAAACCGGAAGTGGTATCAGGAATGTACATCCGTCATCAAGTAGCTTACATATTGCCATATTGCTGTATAAATCATGTTATATGGAAGAAATTACCAACTTAATAAATAAACGAGATATTTGCTGGGTCCATTAAAATATAACAGCCTATATATGTATATATATATATATATATATATATATATATATATATATATATATATATATATATATATATATATATATATATATATATATATATCATGGCTTATTACCCAATGCAGGATGTGCCAATCTGATTTGTACACAGATATCGGTAATGATGAAATATTTGCTTACCAGGGTTCACCTCACGGGCACTCATTGCTGGCGTGGAGAGTGCACCACAGGGATCAATTTTGTACCATTTAAAATTCAAAATATTTGGCGTCGGTCGGGATCGCACCCGGTTCCCCAGATTCGCGCACGTGGCCACAAGATCCCATCCTCCAAGTGGATAATAAATAAAAATGGGTGTATACAGGGCCGCGCCGTGAGGGTGGGCAGGTTGTGCCCCGCACAAAGACACCTGACTTTGAGGGACGCAGTTTCAAGACAGTAAAGTAAATAA
Source organism: Harpalus rubripes (assembly GCA_963082715.1). NCBI lineage: Eukaryota > Metazoa > Arthropoda > Insecta > Coleoptera > Carabidae > Harpalus > Harpalus rubripes. The sequence goes on along the minus strand of OY720453.1, from coordinate 18,756,914 downwards.
TAGTAAATTTTTATAAAATGCTCTTATTCGTAAAGACAAAATTACTATCAAACTTACAATACGTGAACAATATATTTTTTTAATTTGTTTGTATTAGAGCTATAGTTATAAGTAAAATAATTATCGTATCAATATTGATATAATAACTATGAAAATGTTGATTACAACAATGAATATATTGATTGTAACTCAAGAATATTGATTACAAGAATGAATCCCACAATGAATCCAATATTTAAATACCTATTATCATTTTGCAAAGAATCAAATGCATATACTATTCTGAAATCTGTTGTAAAATTGTTGATTACAACAAACGATTTAGATTACAACCTATTGATTACAAGAATGAATCTAGGAAAATTTCATCAATATTAATCTAGTCTAATCATGAGGGGAAGGGGCGCTAAAATGTAACATAGCACAAAGGCGCCGAATACCCACGGAGCGGCCCTGGGTGTATACATCTATATCATTTCAGACTCATTTTCATGGGTGAAGTTTGTGACATCAAACTAAATTAAAAACCTAAAGTTTGGACCTTGCAATGTTTAGTTTTATGATTTGGATTTAGAGACCCTAAATTCTGAAGTATGAATGGAGTCATTACATAATATGCGGCCAAAGTCTTTAAATCTAAAATATAAACCATAAATCTAAACCTAATTTTCATTTGTGAATGTACCTTTAAAAATAGAAATTTTTTGACTTATACTGTTCTCCATTCTCCGATTCAATTGTTACATGTATGTACTTGCATTCTCAAATATTAATTCATATATTGTTCATTTTATTTTATACATATCCGTTTGTGGTTTTATTTTGTACGATAACCATTAATTATTTTTATTTTCAAATGTGCCTCTTAAAACACTTCTACAGCTTTACCCGTGAAATAGGTTAGAGCCAAGAGCCAACCCTTCACACTCGTCCTGTGATCTGATTCAACCTTCAATCAATACGTCAAACATTCCTGGTACACCACTTTCACCTTGTCCGCATTCATAATGCCCCTCATTCAGGTTCTTCTATTCCATCCACTTCAAGTCAGTCGGTAATAAAATCGCTCACCCTCAATCTCACTCACGTATTCCAAATAGATATAAAAATTTCAACTCCAGAGCCGCCCGGTATAAAAACAAAGACATAGAAAAGAAATAATCATTTCTAGCATCTGTTTCAAACTGTTTCTGAAATAGTTATGATAATAGAATTTAATTAACTTAAACTCTCTTGAAGAAACTGTAAATTAAAGATATAATCTTACTTCTTGTTCTCACATAAAAATTATCGTTGTAATCTTATGAGACAATATTTTATTTTACCTGACGGATAAATATGTTATAACATAGTTTAAATATTAAACGTCATGATACAGTCTATGTCGTAAAGTAGCCAGTAAATTATGCATCTAATTTAAATTGTAAAACATAGTTTGCCATTTCCACGTATATTTTTCAGATATCTAGCACGTAGTAAAATGTTCATTATCGCTCATCTCATTACATACATACGAGTATGAAAAAGGTATTGAGTTTGTTACAAATTTATATTTAATTATTTTATTTTTAATAAATAAAATTTAATATTATTGGGAACCGAATATGATACCTACTTTACGGATAAGATAAAAGCAAAAGCAAAACATACATTTTTTTTTATAATAACGTAGGTATGTAACTAAAGTTTTGAGAAAAAGTTAAGACTTCTTCATCAAATAGAAAGAATTTGACATAAGGGGTTGTTCCTGTAAACAAAGAATAAGGAAATAAGAAATATAATTTTACAGCAATAATAAGGGACCATTATTTTCAATGTGATGCAGTTTTTTTTAATATCTTGTCTCCAGGGCCGCTCCGTGGGTATAAAGCGCTTTTGTGCAAAGTTTTATTTGATGTAAAATTTGAAAATTAAGGTTTAAACTATACTTTTTATTCTTAAAAAATGGTAGATTTAATATATTGATGAAATTTTCTTAGATTGATTATTGTAATCAATAGGTTATAATCAAAATCGTTTGTTGTAACCAACAATTTTACAGTTATAGTTTGCAATATAACAATAAGAGAAAATTATGCGTTTGGCAGGATATTTCTTTTACTTTTTAATAATAAGTAAGGGATATTCATTATCAGTAGAAAATAAAAATAAAATTATTTCACTAATATATTAGAATTGTATGTAAATCATAAAGCATTTGATTTTTCGCAAAATGCTAGTAGGTATTTAAATATTAGATGCATTGTTGGATTCGTTTTTGTAATCAATATTCTTGAGTTAGAATCAGTATATTCTTTGTTGAAATCAACATTTCACAGTTATTATTTCAATATAATAGTTATTTATTATATAAGTGTTAAAAGTGATATTTTATTTTGTTCGAAGGTTTGGATCACTCCGTTTCGCGTCGTGTTCCAAATTTCCTTCTCACAAAATAAAATCACTTTTAACACGTATATCATACACTATTTTTTCTACAAGATATTGTTTAAGTTTCGGTTTTTTCGAAAAATTAGTGCCAATTTTGTAATGAATATTATAATTTTTTTGTATAATTTAGTTGTTTCAAGTATATTAAACTAATGCAGTGGCAGTGAAAAAGTGGATGTCCATTGGGAGCGTTCACACCAAACTTTGGCAGGTGGCAGCACAATTGTTCACACAATTTATTTTATATTTAATATTAATTTATCGTTATTTTACATTCTTCTTGAATTATTGCTTCAATATAATCTAAGCATTTTATACTTTCGTTTTTGCAAATAAATGCGCGATTTTATTTTCACAGCTGTGCGGCATATTGTTTGGTTATGTAATATACTAGGGTGACCAGATCTTAGATCACGAAAGGAGGACACAGGACACAGCAGGCAAAAAAGGATGATTTTTAGTAGAAAAGGGTGACAAAATAATAATAGCAAAAAACAAACATATATTTTATTAAACACTTGAAAAGAAATAAAAATAACATTTTTTTGAACTTTACAACAATTATTTCTGTATATTCTATATAACGCAGCCTCGACCACACCTAAACTAAAATAAATAGCCAAGCAAGTAGCTGGTCGACAACTCAAGTACTGAAACTCAACGAACAAATCCGATTCTTATTAGACGGCAATGCGTGCGACGAATTCAGCACGTGCGAGTGCGGAAAAAAGTTGTGTTCTAGTACTGTGAGGTAAAAACGATTTTTTTCATTATTTCGTGAAAAAGCCGGACGTAAATAAAAGCCGGCCGGACATTCATATTTTTGTAAAAAAGCCGGACAAGTCCGGCTTTATCCGGACGTCTGGTCACCCTAAATGTACCGACAGAGCAGTTATATGTCTGATTGACTTGTGAAGGTGGTAAATGTGTAACTAAAGTGCCATTAGTTCCTGACTAAACGTTTCTATTACGAAAGTAGACAAGTGATATTTCTCAACATTGTATAGTTAGAAATTTGGACAGCGAGCGTTTTTGTACTTTGTCGCGCATGAGCGGCAAAGTGACATTTTGCGTTGACAAAAGAGAGCGCAAATGGCTATTTTGTATATAGACTGTAGAAAAAATATATTGTTCACTTCCATCACGTTAATTTGTAAGTTGTATAGTAATTTTGTCTTTACGAATTAAAAAAATTATATAAATTTACCATTGTTTACTTTACTGTCTTGAAACGGCGCCCCTCAAAGTCAGGCGCCTTTGTGCGGGACACAACCTGCCCACCCGCACGTAGCGGCCCTACTTGTTTCATCTGTCTCCAAGCTATTATTGTACACTTTTCTGCTGAGGAATGTCCAAAGTCTTGAATCAATATTTTGTTCCCCAAAAACGTTAACAATTTCACGTTTCGGCTTTCTGTTTGCGTATTTCAAGATTGTATAGGTATCATCTTTCAAAACTTCTTCTGGTAATTTTAACATGTTATATTGTAAACCAATTATTATGTATTTGATTAGACCTTATTCAGTATAAAAATATGGTGCATAAAATTGTTCTCAAAACTTTTGTTACATACGTTAACATATTTTTACCTTCCGTCACCTTTAGGTAAGGAAGGTATTGTCTTTGGTCAAAAAATTCGATGATGAGTTTTTAATCAATAAGCACGTTTTAGGGTCCCTAGAATACGAATTTACTATTTTTACGATGATGTCTGTATGTGTGTGTGTGTGTGTGTGTGTGTGTGTGTGTGTGTGTGTGTGTGTGTGTGTGTGTGTGTGTGTGTGTGTGTGTGTGTGTGTGTGTGTGTGTGTGTGTGTGTGTGTGTGTGTGTGTGTGTGTGTGTGTGTGTGTGTGTGTGTGTGTGTGTGTGTGTGTGTGTGTGTGTGTGTGTGTGTGTGTGTGTGTGTGGATGTGTGTGTGTGTGTAACAAAATTTTCGTCTGCGATAACTCTAATACTACAGTTACAAAAATTATAATTTTTTCGTATACTTCTTCGTTACATCCATATGAAGAGCTGATTAGATTTTGGTTACAATTGGTCAACCGGAAGTACCATTATTTGAAGATTTTAACAGTTTTTCTTGAAAAAACTATGTTAAATATAATTTTTTCACATTTGATGTTATTATAAATATTAAAAAATATTTTATTCTCTATACGATTTGACTGCATTTTATACTTAATATTAAATGGATATAGAGTTAAAAAATTATAAAGAAATTAAATTTCATAAAGTAGCCATAGCTGTGGAAACAGCTACTATATTAAGAAAATTCTGATTGAAAGATGTCAGTGTCAAGTGAAATTGACATAGTGTGTCTGTCTTATAATTTTGCTGGAAATATAGGATCTTTTGCTTTCTATATGGTATTTGTATAAAATACATACAACTGCTTTAAGGTAATGTACAAGAAATAATAATAATAATAATAATAATAATAATAATAATAATAATAATAATAATAAATCTTTTATTTCTGCAGATACATTACACTGTATATAGAAAACGTCACAAAATAATAATTTTCTGTGTGAAATTTGCATAAAATACATGCAACTGCCGGAAGGTAATGTACAAGAAATAGAATATTTAATTTAGCAATGAACTTTCCGTATGAAATTTGTACAAAATACATAGAACTGACGGAAGGTAATGTGCTGGCCTCATCAGATTTTTTAATTTTGTTTTTTTGTGTAGATCATCTTTATTATGTAGAGAATGTCTGCAATAAGTTTAAAGTATTATGTTTATATGTGGAACTGGGCAGTATTTATCGTTGTAATCTTTCCGTTGACACCTTTTCCGTAATAAATGCAGTATCGCAGTTGTAGTACATGCACGTGTAGTTAAAAGAATGAGGCATAATGTAATGTACGTGCGGTTATCTGTTATATAGGAGGCGCGTATATATGTATGTATAGAGAAGGCATAGAGTAATAAAGGGACACATGTAGGACACAACGACAACGAGGTTGGTTTGTTTGATGCGCGCAGCGTGACTACGTCAGATCACGTTCGCCGTTGGACGTGCGGCTAGTTTGAAGCAATGTTTCCAAACCTGTGGTCCCTGGACCACTTGCGGTTAGGGAGGCCATCTTTTTATATTTTCATTTCCTGCCATTCCATAAAGATATAATAATATAATGAGGCATTAAGGTTTACATTTTGATTTAAAAACAGTTTCAGCGTATGCACATTTAGCTGATGTAAGTGACAGTTGACAGATTCTCTTTACTTCACTTTTTGAACAATGATTCAGATAATGACAATATAATTATTTTTACCGTTGAAGGTTTATACATCACTTCTATAACAACTGAAAAATGGAAATAATTTAAAGTTTCATGCATGCAATCCTATAATAGGGCTGTTGCAAGAATTTTTATATGCCTTCTAAGTATTAAATTTAAAAAGATATCATTATATAAATAGCCTCAAATTTGAAAATGTTTACATTAGATATTTTACAATTAATTTTTGAGATTTGGATAATATTTTGAAAAAGCCACATGATCTGAAACAGAATGTGACGTCACAACACATATATCTTCATCGACTCCAATGGACTTTTCCAATTTAAAGAGATAGAAGATATGCGCAATAGGGATCTGCGCATAGTAAGAACAACTGAGATCTATGACGTTTGATTCTAAAACATTTAGACGTAAAATGTGAGAATATCTCGGACAACTTTAAAAAATCTTATCGAAATAAGTTACAAAAGCTTTTATTGAAGGTAAAATGTCTAACGATGCAAATTTTCACTGAGAAACCAGGTATTTTAATGACTGAAATATTTTTGACGTTTCGTTTGACAGCCCAACTGGCAGTTGTTCGCGCCATTTTCTTACTATTTTCAGCGATAGAAAAAGATAGCCGTTAAATTGAAAAGGTCCATTGGTCCCTTATTCGCAATCGAAATTAACGATAGAGGCGCTGATTTTCGAAACAAGATGGCCGCCATACGATGGGTTTGACATATGATAGTTCATTATTCACTGTATTTCATTGACTGTGTATACAAACCGAGTTTAAAACTTTTTTATATGAAGGCGACAAGTTAAAATATTTAATCATTAATTTCTACACCACTAACTCAGCTGTCACTTGTTCAATATGGCGCTTGTACGATTGCTTTTCGTAGTACTGATTTGCGCCACTAGAGGGTAAATTTTATCTACGATTGCGAATAGTATCAATTCTTTGTGTTTTGTTACAAGTGTTATGATAAATATATTGTCAAAGTTGTCAAACAAGTGTCAAATTTTTGAGTTTGGTTCGTGTTAGATAATACAAAATTCAATATAAAATGAGTAATTTACAGTATCGTATTGTGCCTTCTCGCAAAAATGCGCTAGGAACAAATCTACTATTGAATTTATAAATATGTCAAAAGATACAAAGAAAAGACAATTGTGGCTGGAAGCAGTAGGTCGAAGAGCTGATGGTTGGGTTTTTACATTTTATTTTACCTTAACTCTTTAACACACCTTATTTCGGCAACAGTAAAACAGTCGTTTTCTGATATAAATTCAGCTATCATCCAGCTTTCGATTTTCGGTAAACTGTCCGACTTAGCGTAGTGTATTCTGTATTAGCCACTATTACTCATTTATAATGGAAAATGTCAGCGTCAAATGTCAAATTAGAAGTTTGTTATTACCATGTGACAAACTATCGCCTACGTTTATTTATCTAAATATCAAAAATAAATGTAGGTGATGGAAAAACTGTTTTTCTATTCGCTGTGAATGACGTAATGTATGTGCTTCTACAACACAGGAGTGGGAGGTTGTTTTTCATGACTATTTTTGGCGCCAATATTCTTATTTAATTATTTACGAAAATAACAACAAATTATTAAAAAAATAATTATTAATAAGAAAAATATTGCAGAAACTTTCATTTAAAATACTTTTTGAAAAATGTGAAACTGGCTCATTATTCATATGGTTATAAATCTAATACAGTATGAAGTATGACTTCTTTAATCCGAACATGATCTAATCTGAACCTCGAGTAAACCGAAAAGCGACAACTCAGAACCATAATCCGAACAACGCCTCGTTAATCCGAACAGCAAAATGATTCCTGCTACCTAAATGAGGGAATCCCGTAGATTCACGTATTTTGCTACCTAAATGAGGGAATCCCTTGAATTTCATATTCTCTAATTCTGCTACCTAAATGAGGGAATCCCTTGATTTCATATTCTCTTATTCTGCTACCTAAATGAGGGAATCCCTTGATTTCATATTCTCTAAGAACTGCTCCAAAAGTCCTGGACTAAACTTCTTACACCACTTCTGAAGACGATAATCTTATACTATTACAGTGGAGGGACAGAATGGAGCTGGAGGGTATAGAAAGACAAATAAACGAGGTTACTGTGCTAATAAACCAAGTTTCTGAAGCTCTTGAATGGGCTATCGGACATGAAGATTCATGGAAATCCACAAATGATAGATATGGATATTTTGGAACATACTCAGAATGAATCAAGCTTCGACAAAGAAGTAGAAGTGATACCAGGACATGTAAAGCACAAAGAGGCAGTCAGAAATTTGAAACGTGTTTGGAGTGGGCTGAAGAAAATGATGAATCGGAACACCACATTCTAATTCTACCGGAAATGAAAAAACGAGCCAAAAAGGCAGAAGGAGCGAACATTAAACACCACAAAATCACCGAATTTTACCACAGTTTCTTAGATTTACTATTGACTTTAATATAGATTTATGTAATATGCCTATATGTACTTTATTTTGTTATTCATATGTAGTAAGTACTGTTGTTTTTACCTCCCGTCATACGTCGTAAGGGAGGTAATGTAATCGTGCCAAAAATTCGATGGTGAGTTTTCAGTAAATAAGCACGAATTAGGGTCCCCACAACAAGATTTTACTATTTTTACGATCATGTCTGTGAGTGTGTGTGTGTGAGACGATTTTTTTCGTCCACGATAACTCTTAACTTCCAAATATTTCTATTTTCCGTATTTAAGCTTTCTGCAACCATATAAAGAGATGATTGTATTTCGGGTAAAATCGGATGACCGGAAGTGATACTTTACATGAAGCCTATAACAGTTTTTAATGAAAAACTATCTTAAAATATAATCCAAAACTTTTCAAATTTAGTATTTGCGACTTTTATACCAAGAGGAACAACATATTAGATTTTGGCTAAAATTAATAAACCAGAAGTGATACTTTACTTGAAGCTCTGAACAGATTTTCGTGACATATATATATTATGGTATACTCCAAAACTTGTCACATTTAGTATTTAAGACTTTTATAGAAAGAGAAGTAACATATTAGATTTTTGGCTAAAATTGATGAATCGGAAGTGATACTTTATTTGAAGTTCTGAACAGATTTTCGTGAAAAATAAATTGATACAATCCAAAAATTTTCAAATTTGATATTTAAGACTTGTATATTAATGAGAACGACATACTAGATGTTTTCTAAAATTGATAAACCGAAAGTAATACTTCACAGGAAGCTATAAACAGATTTTCTTGAAAAAATATATTAAATAAAACGATTCAAAACTTCTCAAATTTGGTATTTAAAACTCGTGTATAATTTGAAACAACGTTATATTTTGACCATACCTATATGATAAACCAGAAGTGGTATACTTAATTTGGAGCTCTTAACAGATTTTTGAGGAAAAACATAAAATATAGTTCAAAATTTGGTATTACAGACTTTTCTGTTTATTGGCACAACAAATTAGATTTTGTTTACAAACGATCAACTGGAAGTGATATTTTACTTAAAGATCATTGCTATTTCATACATGGAATCGGCGAGAGGTCATGTGTTGGCCATATCGCGAAGTGAAATAATGAATAAATAAATCTGTATACAGGTTGCTATGGTTTTAACAGCCCGTAAACACTTTCTTTACCAACAGAGGCAGAGTCGTTTACAATTCAGTATAACATAAAAAGGTTTACCAGCCGTGAGCTTATATATTTGAAATGAAAATAAAAAGAAAATTCATAGGCAATATAGGAATAGTGGTTAACAAGGAAGGTTTTCTCATAGTACCTCACTTAATAAACGACAGATTTGTACAAAAAACTATCTAACGATAGTTCAAGTGACAGTTTATATACATGAGTGTAAAAAAACCGTCCAGTTACCAGTTATTTTATTGTTATTTTCTTAGAAAGACGGAAAATATGTGATTTTCGTTGGAATTTTTGCATTTATTAAATTAGTTATATATTTTTCTTAAAAAATATACTTTTTGTTTTTTTATATTTATGATATTTACAACTATTTAATTTTCTTAACCCTCGAACGGTGTGGTGGGGTATAACATACCCCACGATTACGTAATTGATGTATAACTTTCGAAATATGCATGCCAGTGCCATGTACGTTCCAGTAGCTTCAAATAACATTGAAATGAGAATATAATTCATGAGTCACGTGACATGTTTTCCGCCAATCGATATTCAGAATAGTTACATGTCTATCACAGCGATGATAAAAAACAAAGAAATTATCACCTTATTTATATTCGTTACTAAGGGATTTGTTTTCTTTATTTGACATTGACAGTTAATTTTGAGTATAAAAATGTGCAATAATCGTTGGGTTGATATCAACAACGATGAAAATAATAAGACAATTGTCAAATTAACCATGTTGTAATACAATATATTAAAAGTTAGGTTAGCAGCACACACAATGTGTCACAAAAATTCATTATATTCTCTCATTAAATATAAGCTCGTGATATGATTAATAATCGAAGATATTGCTCGTGAAACCGAAGAAGCATATTTCACTCGTCCTTCGGACTCGTGAAATCTGCAACTCGGTTTCACTCGAGAATATCATCGATGATAATCATATCACTTGTTGTTTAAAACTACTATTGTCTTAATCAATGATCATCCAATGCCACCTACTGCATGGCGTTTGGCTAGAGTCATCAAATTGATTCCTGGATCAGATGGAATCAATAGAGTTGCCGTATTAAAAACTGCTAAAGGTGAAATCACTCGCCCTATAGCAAAACTGTGTCCTTTGCCAACAGCCTAAGTTTGTCTTTAGGGAGACCCTAAGGTGGCCGGTATGTTTAAAACATATGTTTTAAATGAGAGGAATTTGGAAAATATTAACCCCTTGAGATAGCAACCCGCTGCACATGGGAATAGAACGGTTAACCCGCCCTGACTCTACTTAAATAAGTCAATAAATAAATAGAAATAACTGTTTCTGTTACTTTGAAAAATTAGTTATATATTTTTACGTGTTTAAGTTTAATTTTAGAATTGTTTGAAATAGCTGTAGTATCTTAAAATAATTATTAATATTAATATTATTGCATCTGGCTTCACGCGAGTGCGCGCGCACCCCCACGCCAAGTGCAGCTGCTACAGCATGCATCGACCGAGTCAGAGTGTCTCTGGCTTGCAAACGGTAAACACGTATCGCGTCGTCGTCCGCGAGAGTGGTTTTTCCACCATTTTGTATAAAACTTTCTGATTTTCATATGGTCAGTAAAGTAATTGGTTGTTTAATTATCGTACGCGTAGCTTGATTAGCCTAACACGACTAATTCAAGGAGTATCGTTCGGTTTTCATTTAATTTGGTACTTTATAGTCCGCGAATACTTTCCGGCGCCAATTTATGCAGCTAATAGACACATCTCAGGAATCAATTGTAAAATCGAACTGTACAATTTGATTTCTCACGGGAATTCGTGTTGTTAGGGATTTGATTCATATTTCCTTGGGTGAATTCATTATTATTTCTTTGTAAACCTGTTTACACAAGTTCACCTTCGAGTGACGTCATTCACAGCGCATCTGCTGTTATTGTCGACTAGGTACATTCAATGCAACAAGTTTTGCATTCTAGTTGGTTGTTATTAAGTTCATTTAGAGTTCTTAATATTGTTTAACTACATTTGTTTGTTCATACGCTTATGAAATGATTTAGTTAATTCAACAAATATCGTATTTGTTTTATCTTTGGTTTATTATTGTTTATGTCACTTATATTCAATACGCTATCACATATCTCTCAGAATTGTATTTCAGTTGTTTGTTATTTTGTTGCAATTATATTTAGCACGTTTGTTAGTTCGTAAAACTATCTGGTCCTTCGTTGGTTGTTAATTAGTACGTTTCACAAATTAATATTATCCCGTTTATTGGCCAAGTCCAGTGATGTGAACCAGCTATCGAAGGTTGTAATTATTTGGTTTACATATAGTTTTGTTTTATTCATTGAATTTAACATCAAACACATTGTTGGTGCTTCTAGGCCGGATTCGCTGATCTAGAGACATCGCATTTGGGCTTGCGAGCAGGATCAAAACATTTTGGTTCTTCTAGACCGGATTCGCTGGTTTAGGGTTTGAACATTTGGTCCTTCGAGCCACTAGGTCCTTATTACTTAGTCCTTCGCACCGGAGGGACGCAACACTTGTTATATTACGTATGAAAATATTTAAAGTAATATGATTATTCTTAATATTACGCATGTTACAACGTTTTAAAGTCGTTTTGGGTGTAGTATATACCCCACCAAACCAATGACGTAACTTTATGAACAAAGGTATATTTATAAAATTACCTGCGAGCAAGAACAGGAAATATTCTATTAGCAATATAGGAAGAAGTAAGGCCAGATCCTGAGTAAATACTTTATAACTTTTTTATATATTTCCAAAATAAAACATATAATCACAATGAGTTCATTGTCTTTTAATTTTATTATAGGCATGCTAGCAGACTTGTAAGAATTTTTTACTTTCACACTATAACATTCCTTATATACATTTTAGGGTATCTCATACCCCATCATACTGTTCACGTAATCATTTTATAGCACACTGTCCGAGGGTTGAAAACCCTAAACTATTAAAAAGTAGAGTATTGATTTTATCCACAAAAAGTATAACGCAAAACAAGAATTCCATGTTTTCATTCTGCAAATATTTTTTGTTTGTAAAAGTAGCCCTCGGATGTAAGAAGTTTGGGAAGCAATGGTTTGGAGTACAATCGTCCGGTCCACGCGTCCATGCTACAGCCTGGCTACGGCTCCAGCTCATACATTTTAATATCGCTATAATATAAATGAAAGCATGTGAACGCCACTCGGCACCCACTTCGTCTCTATAAATGCAGCTATCTGTATAATTCTGTGTTATCGGTCGCACATTCAGTGGGAATGAATCGGATATTTCATATCGAGTAAGCTCTCGTTGGCTCAGTCGACCACAGCGCACATACACATTTCATTTTTGACGATGCGTAAAAAAATCCTATTTTTCCTGTTTTCCGAGGATTATCTGTCAACTATATTTTCAGCAAAATAACCTTTGACATTTTCAGGCATATTCCTATAAATCTACCACACAAGTATTCTACCCGCGTGGCAATACAATGCGCATCTTCAAGGTCTGGGTTCGAAGCCTATTGCCCTCGATACGGTAGGGATAGAATAGTCGGGATCCTGAATTTGTTCGGTCGTATAAATCTCGCATTGTTTATAAAAGGGTTTATTACCATAATTTAACCGACCTAACACATTCGACTACATGACACATTGATTATTATCAATATGTTTATGAATAAAATAATAACCGATAATTAAAATCAATCCTGCTACAAATATTTTAACACGCCACAAAATAATTATTAATTAATATAATTAAATTTTATGCTAGAAGTGGGTTTTTTTATGTTATCTACCTAGCTATGAAAACAACGAGTTAGAGAACCGTTAACACTAACACACTAATAAAGCTATGCCGTAAAAAAATCTTTTGGTAATTAGTAATTATGCAAAATACGACTCCATCGCATTTTCCAAGTCATCATTCGATAAAAAGCGAAGCCCACTCAAATATTTTTTGAGTTTTGGAAGAGATAATAGTCACAGGGAGCGAGGTCAGGACTGTAAGGTGGATCTTGTAATTCCTCAAAGCCGTATTCATTGACTACTGCTTGAACAATTCGTGCTTTATGCACCCTGCAGTTGTCGTGCAGACGCAGAGTTTTCTGAGCATAATTGTTGAACCACTTCAAGACACCGGTGTCAAGTAAAACACTATTTTTCTATTTAAAATTAGAAGTGGTGCCAAATGTTATGGACTATGAAATGCGCAGATCAAGAAGAGAGACAGCTAGAGAAAGGCAGGCAATAGAAGAGAGTGAAAGAGAAAGTAAGAGTTTTGCTTTCTGCGCCACAGCCCATCACGTTTGGCATGGCCTCAATCTACTGACCTGTAGAAGACTCTAAAGTATTATGAACTGTTATTGCTAGGATACGGTGTACACAAACATATCTATAACAACCGGGGCTTTATATGAGGGAATAATTGTTTTTGTGCCTTCATTATAATCCAATCATCGTTTATGGACTTTAAATTAGTAATAATATGGATGGTATATAATGAAAATTATTTTCTTTTTAATTACAATTCATTACAATAATAATAAGGATTGATTACAACAATTAATACGTTACTTGATTACAACAATATAATAAGAAAACAGCTTTGAAAGCACAACACAGAAATAATTTTTAATTTAATTATAATACTTAAAATTGATTATGAAAATGGCCTTAAAAAGCAATTTACTTTCACCACACATGTAAATAGTAAGTACGTCGAATTGCAGACTGCAATGTTTCTCACTGATTTTTGTCTGACGCCGTATCACCAATTTTTTTGGGGACGATATTTATCCGCGTTTAAATTCATTTTTGATATTATTTACTGCCACATGTGACACATCCAAAGCAGTACAAACTCTCTAAAATGTAATAATATTCAGAAATAAATGCAAAAGCAATAAAGAACTGAGATCTGTCATGTGAAAACGAACCTCAAAATATAATACATCATTTATGCGTTTCTCTTCTTCAAAATATGCAGAAGCATTTAAAATAATTTTTTTACACCGTTTTTTTTACCGAAACATGAAATTCACCCATTCCATCATCTCCAACGATATATAACGTTAATGTTTAAAAAATAAATAAATGTTCATAATAAACAAAACAATTAAACAACATCCTTAACAACTTCAAAGCTTAAGCGTTATTGTAATCAAAATTATTATAAATGAAAACTTATTTCACATATTCTAGTGAGACATAAAATCTTGTAATGCATTTCGGGCAATCATCACAACGCCCTTGGTACATAAAATACTACTATGAACACTCAAGACTATTGTCGCAAATTTATTTAATTAGTTAAGTATGGCAGTTGATGAAAAAGTACTCAAATAGTGCGGCACTATCAATGCAAATTATAGAACCTAATAAACAGGCGGACAATCTTGGTTTTACAAAAATAAGAAAAATTAAAAAAGGTATTCTAAATATATTTTTAAGCGATCATGACAAGTGCTTTCATGGCAACAAAACAAAAATTGGTTAGTTCTAGGACCAGGGCCGCGCTGTGCGTGTGGGCTGGTTGTACCACGAACAAAAGCGCCTAACTTTGAGGGGCGCCGTTTCAAGACAGTAACGTAAATTTTTATAAAATGCTCTTATTCGTAAAGACAAAATTACTCTAAAACTTACAATTTAACGTGATAGAAGTGGACAATATATTTTTTAATTTCTTTGCATTAGAGTTCTAGTTATAAGTAAAATAATTATCGTATCAATCGGTTCGTTGTTATTCTACCATTATTATATTGAAATAATAACTATGAAAATGTTGATTACAACAATGAATATATTGATCATAACTCAAGAATATTGATTACAAGAATGAATCCCGCAATGAATCCAATATTTAATTTTCATCAATATATTAAATCTAGCATTTTTGAAGAACAAAGAGTATAGTTTAAACTTTAATTTGCAAATTTTACATCATGAGGGCAAGGGTCGCTAAAATATAACACAGCACAAAGGCGCCTTATACCCACGGACACTGTCTAGGATCCATTTTGAACCGTAAAACATTACTTTCCAGCACGATTGTAGAAAATAATTTATGTAACAAGTGTGTAAAGTAGTACTTTTTTGGTCGAGTGCGAAAATTGTAGCACGAGACAAAAAATACTATTTTACTCACGTGTTGCATACAACATTTTTCCTACAACCGAAATGGTATTAATGTTTCTCATAATACTGAGTGTACAGGCATCCAGCAGCTTCGAATGCTGTTAGTACTCTTTCTCATAACACTGTACAAAATGTAACTTAAACACTTGGAAGAATCTCAGACAGACGATGATTAGTCTTTTATAATTTACAAATTGTGTATTTAATATTAATATTAAAAATTAGGTTAGGTTAGAAGACATGTCAAAAAAATGTTAATGTTCTTAAAAATTAGATTAGTACTCAATCTATTAAAAAAAATATTAGATTTGTTTCATTTACAGTGTATATTCATATTTCTTAATAAATTCTTAATAAATTCTATTGCCTATTTACTATCTAATTATATACTTGATAGGTAAATTAACCGAATTTTAATATTGCCTAGCAACACTTATTTACTTTTCAAGCACTAGTGCGTTAAAAGTACTTTTCACGCACTGGTGCTTGAAAAGTGACACTTTACACACTGTAATGAGTGCGTGAAAAGTACTTTTCACGCACGGTTGTAGGAAAAATAAATTATATCGTTTCGCAGTTTTTTGTCACTACCATATTGTCGAATTAATTTCAGCAAGTGCTATATTTATTTAATATGTAACATAGATATGCAAATTAAATAACATTTTTAATAATATGTAAGAAACTATTTCCCCTTGTGTAACGCCTACGCTAGATTTCCATATTCTCTTGATGTATGTGGAACTTTACGACCTGTCTGAGGTACTGATAGGTTAATGTTAAATTAATTTGAAAATTCCTGACATCCTGACGCCTGAAAACTAATTAAGTGGCTCCCCACCTAAAATGACATTTTGATTCTATACTTTCTTGCAGTTCTTTTTCATCCTTGAAACTTTTATGAACCGTTCTTTAGAAAATTTTATATTAAAAATTATTGGAAGTTAGAGCAGAAAATTCCATGTAATTTACTTGACTCATTCCTTCTTTTCAAGTATGATATTTTACACTCGTAGAAACCTTACGTGTAGGAGAAATAAAACTTTGTCGCCGTATTTCCTTGCCTTTTATACGCTGTAAATTGGACGTGGAGCAATCGCGAACATAACGTTTCAACCTGCCATTGCCATTAGAAATGTATATTTTGAACTATTGCGATTTCCTGCACAATGTTATGACCACCCGAGTTAATTCTGTACATCCCATAAATCAAATCCAAATGAGTGATTTACATGCGAGGACCAAAAAGTAATTAAATTTTAACACAAAATCGTTGACTTACACCCAACACATAATTGAAATTGTGAATTGATTATCGAATTGCTGAAAACATATAAAAACGCTGGAAATATATCATCAAATACATATTGCCTACATATATAAAAGGGTAATATTATACGTAATACGTAGATTTCATCAAAAATGAATGATATTTTTTTAATTTTTCGCTTTATTTGATTTCGATTTTTTGTCACCTTGGTACTACGGTCTCTACAGTGTATGACGTCTCATTTATATTGGATAAGTAGTTTGTATTTCATAGTTACATTATTAACGAAGCATTAACGAAGCATTTTGTTTTATTTAAACATTCGAACGCAGGGAGATAAAGACAAAATTGCTGAAAGAGCTGAAAGCTATGCAAATTGGTAACAATGTTGGCATAAGTAGGGTGACCATATTTTTCAAGGCTTAAACCGGGACGCTACAAAAAAGCAAATGCAAAAATTTGGTGTGGCCAACACAATACCTCCCGCCATTTACCGCCCGAGTCACACAAAAAATTAAGATTATCCTTATATTTGGATTAGCGAATTTTACTCTAATTTTGGCAGTTTATTTCTTAAAATATAGTCTAATCTAATCTACCTACTACCTTTTTTGATAAAAAAAATAACGATTAAATTTTAAATTTCTGAAGAAAATAGAATTCACTAATCCAAAAATGAGAATAAGCTTAAACTTTTTTGCGAATCATTAATTTTTATTAATCTAAATACATACCAACATATTTACATATGCTGGAAAAAAATTTCTAAATTTTTTTCCTTCAATTTCGGGAATTAGCCCAAGGCATAATATCTAATGGAGAATACTTTGAAGGATGATGAAACAAATGAAAATTCACGTCATTTTTTAATCAAACTTCGCAGAATAGAATTTTATTATTTTTAGGATGTCTGCATGTAAGTTTGTGTTTAATATTTTTTTTATTGTAATTACTTTTTGATTATAATTATTGGTCACGAGAAATGGTGTTTAGATTGAAGCTAATAAGAATTTTTCTTAATAAATTTTATAGGAGTTTTTTTTGTATTAAAGCTTTATACGTAGTTTTTAATTGTTTATTGTTGTGGATACAATTTTTGACGACGTTTCGACGTTGGTTAAAACCATTATCAAGTCAGACTATGTTAATTACATTTAGTCAAAATTTTGAATGAGTTATAATATATAAAAAGATATCAAATAAATCTTTTTATACAGTGTGTCTCACAACTCGCGCCCCAGACGAGAAGAAAATAATTTGCGGCTGCTTGCATAACGGAATTACAAGACTTTTTAATCCACCAATCCCGGAAGGATATCTTGAGGTGTGATGATATTATTACAAAATAAAACTGGTTGCTAGGTTTGAAAAATACTAATAGTGAGTTACAAAATTTGTTTGACTTACTATAATTTTGACACTTTAGAGTTGACTTTTCACTGTCAACAAATTTAGGTTAGCGAAGATGTCATCCGAGATCATCATTTATATCGTACAGTGCAACGTGTTGTAGCAGCTGTGTAAAATGTATTAAACGAAATTATTATTGTCATTTCAATTCTTTGAGATTAATACACGGTAAGAATTTGCCTTTTTTATTCTCCTTGTCAAATTTAATTTGACACTGGCATTTTTCGAAAACTACAGTCGCCCACACATTTTAAAGAAGATTTGATTTGTATGAAACCCTAGTAACGTAAAATTACGGCAAACACACGTTAAAGGTGTAGGTCTCTGATTAGTCAATTTTAAGACGTCTTTTCTCGAATATCTTTTAAGCTAGATTTTTTTTCTTCGAAATTACACATCCGAGTGCAGTCTCGTGTTTCCTCATTCGCTCTGGGGCGCGAGTTGTGAGACAGCCTGTATATGTACTGTAACTCATTCAAAATTTTGACTATGTAATTAACAACGTCTGACTTGATAATGGCTTTAACTAAGGCCGAAATATCAAAAATTGTATACACAACAATAAACAGTTAAAAACTACGTATGGAGCTTTAATCAAAAAAGCTCCTACAAAACAAACTTCCCATCTTCAGAAATAATTAATTTTATCTATTTGAGTTTTAAGTTGTAAATGTCAAAATTCAGTTTAGAAATCCTTATCATATTATAATAGCTGATTTGCGTTTGGGTTTTCCTTTGTAGCACTATTCGCGATACAAGAAAAATGGTCACCAACTAGCGGCCAACTAATGAAGCTCTTTAAAATGACGTCACAATGCGGCCAGCATGTAATATGCCCGATGTTACTATGACATGTAAACGTCAATTTAAGTCATTCTGCTTTAAAAGTTATTCAAAAGTGTTCACAAAGCAAACATATTTATTTCATTTTAATCTCCTTCAACGAATTTTTTTCCACATGTAATTATGTCAATCAATAATTTTCTTGTCTCGCTATAATTTCGAGACTCAGTTGTTGCTCTTATATACCTAACACAAAACTTCCTTTAATTTCACTTTCATTGTATATAACAAAATAATAAACTCTCTTAAACATAGCTGTTCACACACACAACTATGTTATTTTTTAGTTCATCTGTCACTTTACTAGAACGCATTGTGGCGTCACAAAACATGGCGGCAAAACTAACTTGAATCGCGAATATCATTGGTAATTGGTGTCTTAGTGTTTATAGTCTGTCTAGACATTTATTCATCGATAAAGCTTACGTTCACTAGACACAGTGCACTATGGATTCCATGGCTGCTCCGTCCGTGTGGGCAGATTGTGCCCCGCACAAAGGCGCCTGACCATGAGGGGCGCCGTTTCAAGACGCTGTATAAAAAATAATAGATTTTTTTTTTGCCAACTGGGTTTATTTGTAAAGGATTATTATCTTACCAAACCGATATTTTTCTATCATTGTTATACTGAAATAATAATTGTGAAGGTGTTGATTACAACAATGAATATTTTGATTATAGCTCAAGAATATTGATTACAAGAAAGAATCCAAAATGTAAAATAAATATCCTAATAAACGAATAATTTTCTGGCATTGTAATGTTGCAAGCTATAACTGTAAAATTGTTGATTACAACAAATGATTTTGATTACCTAATAATATTGATTACAAAAGTGAAATTTCATCAATATTATATTTTTCTAAGAATTAAAAGTATAGTTTAAACTTAAAAGCGTGTGTTAATTTGCAAATTATGTATATGTACATTTTTTTAAAAATAACGTTGCATAAAAGCACCTTTTACCTACGGAACTGCATTGTCAGAGCCGCTCCGTGGGTATTAGGCGCCTTTGTGCTATGTTATATTTTAGCGCCCCTTCACTCCATGATGTGAAATTTGCAAATCAAAGTTTAAACAATACTTTTTGTTCTTCAAAAATGCTAGATTTAATATATTGATGAAATTTTCCTAAATTCATTCTTGAAATCAATAGGTTATAATCTAAATCGTTTGTTGTAATCAACAATATTACAACAGATTTCAGAATTGTATTTGATTCTTTGCAAAATGATAATAGTTATTTAAATATTGGATTCATTGTGGGATTCATTCTTGTAATCAATATTCTTGAGTTATAATCAATATATTCATTGTTGCAATCAACATTTTCATAGTTATTATTCCAATATAACAATGCTAGAATAATATCGAACCGACTGATATAATTAGAGCTCTAATGCAAACAAATTAAAAAATATATTGTTCACGTCTAAACAGTTACTATTATTTACTTTACTGTCTTGAACCGGCGCCCCTCAAAGTCAGGCGCATTTGTGCGGGGCACAACCTGTCCACCCGCACGGCGCGGCCCTGGGCATTATAGATGCCATATGTTACACTGCACCTCTCCGATATCATCTCATGAAGATTTTAACCTTTTAGTTTTTAGTTAGTCTGTTTCAGATGTCGAAACGACATGTAGTCGTGATTTTAGTTTAAGCGCGTGCTAATCGTTAACACGCAGAGTTACGATGTAACAGTTAACAGTTTATTTTATTAATGTTTAGTTTAATTCGTATTAATAAATTAGTCAAAGTGTAAATATTTGTAAATAAAAATAGTAAAAATCTGAAAGAATGTCCGTGTCCATAATACAGAGTGATGCAGAATGGTTGAATGTCACGTGTGGTAACGTGACTTAAAAAGTTCTGATTATGATCAAAATTATCTTCCTCGGAAAAAAATTAGTATCAATTTACCAGCAATGTCAAATTAAGTTACCTATATTACCGACATTTGGAAAAGTCAGCTGCGTTATGTATTTTGAAGTATTTGACATACACTTTGTTTTTATCTTTTATAATTAAACTGTTATTTATTAAAATCAATACATTAGAATAGTCAGGCCCAGATTAGCATTTCTTTACGCCCTAGGCCAATGTTCATGACTGCACTAATTTATAATAAATAGTTTGTGTTATTATAAATATTGATGAACATATTATTATTAGGGCATTTATTTATCTGGATTGCGTTGAATTGTTTTTACATCTTCAATAACACAACAAGTGCGAAAAAGTTAATTACTTTACTACCGCACCTCATATATCACATATTAAATATATGCATCCTTCAACACAACTTTACCGTTTAACTCATAAAGTTCCCGTACTCAACTTATACATAAGACAAATTCTTCCCCTTACCTTGTATGACGTTGAGAGTTACGCTGGCAGGGATGACGTGCAGACCGTCGCCACGGCACGTGTAGTCCCCGGCGTCTCTAGGCGTCACCATGGCGACGGTGAGACTGCTGGTGATGCCCTCGTCGCGGTACGCCGTGTCGACGGAAATGCCTCCTCGGTGAGACTGCAACACGACATGCAATAATTAGTTTGACACGGAAACAGCCCCGGCACCTTTGTTTACCACGGTGCTAGGCTTCCAAAGCCGGGTAGAAATCTTTAGAGAAGGGAAGAAAATACATACAACACAACAAAACAATGACATAAAGTAACCAAGAGGAAGAAACAAATACATATAATACGAGTACACGTAAAGGAAACAAATAGAACAAATAAAATCATAACTGGATCGGAGTCATAATAATCAAAATACATTTAAAAGGAAATAACGGAAAGAATGGACAATGGTTAGTCGGTTAACCGAAACTAAACCGATATTTTTATTTAAAAAAAAAAACCGGTAAATATATCCAATAGTATATTAAATATTAAGAACGGTCTTTAACGTTCGTGATGCGTATATTTTTTGAAAAATTGATACACTAAATTTTCAAAAAAGATTTGAAATTTTTTTTTCCACTCCCAATATCGTAAGTAGGCTATTAGAACACTCACCCCTAGTCTGTAACTCAATCGATAATAGTTTTCGATCGATAATTATTTTTGACAAATAGAAACAAATGTAGCATCTGTCAGTTTCATTTTTTATTCAGTGTCTACTATAATTATTGGCTACGATTTATTATCGATCGATAAAAGTTATCGATTGAGTAACAGAATAGGGCCGAATGTTTGTAGAGATGTATGTTTATTTTCGTACTCATGCATTGAAATGTGTTGTTTCGCGTCACCTAAACAACGTCCGAAACGTCAATTTCCCAGGTTTCCACCAAATAGACGACCGGGAAAAAACATTCTTCTATTTCTAAAGCATTTCTTAAAGAAATATATTTATAATA
Organism: Harpalus rubripes; assembly: GCA_963082715.1. Lineage (NCBI taxonomy): Eukaryota > Metazoa > Arthropoda > Insecta > Coleoptera > Carabidae > Harpalus > Harpalus rubripes. The sequence goes on along the minus strand of OY720453.1, from coordinate 18,734,521 downwards.
AAAAAGTAGTTTGTCAAACATTCCTTCGCTTAATAAAAATAAAAGAAAATGGTGGAATATTGAATGAAATTTAATTTTAAAATAATGAAGTTAGTGCATTTGGTTAACATTATTGGCAACTATTTCTGCTTGGCGGGAGTCGGCAAAACATAACCGACAAACGTAATGTAACTTGTAACAAAACAATAAGAAATTTAACAAGTTTATTAAGTTTAAATTTACTATACACTACAAGTGAAATACTTTTGATAAGTAATAAATAGTTATTTAGATACCATGATTAACACTACATTACATTAAAAAAACATTAAAATAATTGGAATTTAAATTTGACACATCACTCTCAAATTAGGTACAAACCAGTGTTATGTAATAAAGTTTTAATAAATAAAATGATTTGTACACAAATTACTAATTATTAGTTGTATACTATAAAATATTGTACAAACCACGTGCTTGAATGTCGTCTTAAATACCAAATTTGAAAAGTTTTGGAATATATCATAATATATTTTTCACGAAAATCTGTTCAGAGCTTCAAGTAAAGTATCACTTCCGGTGTAGCAATTTTAGCCAAAATCTAATATGCCGTTCCCTTTCATACAAAAGTCTTAAATACTGAATTTAAAAAGTTTTTGAATATATCATATATATTTTTCTCGAAAATCTGTTCAGAGCTTCAAGTAAACTATCACTTCCGGTTTATTAATTTTAGCCAAAATCTAATATATTATTTCCCTTGATATAAAAGTCTAAAATACTAGAATTAAGAAGTTTTGGATTATATTTTAATATAAAATAAATAAAATAAAACCTGTAATGGACTTCAAGTAAAGTATCAGTTCCGGTTGTCCAATTTTACCCAAAATTTAATCAACTCTTTAATGAATGTAGAAAGCTTAAATACGGAAAATAGAAATTTTTGGGAAGTTTGTTGTAAGAGTTATCGTGGTCGAAAAAATCGTTACGCACACACACACACACACACTTACACAGACATCATCGTAAAAATAGTAAAAACGTGTTGTGGGGACCCTAATTCGTGCTTATTTACTGAAAACTCACCATCGAATTTTTTGCACGATTACATTACCTCCCTTACCTACGGTATGACGGGAGGTAAAAAGATTTAATTACAACAAACTTCTTGATTACAATAAAGAAAACTTGATTGCAATAATGATAATGACCAATTTTACTTAAAATAAAAACACATTTATCACATGGGTGGGAATTGAATTTTGTTTCATTTATATAACACTGGTACCTACTAAAAGGTCTATCGCACATGTGGCCGTTCCACATTGATATTTAAATCCCAGTCCGCCCCTGATGAAAAGTAGCATTTGACTGCAAGACCCAATTTTCGTGAAAATAGACAGCAATTCGACTGGAAATACAAGGTTCTATTAGCTTGGCGCGGGTCCTGAACTTAATGTATTACTTGTCCTACGCTAGTACGATGTTTATCTGTGTGACTTCCACTTGCTCACGCTCACGCTCACGCATCAAGCATCACGCATTCTCAACCTGAGCATGAAGCGTGCTCCTACCCAAACTCCCTTTCCTAGCAACACTCTCATGCTGCGAGGAAGTTCTTTGATTACATTCTCTTTGTTTCAAGTATAGAATTATGCAAATTGTTTTACTCTCTTTGAACTTGTATGTTTGTTTTATTTTAGTTCTAAATGTTCTAAACTTTGATAATGAGGTTATGAAAATTTGAATCATTTCGCATTTACATTTGAATAATAAAAACAAATATATCTCTGCGGTATTGTTAAAAGGATCGTTAAATCTTTCATTCTTGGGAGTGTGTTACTACTGGAACATAGCTGTAAACATTATTCCATTAATAAATACTGTACTTTAAATCTAAAGTTTATTCCAACGACAGAAGTAAAAATCTAATACCTCTGCTGCTGACTTCGGCAACAAGCAACAACAGTAAAATCGCAGTAGTGCACTTTTGTAAATATCCAACAGTTTCTTGAGTCGGCATCTATGTTCTGAATTTCTTGTTTCGCTTAGTTAGAAAACTTTTATTATTTTTACGCTGTTAATGTTACTACAGTCCATTTTTCAGCTAAAAGAAGTAAATTAAAAAGATCTAGATAGAAATAAATGTTTCTGAATGGTTAAAACAGGTATGACCAGCAGACTAATATAACGTACACGGGCATCGGTCAATTGGGCAAGAACGACCGGGCGATGGACAACTGGATGGATGGTCAATTAGGCAATGATCAACTGGGCAATAAAATAATAAATAAATATATCATCGCGGTATATTACCCATTACTGGGTATGCCAATCTGCTTTGTACATCGATTTCTGAAATGATAACATATGTGTACCGTGCGAGCGTTTACCAGGCGTCACTTCACAGGCACTTATTGCTGGCGTAGAGAATGCACCACTTTTATTCCAATTAAAATTCGAGTGTATAAAATAATGCATGAAGTATAATATATAATAATAATATGTAGGAGTGGACAAAAGGTTAGGAAAAACGTCACCGATAGTGTAACAGGCAAGTGAAGAGAGAGATCGATATAGGTAGGCCGCGTTTAACACACAACGTACACAATTATATGGGAAATCACAAATTATTTTACATTGTATTGAGGAGTGACGCGGTGTGCACAAAAGTAGTCAGCGCCAACAGCGGACAAAAATGACGAAATGGTTACTCATTGAAACATAGCAAGGTTATGTTTTTATGTCAGCATAATTTTGCAATTTCTATTTTATAAAATATTTGCAATGAATGCGAATGATAAGACGTCAAATATTATGTGATGCAGTGGGGGATGTAATAATTCTTACAAAATTGCCGATTGAAGTATCAAATTTTATAAATTTCCTAGAAGATTATATGAGGAACAGACGTATATAAGAAAATAACTTTTTCTTCTACTACCATGAAAAATTCTTTTAGGTATACATATTTTCTCATTGTAAAAGATACTTATCGTATGAATAAAATTCCAACAATGGTCTTCTGATTGCAATAATGAATTATATAAAAATGTGTTTCTTAAGTTAATATTTGAACAAGATATAATACAAAAAGCAGAAAATTGTCATAAAATTGTATAATACTTGTAATTGTATGAAATAGAAGTCTGTTTTTGACATAATTCGTCTATTTATTATAGATTTTGTACATGTAATAGTAATGTTAAAGATAGATATTCACATGGTTCGTATTTTTCGGGTATTTTCTTTTCCGAGCTTGTGCAACTGATTCCACTTAGAGCCTGGTATATTTTCAATGAAAAATCTTCTTCATTTATTGCGAATATAAATGAAAGATGCTTACATCATACACTGATATCGTGAAATGTAGAAATTTTCTTCTTTCCAATCATTCTAGTTTTCCAACTTTTTTATCTCAATTTCCATGTACCTACTGTGCATCTTGTAACATTAAACTAATATTATAAATTATAATATAAATATGATAAATTGGTTTACAGAAATCGCACATGTTATGAGAAAAATTATATTTTCTGCTACAGTACCTTCTCTGGTATTTTGACTTTTTTGATTGTTACATCACATATAGGTATAGCATTTTAAATAAATAAATAAATATATCATCACGGCATATTACCCATTGCTGGGTGTGCCAATCCGCACGGTACAAATATGTCATCATTATTACCGATATCTGCGTACAATGCAGATTGGCACACCCAGCATTTTAAATATTTTCTTTATTCATATCAATATACTATGATGTATAATATTCATACACAATAGGAACAACTCAAAATAAAATTGTAAATTGTATCACTTTCTCGAAATGTCAAAATTGATTCGGTAATCAAAAATGCCAACGTAGCCGTTAGAGGCGCTGACGCTCAAAATGTGCACATCGCCTATATATTATAATATTTAGATACTTACATATATTTTTAAAACTAATTAAATTAGTATTATTGATTCATATATGAATTTAATGTTTTTGAGTGTCATATCGTTTGTTGTAATCAACAATTTTACAGTTATAGCTTGCAACATAATAATGCCAGAAAATTGTCCGTTTAGCAGGATATTTATTTTACTTTTTTTTCTACTAAATTCATTGTTGGATTCATTCTTGTAATCAATATTCTTGAGCTATATCAAAATATTCATGGTCCTGACGACGTTGTATAATTTGGTGGTTTATACATGCTGTACATAATTGAAATTTAAAATATTTTATTCACCTTTACATCTCCCGATTTCCAATCTTTTATAATGTCATCTTCATTAAAATGTTCATTAAAAACATAATCTTTCATGTTTGAAAGTCTATCTTTTCGTGATATAACATGACGCCACTTATTTAGTATTTCCTTATCTTTAAGGTGCATTCACAAATGAAAATTAGGTTTATGGTTTTTGTCTAGGTTTAAGTAAGTCATTCATAAATGTAAGTTTAAATTACTTGAAAATTAGTTTTAATATGTACAGACATCTGTGTAAATGCTTCAAAAACAAGATTAAAATATCGGTAGAGCAGTACTCAACAAGAGACCTGTGCGCCGTGAAACTGTCATTCGCTTGACATTATTGGTTATATTTCAGCAATTAAGTTATGCCAGTCTCCATGTTCTTCTCGCATTTGTTTAAAAAGCCGAATCCACCAAGTGGATACTAAATAAAGATGGGTGTATATATCTATATCATTTCAGACTCGTTCTCATTGGTGAAGTTTGTGACGTCAAAGTCAAACTAAATCAAAAACCTAAAGTTTGGACCTTGCAATGTTTAGCTTTATGATTTGGATTTAGAGACCCTAAATTCTGAAGTGTAAATGGAGTCATTACATAATATCCGGCCAAAGTCTTTAAATCTAAAGTATATAGGTACCATAAATCTAAACCTAATTTTCATTTGTGAATGCAACTTTAAGAACTGAAAAGAAAGAAACTTTATCGCCACAACTCTTATACCCACTACTGCAGTTTGGCACAAAACACTTTCTTCCCATTTTATAATTTCACGTCGTCGTGTCAGCTGTCAGCCACCGCCTGCCATGTTGGCCTGCCTCAACCTATCTCTCTCTCTCTCTCTCTCTCTACCCTCATTGTCTTTCATGTTACATTTTGGGGAACACTTTTTAATAGCGACTAGATACGATTTGGCAACTCCTTAGTTATTTTACTTCGTGGAATAATCAGTGTGTTACTTTTAATTAACTACATTCCTTGATCCATCAAAAATAGACCTCCTAAGCATGCAAATTATTTAAGTTTCTGTCACCCAGATGGTGTTTCCATCGCTTAGTGATGATAGTCCAATTGACCATCGCCCAGTGTGCCGTTAAAAGTACTCCGTTTTGTGTCGTGCTCTTAAACTCGTCATACTGAATATAAAGAAAAAAGTATATAATCAAACTGTACAGAAAATAAAATAATTTTTAATATATCAAATGTAAAACATTTTTGTAACATAATCGTGATGTTGATGATGCGAAAATGCAATGCACACAGACAGAAATATTATTCTGGATATGGTAAAATAAAATTCTACGGTCCTTAATACGCAATTTCATCACGAATCTAATAATCTCTCATATCAACGGGTATAATATTAATATTCTTAATTAAAAATTAAAATGAAGACCACAACTTTTTTCCTTTCAGAAATTTAATTAACGTGATAAAACAAAAAAGTCAAAGATCATGCATGAATAAAACATTATAGTCGAGATGAGATATCGGTCAAAGCATGTCATAGATACCTACAACATTATACTAAAGCAATTACAATTTCTTAAGTAACGTACATATTGGACTTTAATTTAAAAAATTATTAATTAATAATTTCCTTTTTAAGTGCAATCGGGTGAATATATTAAAAATAAAAAGGTTTTTGATTGCAACAATAAAAGTATATTTACAATAATGGAAATTTGATTACAATAATACAAATGATTATCACACAAAAAGTTGATTATTATTATTTATGCATAACTGTATGTTGGAATGGATGAATTTTTCATTTCTTTTAAATTTAACTATATACGTTTCTTGGCTCTACTTCACTAGTGACCGGTTGCACCACCCACATAATTTAATTACTAAACTTGGCTTAAATTGACAATTTTGCATCGAAATGATATGTCAAATGAATTAAAATATATTGCCGTCAAATTTCGATTTGTTTTTTTTTTCATTTTGTTTAAGCCTTATTGGTGCAACTTGCCATAGGTATATTATATTCTCATCATATCTCGTATCTTTGGAAATAAGATCTTCACTTTAGTGAATTCACGTTAAAGACATCTCAATCTCAATATCTAAATATTTTGCGCGTTTAATGAGTGTTGATGATATACAGGGTGGGGCAGAAAAACCTATCCGATTTCAAATCCCTTTTTCCCAGAAGAGGGAGCAGGTAGAGTAGTGGGGTAAAAACCGTTAGAAAGCCGGTTTTATGCCATTTGTCAGTAGTCAACATGCCTTGGTCTGGTGAACATCGTGCTTTTGTTATTGAGCGGTTTATCGAATGCGGCGGTTCGATAATTGCTACACAACGTGCTTTTCGAATTCATTTCGGACTCGGGCGTCATGATCCTGTTCCACATCACGCTACGATTAAAGTGTGGGTGTCAAATTTTAGACAGACGAGTTCAGCATTGAAAAAGAAGTCGCCTGGACGTCCCAGGACAGCAACAGGACCTGAAAACGTGGCCAATGTGAGAGCCGCGATTGAACGTTCCCCGCGTCGTTCGGCGCGAAAACATTCGCTCGCTTTGGCGATTTCCAACCGCAGTATTCGGCGCATTTTGCACCGGGACCTCAAAATGCATCCCTACAAAATGGTTGTTGCACAGGAATTAAGTGAAAGGGATTTTGAAACCCGTACGAACCTGTGTCGCGATCTCCGAGAACTCCCAAACGACGATGTTGTGCTCTTCACGGACGAAGCCCATTTTCACCTTTGTGGTGCCGTTAACAGGCAGAATTTTCGATATTGGAGTGACGAAAATCCTCGAGAAATCCATCAGGAACCCCTCCATAGCCCAAAAGTGACTGTGTGGTGTGCTCTTTCCCGCCTAGGCGTCTGGGGGCCTTACTTTTTTGAAGAAAATGGGCAAACCGTAACGGTCAACAGCGAGCGCTATTGTTTCATGCTGGAAAATTTTCTTAGACCCAAAATGGAAGAAAATGGCGTGGAAAATGTGTGGTTTCAACAGGATGGTGCAACCGCCCACACATCGCGACGATCAATGGACATTCTCAGGGAACTGTTTCCCGGTCGCCTCATTTCCCTGAGAGGTGATCTTGGCTGGCCGCCGCGCTCACCGGATCTCACTCCATGTGACTTCTTCCTTTGGGGTTACCTCAAATCGAAGGTTTACCAGCATCGACCAAGGACCCTTCTTGCTTTACGAAGGGAAATTGCTCGGGCAATTGAAGAAATTCCTGTGGAAATGACGGTGAAAGTCATGGAAAGCTACCGCGAGCGCCTAAATCAGTGTATCCGCTCCCAAGGACGACATTTGAGTGATGTGCTTTTCAAAACTTAAATTTAAAAATGGCATAAAATTTGCGATATGTTAATAAAAAATTTTTTTGACAAGTTGAGTGGTTTTAATTTTATAACGTTTTGAAATCGGATAGGTTTTTCTGCCCCACCCTGTAGTTATGAGTTGAAGAGTTTCTCAGTTGAGCGACGAGAAATAATGTGCTTACTACTGGTCTAAATAAATATGAGGAGTAAAAGTTCAGTGATGAGTATTTTTCTCCAATATAATCCATAGACGATTGACAGAGAAAAAATAGTTCTATTTAACTGCGCGTTAATCACGATCACCCTTAAACAGTTGTTCATACTAAATGCCATTCTGAGTAGAACTCGCCAAAACTTTAAGGGAGGTTGCTGAAAAACAAATATCATGAAAGGACAACGTTTTGCAAAGATATAGGAAATAAAAGTAAAATCGCTTAAGGAGCTGAAGTCTATATCATAAAGTATATTCCACAAGTGCTTTGTAGATTGTAAAAAACGTTGGCATAAGTGCATTATACACCTAATGGACAATATTTTGAAGTGGACAATCTTAATATTGATTGGGATAATTCAAATTACGAGTATTTTGTAATAAGAACAAGTTCACAAATTTTCAAGGCTGTTTTTCTCCGATTTTCTCGTTCATTCATTTATCCAGTCGAGGAATTCTAATAGTATTTTATGCACCAATGGCGTTATGAAGCCCGAGGGTCTCTAGCCCGATGGATAGATGTCGTCCAAGGGGCATTATCATTAGGGTACCTTTATAACCAGGGTATGGCCATGGGTCAAGATCGCCGCCATTGTCGGTAATTGATTTTCCTATTTATTTGTTATAAATGTGATATTATATTATAAAATAATATTAAATAATCACACTGTGAATTTAAAAAGGTAATAAAAATGAATTTATTTAAGATATATACAATTATTATTAATTATTAAGACATACATTTATAGGTTATGTAGAATATATGATATGTGTTGTTATTAACACATCTAATTTAATATCACTAGTTCTTAATTACATAATAATTATATATTCTAAACTTACCTTTTAAAAATTTAAATGATTGTGCTTAATATTGGTAATTTTTAGTTGTTTTCAGTGACAGTAATCGTGGTGGGTATCTTAACAAACTACAAAAGTAAATAAGATAAAATATATTACTTACAGTTTAAATACATATTAAAATGATAATTAAATGTGTTTTTCATTAAAATAAAACAAATAGCCACAAAAATACATAATACTTTGCGCAAGAACAACACATATAACAGATGTCCCGGTAATGGCGGACGAAACGTGAGCCACGCCATGGCCATACCCTGGTTATAAAGGTACCCTAATTATCATATAGTAACGCTCGTGGTGCATACAAGATTCTATGTCTCACTTGAATATGTCAACCAAGTTTTCATTTATAATAATTTTGATTACAATGGACCTTTTCAATTTAACGGCTATCTCTTTCTATCGCGGCAAATAGTAAGAAAATGGCGCGAACAACTGCCAGTTGGGCTGTCAAACGAAACGTCAAAAATATTGCAGTCATTAAAATACCTATATTCTCAGTGAAAATTTGCATCGTTAGACATTTTAACTTTAATAAAAGCTTTTGTAACTTATTTCGATAAGATTTTTTAAAGTTATCTGAGATATTCTCACATTTTACGTCTAATTTTTTTAGAATCAAACGTCATAGATATCAATTGTTCTTACTATGCGCAGATCACCATTGCGCATATCTTCTATCTCTTTAAATTGAAAAGGTCCATTATGCTTAAGCTTTGGCGTTGCTGAGGATGAGGATGTTGTTTAATTGTTTTGTTTATTATCAACGTTTATTTCTTTTAAAACATCAAAGTTCTTTATCGTTGGAGATTGTTGGAGATGATTGAGGATGAATTTGATGTTTCAGAATATATTTTATCGAAACGATGTATAGAAATTATTTTGAATGCTTCTGCATACTTTGAGGAAGAGAAACGCAATGTTCCCCTAATTATTCCATTCTCGACTGTAGAAGACGTACCTGAGTATTATATTTTGAGATTCATTATCACATAACAGATCTCAGTACTTTATTTCCTATGTACTTATTTCTGAATATTATTACATTTTAGAGAGTTTGTACTGCTTTGGATGTGTCATATGTGACGTAAATAATATCAAAAATGAATTCAAACGTTGATTTATTTCGTCTCCACAAAAATTAGAGATCCGTCATTCGTCAAAAATTAATGCGAAACATTGCAATCTGCAATTCGACGTACTTACTATTTACATGTGTAGTGAAGGTAAATTGCTTTTTTCATAATCAATTTTAAGTAGGTATTATAATTAAATTAAAAATGATATCTGTTTTGTGCTTTCAAACTGTTTTCGTATTATATTAATTGTTGTAATCAATTAATGTATTACTTGTTGTAATCAATCATTATTATTATTATTATTATTATTATTATTATTATTATTATTATTATTATTATTATTATTATTATTATTATTATTATCATTATTATTATTATTATTATTATTATTATTATTATTATTATTATTATTATTATTGTAATTAATTATAATTAAAAAGAAAATAATTTTCATTATACAGGGTGTAAATGAAATAAGTGCATTAAATTTGACCAGTAGTATAACTCATCGAGAGCAACAATATTTCTTAATAACTTTTTCTCGAAATCGCATATTTTTTTAGCATTTTTACCACCCCGTAAATTGACGAGTCGTTCCAAATATTTTTGTGATAATTGAATGCAGCAGCAATAGCTATGAAAAATTTTGTTTTAGCAATTGACAGTCCTGTCAATTGTTGCAATTAAATTTTGACAGTAATAAACTTGTTTATAAGGTAAAATTCTGTCAAAATGCGAGTACACAGACATTGTAATTACTTACCTATGGTTTGTTTATTTATTTTTTACTCGTATCTGTACTACATGTTACTTGACATCACGGTTCTCATAAAGACAGTGTCATGGAGTTGCCAACGCATTTACACGGAGCGTTTCCAAATCATCACCAAATCATTCTGTTCTTAATATTCGCACATTTGTTAATCTTGTACATCTGTATCCATACCATGTGCAAAAAGTTCAATGTTTTCAGCACATAACAGACTTCAATTTTGGGAATGGCTCATAATGTTCATTCATGAGACTGAATTTACTTGGGAAGGTGTATTTATTATGCACAATACACATCTTGACAGACGAAAATGCTGTAAAAATTTTCATTAAAAAATGTTTGGGGAACAATAAATGGACGACTAATTATTGGTACTCATGTACCTCTTTTAAATGGACAAAAGTTTGTACTTACATTTTTTGAATAACGTATTTAAACTATTATGATTTATCGACGATAAATAATCATCTCATAACCTAATAACTATGCTTTTTCTCTTCCTCTAGTTACCCCGTCACTCCTTGTCTTCCTCTATTCACATTATTCACAGGTAAAGATAAAAAGCCTGTTTCAATACACAACTTTATAATTTTGTTATCCAAAATTTAAATTTATTTATTTTAAAAATTGTATTCTTACGTATTAATTAATAATAATGTTATTTCCCTTGATTCGTTTATTAATTACTGTGACTGTAAGTGTAACCGATAACCAACAATTTTTGAGCTGCTTGTATCCCACTTGAATGGCAGCTGCTCATTTGTTCTCCATGAGCGGGTAACGAAATATGCAGCAAATCTTTAAAGAATTTTAACTCAAAATCTAAAAGACTTAGAAAAAAAAGTTATTAAGAAATATTGTTGCTCTCATCGAGTTACATTACTGGTTAAAATTAATGCACTTATTTCATTTACACCCTGTATAGCGTCCATATTATTTCCAATATAAAATCCATTAACTATTTGCCCCTATGTAATGTCCCCATTTCTTTACGCCCTAGGCCAAAATTCATTACTGTACCCCCCCCTCTGAATATATACCGAGTTTTATTAATGCTTGATTTAATTAAATTGTTTTTCTATATCGGTGTCTTTGTGTCTAAAAACGCATTGAAAACTTTTCATTTTCTAGAGGTGATATGACTGACTGCTTTTAAACCTGATACATAAATGACATATCAATCGTATCAACATCAAATTGCTGTCAGTCAACAAAGAATTTTCATCTGTGAAGTTCAATTTGTTAGCGGGAAGTGCTACCAACTAATTTTACAAACAAGTCGCAATTATTAAAAATCTATAGAATTATAAAATTACCCAAATAGAAAAAATAGTATAAAAACATGTTGAACAAGGACGGTGATCGCACTCGTCCTACTAGTATTATAAGGCATCAAAGATACATTTACCATATTTTTAGAAGTAGCTAAAGATTACAACTTTTATTTTGCATCTCTATCTCTCGAATGAAACGCATGTAAACAATAATTTTGGACTTATTAGATGCAGTTTTTAATTCTAAAGAGTTTTCGTATTTATACTTTTATTCTACAATTCATAGGACAGAAGTTACAGTAATGAAAAGTTGACCATTGTATTTGTTAAGATTCATAAATAGTAGACACCCGGTATATAAATATTAGAATAATTTCAATTCTTCTACAACTGTCATAGCTCAACAGCATTTATCAATCACTTTACTATACTGATTTTGTATAGTTAAAACAAATGTGTCTGTTTACGTCGTCTGGTAACTGCAGGCACTTCTCTCTTTCCGTTTTCCCACTTTTCCAACTACTAGTGCGCCCCCTCCCTGCCAGCGCCCTAGGCCTAGGTTGGCCTTATGGGTAATCCGGGCCTGTATATCCCAGCAATAAACAGTTCTTAATATTCTAGTCTCTAGGGAGCAGGGCCGGGCCGATGCCTTGTGGCGCCTGAGGCAAGTTTCAAAACGGCGCCTTTTATTTTTTTAAAAAAAGAACTCATATTGTTATTAATTAACAATAGAAGCAAGAACGAAAATTGTATTGAGCAAAAAATAAATAAACCTCATCTACTTATTATTTTCATGATGTGACCCATCCCAATATTTTGAAATACCATATTCAAATTAATATGGCAACCAGGGCCGCTCCGTGGATATAAGGTGCCTTTGTGTTATGTTATATTTTAGCGCCCCATCCCCTTAATGATGTAAAATTTGCAAATTAAAGTTTCAACTATACTTTTTGTTCTTCAAAAATGCTAGATTTAATATTTTAGAATTTTCTTAGATTCATTCTTGTAATCAACAGGTTATAATCTAAATCGTTTGTTGTAATCAACAATTTTACAACAGATTTCAGGATTTATGTGCATTTGATTCTTCGCAAAATGATAGTAGGAATAAATATTGGATTCATTGTGGGATCCATTCATGTAATCAATATTCTTGAGTTATAATCAATATATTCATTGTTGTAATCAACATTTTCATATTTATTATTTCAATATAACAATGCTAGAATAATAACAAACCGATCGGTCCGATAATTATTTTCCTTATAACTAGAGCTCTAATGCAAACAAATTAAAAAATATATTTTCACTTCTATCACGTTAATTTTTAAGTTTTATAGCAATTTTGTCTTTATGAATAAGAGCATTTTATAAAAATTTACTATTATTTACTTTACTATCATGAAACAGCGCCCCTCAATGTCTAGGGGCCTTTGGGCAGGCACAACCTGCCCACCCGCACGGAGCGGCCCTGATGGCAACGGGTGTAAGAGAAAAATTATGGCTTAATTAACATGAAATTTCTATGTATATCAAAATATATTTAATCTTTAAATATAAAAAGTCATTGAACATCAAGAATGCAGAATAAGGAACAAATGCTATAAGTGCATTAAATTATTAAGAAATTTTTCGGCTGTTTATTAAAATTGCATATTTTTAGTATGTCGTTTTGGCGCCTGTTTCATTCTGGCGCCTGAGGCGGTCGCCTCACCTATCGGGCCGGCCCTGCTAGGGAGACATAAAATAATATTAATATTGATGAATAAATTATTACTTTTTAAAACAAATGAAAATTCATGTAATTTTTTTACCAACCCTCGTTTAAATATTTTGCCTCTTTAATGAGTATTGACGACGTGTTTAGTTAAAAGTTGAAGAGTTCCACAGTTGAGTTTGTTGAAGAATCTATTAGTAAGTTTCCCACATTGATTCGAGACGACGGCTGTGCTGTACTATGGCATTGCCATCCATCTAGTGCTATCCAATCAAGCGTCATTTCCTCTATCTCTATCCAAATGGAAAGTAATTACCGGGCTCACCTGGAAGGTGACATCACGGCCGGCGTGTGTCCACTTAAGCTGCGCGCGTGACGCGGCAGGCGCCGTCGCGCTGCGTGACACCACGCACGTGAACGTGATCGTGGAGCCAACGCGCACAGTCTGCTCGCGGGGGCCCTGGATGCGAGCGGCCGCCCCCTCCTCCTCGCTGACCCCCTCACTCTCGCCCTCGTCCATTGGAGAGTCGTGCATGTGGGAATCTAAAATGAAAATTCCGTTGTCAAGTTACAAATTGCTGCGACATAGTTTTCAATCTTATCAAGTGTTAACGTACAAAAGAAAAGGCAAACTACCAGGTCAATCAATACTACAGGCTATTGTTAATTTATTATTTCAACATCAAAAGATACCACGGCTTAGCCTCAACGGCTCAAGAATAATAAATAGTTCAAAGAACATCTTTTTCCAAATTTTACCAAATAAAAATCCAAGGGATAAGACTTATGGCAACAGTTTATACGGGAAAAACACTGGAATATTGATTAAAGAAAAGATTTTACATTATAATCATACGTAATACAGCAAGTGATACAGGGGCGCGCCGTACCATTTAGTCGCCCGTGTGCCAATCTTCATCTTGATGACCCCCCCCCCAACTTCAACTCTTATAAAAAAAAAGCATCACCATTCGAAATAATATCAAAAAGTGGCATAAAAAGGTGAAAACTAAAATCTAGTACTATTTCACATTTGGAAAGAAAAAAACTAGTGACCTACGGATTTTTTCTCAAATAACGACACCACTAAAATGGTCTTCTAATGAGACAACAATTATGTGAATACGTTAACTTGGACAGCCTGTGTACTTTTTCATAATTACTATATGTTTTAAATAAACCATAATATTTGTTTTTACCTACAATTTCTGCTTGAAACATAGATACATCGTTGGAAAGATAAAATAAACTCTCTTTCAATCGTATAATTTTGCCAATATAGAAATTATAAATTGGACTCCATTACTTGAAATCTAATAGTGATAATCTGAGCTTCGTCGTTTGAAGGAAAATAAAAAATCTGATGTGGCCAGCACATTACCTTCCGGCAGTTGCATGTATTTTATGCAAATTTCATACAGAAAATTATGATTTTGTGACGTTTTCTATATACAGTGTAATGTATCTGCAGAAATAAAAGATTTATTATTATTATTTCTTGTACATTACCTTAAAACGGTTGTATATATTTTACACAAATTCCATACAGAAAGCAAAAGATCCTATGCTTATTTCCAGTAAAATTATTAGACAAACACACTATGTCAATTTCACTTGACACTGACATCTTTCATTCAAAATTTTCTTAATATAGTAGCTGTTTCCACAGCTATGGCTACTTTATGAAATTTAATTTCTTTATAATTTTTACCTTCCGTCACCTTTAGGTAAGGAAGGTATTGTCTTTGGTCAAAAAATTCGATGATGAGTTTTTACTCAATAAGCACGTTTTAGAGTCCCTAGAATACGAATTTACTATTTTTACGATGATGTCTGTATGTGTGTGTGTGTGGATGTGTGTGTGTGTGTGGATGTGTGTGTGTAACAAAATTTTCGTCTGCGATAACTCTAATACTACAGTTACAAAAATTATAATTTTTTCGTATACTTCTTCGTTACATCCATAGGAAGAGCTGATTAGATTTTGGTTACAATTGGTCAACCGGAAGTACCATCATTTGAAGATTTTAACAGTTTTTCTTGAAAAAACTATGTTACATATAATTTTTTCACATTTGATGTTATTATAAATATTAAAGAATATTTTATTCTCTATACGATTTGAGTGCATTTTATACTTAATATTAAATGGATATTGAGTTAAAAAATTATAAAGAAATTAAATTTCATAAAGTAGCCATACCTGTGGAAACAACTACTATATTAAGAAAATTCTGATTGAAAGATGTCAGTGTCAAGTGAAATTGACATAGTGTGTCTGTTTTATAATTTTACTGGAAATATAGGATCTTTTGCTTTCTCTATGGAATTTGTATAAAATACATACAACTGCTTTAAGGTAATGTACAAGAAATAATAATAATAAATCTTTTTTTTCTGCAGATACATTACACTGTATATAGAAAACGTCACAAAATAATAATTTTCTGTATGAAATTTGCATAAAATACATGCAACTGCCGGAAGCTAATGTACAAGAAATAGAATATTTAATTTAGCAAGGAACTTTCCGTATGAAATTTGTACAAAATATATAGAACTGACGGAAGGTAATGTGCTGGCCACATCAGATTTTTTAACTCTATATCCATTTAATATTATGTATAAAATGCAATCAAATCAAATATTCTTTAATATTTATAATAACATTAAATGAGAAAAAATGATATTTAACATAGTTTTTTCAAGAAAAACTGTTAAAATCTTCAAATGAGGGTACTTCCGGTTGTCCAATTCTAACCAAAATCTAATCAGCTCTTCGCATGGATGTAACGAAGAGAAATACGAAAGAATTATAATTTTTAGAATTGTAGTATGGATGTTATCGTAGACGAAAATTTTGTTACACACACACACACACACACACGGACACACATACATACATACATACATACATACATACATACATACATACATACATACATACATACATACATACATACATACATACACACACACACACACATACAGACATCATCGTAAAAATAGTAAAATCGTATTCTAGGGACCCTAAAACGTGCTTATTCATCAAAAACTCACCACCGAATTTTTTGACCAAAGACAATACCTTCCTTACCTAAAGGTGACGGAAGGTAAAAAGGGTCCTTAGAGACGTGCAAACCAAAATTCCATATAATTTCATATTTAGAAGTTATTTGTGAATATAAAAGGAAGTGGCTAGAGTACCAAACGCAGGACCGTGTTCAAAAAATTAAGATCTCAAATTGACATGGTTTTCGCAATTTCTCTAAATATACACCAACATTACCCAACCTAACCAAACTCAGGCTTCAAAAACGCGGACCAAGTATTATGCGTTAGGTGAGTTTATTGTTGTTCTCTTTAGAGCAATATACAAGCAACCTTAGTAAGCTATTCAACAACGGTCCCGCGTTCGTGTCGTGTTTTGAATTTTTACAACGGTCCCGAACGTTAAGACATCTCTTCGACGTTTTTAGTACTAAACGAGGTACTAAATCACGCCATTGAGAGTTTTGTACAGTAACCATTTGTATGCATTTTTCGGGAAAAACAAAAACATCTTTAAAATAGTCTACTAATGGGGCAACTTTGCCCTAATTTAATCGACTTCGTATCCCTTATAATTTACGAAATCCCAATGTGAGCCTCGAAAAACGGGCATATTAAATTAAAAAACTTAAGTCTTATTACAATTTAGCTCGCCGTGTCGCCCCTGACCAAGTGTCGCCCGTGTGCGACGCACATATCGCACCCTGTGACGGCGCGCCCCTGATGTGATATGATTATCATCGATGATATTCTCGAGTGAAACCGAGTTGCAGAAGGACGAGTGAAATGTGCTGCTTCGGTTTAACGAGCAATATCTGCGATTATTAATCATACCACGAGCTTAATGAGAGAATATAATGAATTTTTGTGACACATTGTGTGTGCTGCTAACCTAACTTTTAATGTATTGTATTTCAACATGGTTATTTTGACAATTGCCTTATTATTCTTATCGTTGTTGATGTCAATCCAAGTTTTTAAAAAACCTTACCTTTTATGATTTTACCATCAGAAAATGTTTCTGTTGCCAGTGGCGTAACTAAGAGTTAGGGGGCCGCCTGCAAATAGTTTTTGGGGCCCGTTTTTAATTGTAGCGTTTGTCACAAAGAACTACATACCACAAAAACTTGTGGAAATTGTGACTAGGCTCACTTTCATCTGAAGATTAGGCACCACCAAAGTAATTGTATGTTGTGGCATTTACTATGAAAATGTGATCGGCTGGCTCTTTTTTTTTAGTGAAATTGATGGAAAATTCCACTGGTGAAAGGGAATTGATTCATACATTTTTGGTACCCCAAATGCGACAATATATGGTATTAGCATGCAAGATGGATCAGTATCATACAGTCTAAATATTAGCAATTTTTCCAAAATCATTCTCTTTTCGTTATTTAATCCCACGTTTTGGTACGTTGGGCGCCAGGTGTCTTGATTTGACAGCCTCAAACTTCTTTTTATGGGATTATTTTAAAGGAAAACCCTGGATTAATTGCAGGAAAATATTTGCCAAGAAATCTACCGACCAAAATGTGATGGAAAATAAAGAGCTTGATTTTACATAGCGCATAAGGGGCCCCTTAGCCAATATTATTTTTGGAAATTGACAGTTAAAAAAATAAGGGACATATGGGTGTATTCTAAACACAATCCGTTAAAATATATTATGTAAACGGATTCCGTTAAAATATTTCTTATTAACGGATTCCGCTAAAAATTCTATTCACAATATGACATTTGAACGGATCCGTTAAAATTAATATAATAAACGGATCCGTTTGCTACTGTAAGGCAGTGTTGTCAAATTGTAAATGTCAACATATTTATATTTTGATAATAACAAAATATATTAATATCTAAACAGGTATTTGTGATACATAAATTTAGAGATACTATTTAGTAATAAATTTATATCAATAAATAATCATAATAATGAATATATTCTTCAAAATAATCTTTGGAATGTTGGTAGGTAAATACTTTGTTGTAATAAATGTCAAAATTGTCAGTTTTATAACCTTTTGATATTATTGTAAATTTGGAAAAAAATTGGCATAAAACAAAAAAAAAATCTATAAAATCATAATTCGTTACTTATTAAGCGCAGCTAAATTAATAATGAAGAACGTCAATTTTGAAATTATAGACACCTCCAAGCTAATCGACAGTATCGAGAAAATGAACATACTTACGCGGGGCCACAATAAAATATAGGCGCATGCACTTTAAAAATTACACAAATTATAATACACACATTATAAGCTTGATTTTTAATTATTCGCAAATATTAATTAATTTTCTTCATTAGATTCATTCATCTAATCAGTATACTTCGAATATAATCAAAATATCCATTGTTGTAATCAAAATATTCTTTGTTGCAACAAAAATATTCATTGTTGTAATCAATAATTAAAAATACAGGCACCAATAGAACATTTGTGTCTTGAGCCCCTGAAGATTAAATGCAGTCCTTAAAATACTCGAATATTTTTAAAACATTAGGTAAAATACAAGATTTGCAATGTAGAGTAAAATATCTGCTCGTTTCATTAGAGAAAGCATTTTTAATTTTGTTGAGAACGAGAAATGGATAATTTTTGTATTGTTAAAATCTCATCGAACCGCTTTTTTATAGGTTATGTACGAGTATAATTTTGTTATAAAAATTATTTATTTGTATTTTCCTTTCAATTACATTTTATGAATCCAAGGGTTGGAGCAAACAGTAAAGGGTGATAACGCCATTCTGTGCGTACAATTAAGAAATTTATAAATATTTATGTATTAAATGTCGTCCGTTTACAATTAACGGCTATGAATCATTCTCCGTTTAAATTTTATTTATAAACGGATAACATAAACGGATCTCCGTTTATATAATTAACGGATAGCGTCTTCAGAATAGCAAAATCTAGTTAACGGATATCTTAATTTTAACGGTCCGTTTATAAATAAAGGAATGTCTTTAGAATACACCCATTAATCAATTTGTAAGTTGCTACAAAAAAATGATTAAATTCAAAATTTCGCAGTAGTAACAAAATTATAAATCATGTAAATTGGGACATCTCTAGAGCCGGGGGCCCGCCCGCAATGCGGGCCCGTTAGTTACGCCACTGTCCGTTGCTCTTTTTGATCGGCGAATATTTATTAAAATTTACATTTCTAAAAAAATTGCCGCCCCCGAAAATTTGCCGCCCGAGGCACGTGCCTACTGTGCCTATGTGTAAATCCGCCACTGAGCCGAAATATAACGAAATGAAAAGAAAATCTGTATCACAATGATAATCTGCATCGATATGAAAATCTGTATAATAATGAGTGTCATTCAAGTACAGATGACACATACTTCATAAATATATTAAAGCATATGAGAAGAAAAATATTTATAAAAATAAATCATTTAAAATGAAGCCCCAAAATTTGTGAGCCCGAAATGACTTTTTCATCTAAATCGTAGTAAAATCAGACATGCCGGCTTCAATGGCTCAAGAATGATAAATAGATGGAAGACTTATCTTTTTCCAAATATTAGAAAATAAAAATCCAACGCAGAGATTTGTTGCGAAACTTTATGCAAGAAAAACAATGGAATATTGATTTCGGGGTGCTACCGAAAGCAAAAAATCTACATTATAATCTATTAATTACAGATATAAATGATGTTTAGTGAAACGGATTCAGCACAGTACTCAACTTTAATGAATACAGGAATGCACATCGTATGATTAATGGTTATAAAAAAAATCCTTGTCACTTTGGTGCCAACGCGTTCACTTTGAAACTGACACTATTCTTACAATACAATATTTATGATTGTCATATTTCGGTTAAAATGTACTTTAATAAAGTATTGCCAGCTATTTAATTTCACTTGGGTTCATTTTTTAATTAAAAAACGTCGTAAAAATTAAAACGTTTAATTAATTTTTTCGTGATTGAGAAAGTTTTATCCGTGTCGTCAAATATTGACTATATGGAACGTAAATAATTTTCTAAAACCTTTTAATTATATCGGTAGATAATGAAATATGAAGGTTTAACCAAAATTTCTATGTACAAACAAATTATAATTATATTTCAATAGGTGTAAGAAGGTACTTTAATAGGGATCTCCACTCTAATTTTTTTATTATTTTAAATGAAAGTTTGTTTAATTTTAGTTTTTAACGAAACCTATAGCTGTCTTTCTCGCACAAGTTTCTATAGAAAGCTGCGCAAAAAAGATAGCAATAGTTGTATCTTGTCTACTTTCAATATAAATAACATTTTACTTAATTTTCACTTATGGTGGAGGACCCTATTAAATATTAAGGATTTGTGAAACAAAATATTGTAGTAGTCCCTAATAAAGTGACCATTTTGGAACCAATAAAAATATGTTCCTATAATTTAAATAATAATAATAATATTAAATATTCAATTTATATTTTCAAACTTCTTAGAAGAGAGTGACAGAATTATTGTGATAAAGAAAATCAGGTAGGCAGTAGTAAACAAAATCTTTAAACATATATTTATCTGTCACTTGAAATTAAGTAGCAAAAGTTCTGTTAGAGCTTAGTTAATCATTTTTACCTCCCGCTTCCCTTGGTAAGGAAGGTATAGGGGTCGTGCTAAAAATCGCATATTTATATTTTGGTAAATGATCCCGTTTTAAGGTCCCTAGAATCCAATTTTAACATTTTCACGATGATGTCTGTGCGTACGTGTATATGTATATATATTATATATTTAAATATATATATATATATATATATATATATATATATATATATATGTGTGTGTGTGTGTGTGTGTGTGTATGTGTGTGTGTGTGTGTGTGTGTGTGTGTGTGTGTGTGTGTGTGTGTGTGTGTATGTGTATGTGGATCCTCCACTCTAACTCAAATACTATCATTCGGAAAATTTTGAAACCTTGTATTTCGAACATTTTCTGTAATGGAAAGAGCACATTACATTTTCGTGAAAATCGGATAACCGGAATTTCTTTATAATTTTTTAACTCTATAACTATTTAATGCATTCAAATCGTATAGAGAATAAAATAATCTTTAATATTTATAATAACATTAAATGTGAAAAACATCGTTTTTTCATATAATATCATAAGTGGTAAATTTTTGCCGGAAAAATTTTCAGGTTGTTACGAGAGCTGGTTGCCTAGCAATTTATTGAGTGGCATTGACAAAAAAATTACGAGTTGTCAAACGAGTGATTTTTGATCAATGTCACGAGATAAATTGGCAACGGGCTCGAGTAAAGCAATAGGAAAA
Source organism: Harpalus rubripes (assembly GCA_963082715.1). Classification (NCBI taxonomy): domain Eukaryota; kingdom Metazoa; phylum Arthropoda; class Insecta; order Coleoptera; family Carabidae; genus Harpalus; species Harpalus rubripes. The sequence goes on along the minus strand of OY720453.1, from coordinate 18,712,757 downwards.
TTTTTCCAAAATAAAAATCAGGTAATAATTTATATATTTTTTTTCTTGACAAAAATCTTATAATTTTTATTTTGTTTAGAGGCATTATGTTTCAGTTTGCTTTTCCAACGTTTTAAATAGATTCGTGTCCGTTTTTAATAAAAACAGATAACACTGAAAATATACAGACTTTGACAGGTGTGTAAACAATATGTTTCTGAAACGTCAAAAAGTTTTCGCTTATCAAAACTAACTTACTTGTAAAAATACGACATCTTATTGGGTTAAAGGGTGTGATAAAAATTTTGTGACGGTGTTTTGTCGAAATAAAACTTGGTAACTATAGGTAGAATCCTGAATTTGGATTGGTTCATATATGTATGAGTGAAATAGTCAAGAAAAACTATTAAAATCTTCAAATGAGGGTACTTTCGGTTGACCAATTATAAACAAAATCTAATCAGCTCTTCATATGGCTGTAACGAAGAGGAATACGAAAGAATTATAATTTTTGGAATTGTAGTGAGCTATCGTATTAGAAAATTTTGTCACACACACACACACATATATACATCATTGTAAAAATAGTAAAATCGTATTCTAGGGACCCTAAAACGTGCTTATTCATCAAAAACTTTTTTGACCAAAGACAATACTTTCCTTACGTAAAGGTGACGGAAGGTAAAAATATTATAGTATATAAGAGACAAAATATAAAAATATTATAAAGGACTCATTTTATAGGACATTTTTAATTTTGACGCGTGTATTAAAAACATGTCTTAAAAAACTCGTTCATTAATATACTATTTTAAATGCCTTTAAATCACAAGTACTCTTAAACTCGTTAACTTATTATACACTAGTATAATAATATACAATTTTCTTCACTGACTTTTAACAACATATCATCTTTCTATTATTATGATTTGAAACCAAAATGTAATCACTGTCCTGCAGTATTTCTCCGCTGTGGGAATAGAGAATAACTGGTTTTTGAGCTAGCATAAACATCGTAATCGCTGGTGTTTATTGCAGTTGAGCCCCAATAAATGCGTTCGCATGTCCCATGTTCCATATAGGGTAGAATTTCCCGCATCATTGATTGTTGGAAAGTTTTCAGCTTCGAAACTTGATGTGATCTCTCTTTCAAAATAAAACGCAGAGAATAACTTTTATTTATACATGTGAAAAAACTTTTTCAATCTCTCCTTAACTATGTTTTGATTTACAGGTATTAAATTTTAATAGGAAATAAAAACGCAAATACTCGTATGTACCTGCAGTTTGTTTTTAGATTACAAAAGTTAAGGTTTAAATTAGTTTAGAATTGTAGAATTCTTCACTAAAACTAATAAAATTACCCCTTAATCTTAAAATTAATTTTAATAAAACCTAAATACGTATTTCGAGAACTAAGTTCTCATCATCAGTAGTACAACAAGGGAAAGTTAAATACAGTAGTCAAGATTAATCAACATGTCAACCATGCCAGAGGTCCTAACAACTCTGAAAAACAAGGGAGAGAACTGGGATTATATAGAGACGGGAGTCACAAACTAAGCTAAATGTCGTCCAATAATAATGAGTCATTAAATTTTAAATCGTCCAATAAAATTTAAATTTGTATTAAATCGAAAAGTTTTGAGTTTGGTATGGGACGAAGATCTGCGTTCGTCAAATTATTTTTATATTTATTTATTATTTGATTTAAAATTTAATGACTCATTATTATTGGACGACATTTATCTTAGTTTATAGGTAATCATTCACCTGTGACTCCCGTCTCTAAATAATCCCAGTTCTCTCCCTTGTTTTTTTTTTTTTAGAACTGTTAGGATCTCTGGCATGTTTGACATGTTGAGTAATTTTAACTACTCTGTTTAACTTTCCCTTGTTGTACTACTGATGATGAGAACTTAGTTCTCGAAATACGTATTTAGTTTTTATTAAAATTAATTTTAGGTAATTTTATTAGTTTTAGTTTTATTTAACTTTAGACTCCATCTATTTTTAATTTTTAGAGAATTACTTCTTAACTTTGAGCATTGATATGAAGGAAATATCATCTATAAATATACTATTATAGACAGAATTGATTAAATAATGCGTAGGTATAGCATTTTCATAGCACACAAAGTGCTGTGTATTACGCAGTCATCTTGGATTATTTCATTATTAAACCGTACTAGGCCTATTCTACTAAAAAAATATGTATCGTTACGTGTCGTTACCAGGCGACATGTAGTTATAATAACGATTTTTGCCAAAACCCTATTCTACTAATTTATTTTTCATAATACCATACTGTTAAATGTGCTTTAACAGTACTGTATGCTCAACCGATATATGCATCAAAACAGCCACGGCCGTTATTTTTTATAACAGTACAATTATTAAAAATCATGTGTTCCTAAAAAAAATCTCAGCATCGTGAAATTGTCATGAAGAGCTGTCACCTGTCAATATGCCATAGAAAATAGAATTTTAAGAAGATATTTTATGTTATTATGAAAAATACTGAACGTCACACGGCTGATATACAAATAACAGACACGGTTGATTATAAAATCTCGGCTATCGCCTCGATTTTACAACATTCAACCTCATCTGTTATTTGCTACATATCAGCCTTATGACGTTAATAACTATATCGTTACGTATCGTTACTTATCGTTATTTTATGTCGTTTATGAACGACAAGTTCACATTGAAATCGTAAAGTTAGATATATTTTGAAAATAAAAGTAAAAATAGCTGAAGAAGACATTTTATTAATTGTAGCTGAGCAAGATATTATTATTATTATTATTATTATTATTACATTTTTTAATATGACATTTTATATAATCGTCATTTTACTGTACCGGAGGAAAATTTGAGATTTTTTTTTTTTTTTGTTGAGTAAAGAAGCATGTAGAGATTTATTTACGCAAATATCACCATATATGAGGAACTCGTTGAAGTGATGGTTTAAATTTCTAGATTATTTATAAATTATTATTTATGCGTATTACATTACATATGAATGCACACACTAAGAAATTCCGTGTTAAATTTTACACTAAATGTGGTCTATATAGGTCCACCAGCTTTAGTGTAGAATTTACCACATCGACATTTGGTAATAAACAACACGGAGATATGTGTTAATAATTACCACCATATATTTCGTAGACACTACTATACCGTGTAATTTTTTAACACTTAAATGAGTTATTTTAACCAAATAACTGCGGTTATTAGTACAGAGCGTAGTGTCATTTTTAACTTAATTTAGTGAAAAAATATCTATTTGTGGTGTACATTTTCATCAAACTAGTGTTTATTTTCATAAGTAAATGTGGTTATTAGTGCACTAAATAGTGGGTTTCTTTAACTAATTTTAGTGTATAAATATACCTATTTGTAGTGTAAATTTTCATCAATTTTGTGTTTATATACACTGATTACAGTGTATAAATAGTACTCATTTTTTATTTTTTTACACAAGATTTGTATTTTATTATCAAAATGTGTATATTTTTTATAAATATTTACTAATATTAGTATAAATGTTATACACGGTGTCGAGTGAGTAGGTAGGTATGATATATAAAAATATGTACTTCCATTAAAAAAATTATTGTACATAAAAACAACATTTTTATATAAACACTTGTACTTAATTAATTAATGAATTATTACATTATATAAATGCAGACACTATTGTTAAGGTTCATTCACTAATCGAAGTTATAGTTTTATGTTTTAGTTTTAAATCTTAAGCAAATTAGTTTACTTTCTTGTCCACTTTCTTCCACTTCCATTATCTAATCTAATGAACTGTTGTACAGATTTACAGTTACTATTGTTTAGAAATGCACCAAATAGTGTATTTTTTTTTACAAAAGTAGTGTCTTTTTACACCAACGTTTTAAACATACACCTAGTAGTGTACTTTGTACACCAATATTTTAGATATACACATAAGAGTGTACTTTCTACATGGGTGTTTCAAATATGCACAAAGTACTGTACTTTCTACACCGATTTTTTAAATATACACAAAGTAGTGTTTTTTTCTACACATTATGTTTTGAAATTACACCAGGCATTGCAGTTTTTAGAAATACACTAGACAGTGTATTTTTAACAAATATACTGTAGCAAATTGTACAAAAATTAGTGTAAAAATACAAGTAACACCAAATTAAGCAATTTTTACCCACATGTGTGTTTAAAACTAGTATTAATAAATATAATACACCTTCCAGTGATAATTTAAAATGTCGTAGAAAATTTTACACGGATATAAAATTACCAACTTAATCTTTTTACACTAACTTTTATAATACAAATTTTAGTGTCGAATTCTACACGAACAAGTTTACCATGTTATATTTTAAGTTTACACGGCTCAAATTTCAAAGTGTGCACGTAAATATTTTGTTTTCATTTTTTGCTCATGGAAGCTATCAGAAATCTGTAGCAAGGAGGATATCAGTAGAAAAGGAATCATTACTAATCATATCATTAATAGAAATCTGCAATAATATTGTTGATCATTTTATAGACATATACCTATATCAAGTTTCATAATGGCGCAAGTAGATACGGAGCGTGTATTTTATTTATTTCAAATTTGAATCAATGTCAAATTTGAATTGAAAAACAAATATAAATTTATTCTGTCAAAATCAACATGAAGTTAGATATTATCGTTAAACTCATCTTAACGATAACGATATGATTAGTAGAATACCTTTTTGGCATTTCTCGTTATTAAAGTCGTTCAACCAAATGCTTAGCGACAGTCGTATGGTAACGATATCGTTATACATATTTTTAGTAGAATAGGCCTGTAAGATTCATATTAAATCGTATCTCGCTCATCAACTGCATTTTTATCAGAAATAGTATGCATTATATTTGTTCCTAAAACAATCAATATGTGGCATATTTATTAATAATATCTATATAATTTACAGTATATATCATATGATTACTTGTTTCTTAAAATATGAACATTATAAAAACCTATCTAGCGTTGTTTAGCGAAGAAGAATGTTGTATAAGGGATGAAATATCGTAGGACAAAACTACAAGGGTTGTTGTCTCTGACTACTGGATTTTGGATTTACATTGATGACAAAAATGGAAGAACATATGAACAAAAAGTTTGGATTAAATATTCTTTGATCTGAAACAAATTTTTCATGGTATAAAAAAGAGTTCATATTTTGAATACATATATGTCGCAGAGATATGAGTTTCACCAAAACCCAGATATGAGTCAAATCTCTAGGGGTTTCACCAAAATCCTAATTAAAACTTAACCTTAATCCGTCATAAACACATACAAAATAAAGTAGTGCCGCTGTTATTTATTTTAAAATATCAAAAAAGTAACCCCTGTGGTGCCCTCTCCCATATAGTTTTGGAAGTTGGTGAAGTGACGTTTATTAAGCATACTCAATTGTACAGAATCGTCAAGGAAAACTGTGAATAAAAGCAGATAGGCACACCCATAAATTTATAGATATTTAACCTCGATAATATACTCGTAAATATTTAAAATTGAAATCTGTTTTTGTAACATGAGGCGACTTCTATTTGCCACTCGTATCAGATCTAACTTGCACTTTTAAATCAGTTCATTTATTTAGTAATTCCATTTGCATGGATCAGTTTACCCCCACCACTATATTTACTGATCCTGCTCAGTACGAAGTAATCCACAAAATACTTGGTGCAGTTTGTTCAGTTACGGATCAGTTTAATAAAATTGTGGGAGATTTAAATTCAATTTCTAAACATGTATACATTACAAGTATATAATGCAGAAAATAATACAACGTACATATTAGAATAAAAATAAAGTACCACAACTGTATTTTTAACGAGGACTGAAAAGCTAAAAAGTATATAATTTTACGTTTTATTATGTAGCTCTTCCTTTATAACTTACAAGTTTATGAAATACTATTGACTATTTTATACATATTTTATTTAGAATGCGTTTTAAGTTTATTTTTTTTACAAAATAAAATAAATTTAATCTGTATTATTTTTTATCAAATAGTGACATTAACCGTATGATGGTTGCTCCATTTGCACATCTGAACTAAACACCGCTTTTTCCAAAATTCTTCAAAATTTAACTTAAATTTATAAATTTTATACTAAATTATTTCATTCTTAAACTAAAATATTCCTCCATTTTACGATTATTCCTTAGAAGAACAAAAATCATTGTAAACAAGGGTAAATGTCTCCAATAAATTATAAGAATTATACTGTCATTGACAAATATGTATATCTAAAATGTCAAACCTACAATTGAGATATTTCACACATTTTTTTCCAAATGTAAGCAGAGTGAGCCATAAGGGTAACTTCACTAATTTCGCCTGTATTTGGGTTGCGAACGTGCATGCAAAAATACTAAGAGCCACTGCTGTCGAATGTCATATTCAAATTTCTCTAAATGCATTAGTAAGACAAGAAGCTATTAGACATACGTATCGAAGATAGAATGTAAGAAACCATAAGTAAGACAGAGATAAATATACAATTATTATACAAGTAAGAAAAATCGGTGTATATCTGAACTGAACAAAGTGAACTAATCTGAAAGCTTGGCAAATGGAATACTATTCTAAGCATTGATCTTGGAATTAATTAAAATCTACCCACCAATAATAATCGAAATATAGAGCAAGGAATGGTAAAATATAAAAAATGATCCAATGCAGATGGTAATAACTTTTATCCAACACCGACTCATAATATACTTGTTACTATGGTTATTTGAAATCACTAATGTACAACATTAGTCACTCCGTGAGAGAATATTTTAGAAGTCACGGAGGAACTATTACTGATTTTTGTGTGTTTTTAATATAAAAAAGCAATTTTACAAAATTATTTGATTATTGAAATAATGTTTCATTATGAAACTTATTTATTTAAATTAATATTAACATTTATACTAAAATAGGTCACTTATCTTTACACAATGACAGCAGTCATGTACGGCTGATGATCGAAAACGAGAAACGAGTTAGTGGTTACTTGCTTCGGAATTAAATTCAAAGATGCTACTTGTGCATCTAAGTGAATATGTTATTTTATTGTATTTTTCTTTCAAACAATTCCCAATGACAGACAAAAATTATTACAGCAATTTTTTTTCAATTACAATATATATAACAAAACCATAACAACCATTCAATGGATACTTTGTAATTTAAAATACTACATCAACTGACTTGTCAGTGTTAAACGATGAATGAAAATATAAAAATGATTTAAGAAGTTTTTAAAAAAGTGTTGGATAAAACATTATATTACACTCGAGTCGAATGTATATTAGTCACTAAAGAAAATTAGCCACTCGCTCTGCGGGCTACGTGGCTAAACTTTTTCTTTCGTGACTAATATGATACATTCCAAACTCATATAATTAACTATTAGCTGTATTTTTTTTTGACAAAATCTCAGCTCATCTCAGATCATTTCAGATAAACTCAGGAAATCGTTGTTCTTTTTCACACAACTGATCTGAGTTGTACTGACTGTACTCACTTCCCCCCTTGCCGATGTTGTATCACCCGCGAAATAAACTCAAAATGATCTGAGCCATGCAATTCAGTGGAAGGGGTAATGGTTGACAGAAAATTGTCACGTGACTGTCACTTGTGTGTTTTGAAAGTTAAGCTGTTGAAATCAAAATAAAAATGTCGTATACGGTATTATATGATGGAGGTAAGAAATAATATATTTTATTTAAAGAATGAGGTATTTATTCCATTTTTTTATATTTTAGAAGCTGTGGAATCTGAAATCGTGGAATTTACCGAAGGACATTTTTCATCATGTCACAAATTGTGCGCGCTTTGTCAATCATCTTTTTAGTCTTTCTATTTGCGAAACGTTGTTCTTTTCAACGACATCTCAGCTCAGTTCACCTCAACTCACTTATCAACTGAGCTAAGCAAAAATATTCCAAAAAGAATTCAGCTATTATTTACAGATATAAACTTTTTTATGTGAGTAAACTTTAATATACGGGTATTAAGTTTTAATGACCATATAAATAGGAAATAAATATACAATTATCTACTTCATTTATCAAAACATTAATATATTTGAACTACCTTTTAATTATTTTATTGGATCATTATAAGTGTATAATAATTAACTTGTTTTTAAGTATTCTTTTAGACAATTATTTCATACTTTTATATATGTTCGTATCGTCCGCCGTAGTTATTATTTTTCATGTTTACATTGATAAATAAACTTACTATTGTATAGATAGATAAAAAAGCATTAAAAATAATAGCTAGCTAGAAAATTCCATGCAATCTGCGCAATATTTTGCAAAATTTAATCTGCTTAATACATAGTTTAAAAAACCATTTAGTTTTTGTAACTAAAATATTCATTTACCTTTAGAATTTACAAAAAAACTATTGGAAACAAACAAAAAACAAAATGGATTTTATTTACAGTTTTTTAAATTCCGTGTATTAAATTTAGCTTCCTGCTATTGTGATTTTCATTGAGATCAAAAAAAGTTCCTTTTGACGCTAAAGGTTCCGATTTTATTTCCGGAGTAGATCCGGTTTAAATCATTCGCTATATTTGTTCCATATTTTCATTCTTTTATAAATTCTGTTCACGGCCTGAAAAAATATGTATTACCGACCTGTTACAGTGAGCTGGACTGGATAATTCATCTTCGGATCTGTATTTACTTGGCACTCATATTTTCCCGTATCTGATAATTGAGTATTTTTAATTTTCAGCCCCCAGAAATCGATGTTCGGCCTGTGCACGACCTCGAACCGATCGTCAGAAGTGAAGATGAAAATTCCTGAGGTAAGTATGTGCAGATCGCGGTTTCTGATCCACGATACCTGTAAGGTAAAAACAAACAAATTATAATTGAAATATGTGTAAACAGTGATATTTAATTATTTACTGTTTTGCAAGATAGGGTCTTTTTAATGTTTACCGGTTAGGGTTTATTTACTGATCAAACTTTACTTGCTAGGAAAACGTAGGTAGTAAATCGTACAAAAAACACAAAGACGGCATGTGAAATATGAATAAATAATTTGTACATCACCTTAGCAACAGCATTAGAATAAATAAAAATGGTAGTTTTCTTAGTAAAAAAAACCTGATGTGGCCAGCACATTACCCTCCGTCAGTTCTATGTATTTTATACAAATTCTATACAGACAGTTTCTTGCGAAAGATTCTATATTTCTAGTATATTACCTGCCCTCAGTTCTACAGAGTGATCAGAAATAACTGATTCAGTTGGCAATAAAAAAATTACTTGAAATTGGCAAGATTGATACAAAAAAATATTTCTTGTTTTTGACACAGTTGACAATGACATTTCAAAATTTTAATTTGAATACATTTACAATTTTTTATTAATATGGTCGTTATTTTTCCGTTTCCACATCTTTTTATTTCTTACATTAACCGCAGAGAAATAATCTAAAGTATTTCAATCACTCAAAATGGTATTAGTTGCCAGGCCCCTGTTCTGACAAAACCTATTTGAATTTATTATAAAAATGTCATGTCAAATAGTATTTCCGCGGTCACGTGATGTATAAAGTGTGGAATAAAAAGATCCCCAGAACTGTATTGTCAATTAAATCAGTTATTTTTGATCACTGTATGTATGTATTTTGTACAAATTCCATACAGAAAGTTTCTTAGAACCGATTCTATATTTGCTGTAAAATTATAACACAAACTTACTATGTCAATAATCGCACTTGACATTGACATCTGTCTGTCAATTTTTTTAAAATTATATTAGTTGTTTCCAGTGTTATTACATAGCTGGGTTGCTTTATGAAATTTAATTTCTTTATAATTTTTTAATATCCATTGAATATGAATAAAATGTAATCAAATCGTATAGAGAATAAAATATTCTTTAATATTTATAATGACATTAAATGTGAAAAAATTATATTAACAGCGTTTTTTCAAGAAAAATTGTTAATATCATTAAATGAGAGTAATTTAGTTCGACCACTTATAACCAAAATCTAATTTTCATATGGATATTTTTAAAATAGTAGTGTTGGAGTTATCGACAGATACACACACACACACACACACACACACGCACGCACGCACGCACGCACGCACGCACGCACGCACGCGCACGCACGCACGCACGCACGCACGCACGCACGCACGCACGCACGCACGCACACGCACACGCGCACACGCGCACACGCGCACACGCGCACACGCGCACACGCGCACACGCGCACACGCGCACACGCGCACACGCGCACACGCGCACACGCGCACACGCGCACACGCGCACACGCGCACACGCGCACACGCGCACACGCGCACACGCGCACACGCGCACACGCGCACACGCGCACACGCGCACACGCGCACACGCGCACACGCGCACACGCGCACACGCGCACACGCGCACACGCGCACACGCGCACACGCGCACACGCGCACACGCACACACGCACACACGCACACACGCACACACGCACACACGCACACACGCACACACGCACACACGCACACACGCACACACGCACACACGCACACACGCACACACGCACACACGCACACCCACACGCACACCCACACCCACACACACACACACGCACACACGCACACACGCACACACGCACACACGCACACACGCACACACGCACACACGCACACACGCACACACGCACACACGCACACACGCACACACGCACACACGCACACACGCACACACGCACACACGCACACACGCACACACGCACACACGCACACACGCACACACGCACACACGCACACACGCACACACGCACACACGCACACACGCACACACGCACACACGCACACACGCACACACGCACACACGCACACACGCACACACGCACACACGCACACACGCACACACGCACACACGCACACACGCACACACGCACACACGCACACACGCACACACGCACACACGCACACACGCACACACGCACACACGCACACACGCACACACGCACACACGCACACACGCACACACGCACACACGCACACACGCACACACGCACACACGCACACACGCACACACGCACACACGCACACACGCACACACGCACACACGCACACACGCACACACGCACACACGCACACACGCACACACGCACACACGCACACACGCACACACGCACACACGCACACACGCACACACGCACACACGCACACACGCACACACGCACACACGCACACACGCACACACGCACACCCACACGCACACCCACACGCACACCCACACGCACACACACACACACACACACACACACACACACACACACACACACACACACACACACACACACACACACACACACACACACACACACACACACACACACACACACACACACACACACACACACACACACACACACACACACACACACACACACACACACACACACACACACACACACACACACACACACACACACACACACACACACACACACACACACACACACACACACACACACACACACACACACACACACACACACACACACACACACACACACACACACACACACACACACACACACACACACACACACACACACACACACACACACACACACACACACACACACACACACACACACACACACACACACACACACACACACACACACACACACACACACACACACACACACACACACACACACACACACACACACACACACACACACACACACACACACACACACACACACACACACACACACACACACACACACACACACACACACACACACACACACACACACACACACACACACACACACACACACACACACACACACACACACACACACACACACACACACACACACACACACACACACACACACACACACACACACACACACACACACACACACACACACACACACACACACACACACACACACACACACACACACACACACACACACACACACACACACACACACACACACACACACACACACACACACACACACACACACACACACACACACACACACACACACACACACACACACACACACACACACACACACACACACACACACACACACACACACACACACACACACACACACACACACACACACACACACACACACACACACACACACACACACACACACACACACACACACACACACACACACACACACACACACACACACACACACACACACACACACACACACACACACACACACACACACACACACACACACACACACACACACACACACACACACACACACACACACACACACACACACACACACACACACACACACACACACACACACACACACACACACACACACACACACACACACACACACACACACACACACACACACACACACACACACACACACACACACACACACACACACACACACACACACACACACACACACACACACACACACACACACACACACACACACACACACACACACACACACACACACACACACACACACACACACACACACACACACACACACACACACACACACACACACACACACACACACACACACACACACACACACACACACACACACACACACACACACACACACACACACACACACACACACACACACACACACACACACACACACACACACACACACACACACACACACACACACACACACAGACTTACAGACATCATCGCAAAAATAGTAAAATCATATTCTAGGGACTCATTAAAAACTCGCCATCGAATTTTTTGACCAAAAACAATATCTTCCTTACCTAAAGGTATGACGGATTGACATATGTTTGTGTTATAATTTTAGTGCAAATATAGATTCAATTCTAAGAAACTTTCTGTATGGAATTTATACAAAATACATAGAACTGAGGGAAAGTAATGTACTGGAAAGGAAAAATCTTTCGCAAGAAACTGTCTGTTTCGAATTTGTATAAAATCCATAGAACTAACGGAAGGTAATGTGCTGGCCACATCAGATTTTTTAATTTTATTCGATCAATTGTAAAAATGCTACAAAATATCCAATCGTGCAAAAATATATAATAAGCGCCACGGACGGTGCAGTTTATCATTGGCTGCTAAAGGATAATAATTGTCCGAAATATTTAAATATCAAATAACTATATAAGAAGGGAAGATTTTACCAGAAATGGTCGTTGCGGGTACTTAATTTTTTAGCTACTTCCAGTTTATCGTTACATATGACAGCAGAAATTTGTTGTCTGTTTGTTGAAAATATATTACAATAATTATTGTAATATCGTTCAGTTCTAAAGAACCGTAAGAAATTGTCCACATGTTGTGTTTAGAGACAAAATAATGTCTCTCCCAGTTTTACGAATTGACTTTTACTCTCTGTTATAGAACAAATAGAATAATAATTTAAAGTAATAACTTAACACACCTGAATAATGTATTTTTGAGTATTAAGAATAAAATTATTAGTAAGTAGTATTTATTATTTGTAATGCCGTTTTAGCGCCATCCACTAGGAACAGGGCTAAGGGTCTTTACAGTTTCGATAAAATTATTATGAACACCCTGATTCAATTTGGTGTAGAGAGAAAAGGAAATGTAAATCATTACATTTTTTGTCTATATCCTAAAAGGATTCTGTTTTTTTACAGTCCCTGTAAGTTTTATTCATACCCCTTAGGTTATGAGTGATACCATCATCACCAATGTTCTCACTAGTGAATAACACATTTCACAAAAAGTGTTTTTTTTATAGGTAACAGATTCCAATAGATAGCTGAGTTTTACAATTCAATTTATATCTTTTTTATATAATAAATTCTTACGTCGAAGTCTTTTTGCGATATATTCGAACGACTAGCGAACGGGCAAATCAAAATATATAACCTCATTTAAAATTGAAAAGTTAGGTCCCGTATTTTGAGAACCACTGGTCCAAAAAAAATATTTTTCTTTTATTTAAGTTTGTCTTGTGAAATAGAAATTGTTTGCCCATTTAACCGACTTTGTAACTCTTATATAGTTCTCGAGATAGCAATGGTGGCCCTTTTCAAATGAACACCCTGTATATACATCTCAGCTCAGTTCATCTTAACTCACTTATCAACAGAGCTGAGTGACAATATTCCAAAATATAGTTATTGAGTCGTTACCGAAATCTGCGAACAAAAGCAGATTGGCACACTTAGAAATAGGTATATTACATATTTGTTTATTTTAGTTTTCTTTGATTATCAGTGTTTGCATAGTATAAGTATAATATGTACTCGTATGAGTCCGAAATAAATTTTTCCAATTTCCACTTTCTGTCCACCATCTAAAAAAAACCTAAGGGTGTTTGTATAGGTAAAGGGACGCTAGTAATGACGTTGTTTCATTTTATAGAAAAACTTTTATGAGCTCTCCATAAAATGGAACAGGCACAGTATTCTTTTATCTTTCAAATGATTTTCTGAATGTAAAACTACTTCAAGCTAAGCAAACATCGTATCTCCTATTAAAAAATTAATTTGGATGTGTTCCAATGTACATATGGAAAATGTTCAAATAAACTCCACATACAAGATTACAAAAATAGTAGAACGATATTTCCATTTATGTGATGAATATTACTATATACCGGGTCATTGAAAAAATGGGACAAATATATGTTTTATTTGGTATTAATTTTAGAAATATACATGTAGTGTAAATAACAAAGTTGGGAGCGAATTAGATTCATTTTTAACAACAATACAAGTATTTGTCATCAATAGGGCGCGAGCAGACACGTGACTCAAGCAACCTTGAAGGGCTTTTAATCAGCTGATTTGTGTGCGTATGTCACTTTGACAACAACAATGTCACTTTGATAATACCAATGTTTTGAATTACTTTGATTTTGAACTGCTAAAATGTTATTATTTTACAATTTTCGGGCAGTAAAACACATGAAATTAAAAATAATAAATTTTTAACAGTTCAAAATTAAAATAAGTTAAAACACTTCAAGGTTGCTCGAGTCACGTGTCTGCTCGCGCCCTATTCTTAAACTTGAATTACATTATACTATTTTTCTTTAGATTTTAGTTCGATAGTCGTTCGAGAATTGCTAGTATAATGTAAATCAGACATTTTCATCCGAGTTTCTAGTTCAGAAATATACGGTCTGTCCTATTTTTCATCCGAGTTACATACTAGATTCACAGTACGCATGCGTACAGTATGACAGACAGTGTTACCATTACCAACACTTAACGACTTAAAAGGTAAAAAATCTGATGTGGACACCACACGACTTTCTTGTACACCTATTAAACTATACATATATTTTTAATAAATAAATTACAAAAAATCTGATTTGGCCAACATAACACCTCCCGCTATTTAATTTTCATTAATTTAAATATACATAGATACATATTCAGTTATACTAGAAATTGTATTAAAATCCATTCCATGTAACTATGGTTCTATTTATTTTTTTCTTTTTAAAACGTTACTATTATTGATTTGAAATAATTAGTTCTTTGACAGTGACATTTATCTGTCAGTTACATACATTTCAGATATGAATTGTGTAACCAAGGAGTTTTGGTTGTTTAAAGCATCGGCTCCAAGATTAAAATTATAGATAATTTTATAAATTTATGCATAAAATATATAGAAAAGTATTAATGCAAACCAATAGAAAATTTAATAATCTTTCATTTTTATAATAACATAAATCTCGAAAAAATAATATTTGAAGGTATTTTTCGGAGAAAAACTATTTCAAGTAAAGTGCCATTTCCGGTTATCTGATTTACACCAAAATCTAATGGCTTCTTTCCATATTAGAATAAAGTATAAATACAAGGTTTCAAAATTTTCTGAATGATAGTATTTGAGTTAGAGTGTAAACAGGAACCACACACACACAGACATCATCGTGAAAATGTTAAAATTGAATTCTAGGGTCATTTACCAAAATCTCGATATGCGATTTTAATACGATCCCTATACATCCGTTACCAAGGGTAGCCGGAGGTAAAAAGCGTCAGAGGAAGACCAACATGAAGTATAGACCCAATCATAAAATTGCACGTATTTGACGTAATTTGACAAAAATATTTTTTTATTTTTTTTTTGTTAATTTTTGTCCTAATCCATAGCAAGCTTTATTACAAAACCGAAAAATACATAATTTTTAAATTTACATATCTTGCTTATAGAACGGGCTAATTTAATAATATTTGATGTGATACACGCAGAATTTAATTATCTAAAACTTTTATTTGAAGCACTTATTTCTAAAATCAAAATAAAACCATTTTATTCAAGAAAAACTGTTAACAACTTTAGGGAATATATTACTGCCGAGTAGCCTATTTTAACCAAAATCTGTTATGTTATTCCCATTGACATAAAAGCCTAATATACCAAATTTGTTTTGGATTATATTTTAAAATAGTTTTTCATTAAAATCTATTATAGGCTTCAAGTAAAGTACCACATCTGGAAATTATATAATGACCAAAAATGATGATGCACAACTAGATGTAATAGCAGTCCTAACTACAAAATTTTAACTTTCTATGGCTCATTGCTTTTGAGTTGTGCGAGATACGTACATACGTACATACGTACATACTGACGTCACGACGAAATTAGTCAGAATGGATTCAGGAATGGTCAAAATGGATATTTCCGCTGAAATCTTAATAGTTTTTCATTAAAAACTTACTTCAAGTAAAGTACTACTTCTGGAAATCAAAAACTAGGTGGTATAGCAGTCCTAAATACAAAATTATAACTTTCTATGGCTCACTGCTTTTGAGTTATGCGAGATACGTACATACTGACGTCACGGCGAAATTAGTCAAAATGGATTCAGGGATGATCAAAATGGATATATCCGCTGAAATCTGAAAATCGAAATTTTTCGCGATTACAATACTTCCTTTACTATGTATAAGAAAGTAAAAAGTGTAATTCATGGTTATGTTTACTTCATTTGTTTGCCAACCTGTCATTTACAAAAACACAGAAAATCGAACTAAATTCGTAAAAAAATCTAGTACGAGAATATAAGAAAATACTATAATGTAATTCAAGCTTTATGAAGCTCATAACTTTTAAAATATATAAAATACTAACAACTTTCAGAACATATAAAACTTTATACCGGGTGGCGCTGGAAATCCGTTACATACGAGTAGGTACTTAATATGGTAAAACGGATTTTCTCTGCGCCTTGCCCCCCAAATTATTTTAGAAAAAATTCTTCAATAAAATTTGTAGAGCATAACATTCTACTTATAAATTAGAAAACAAAATTCATTTCGTATGTTTAGTATCACTAGAAATATGATAGTTTTGAAAATTTCATTATGCTAGCCGTGCAATTAAAACAAAAAGAGAAACAAATGCCTGATGATTTAATTGCCAAATGATAAATTCCAACGACAAGTTTTTAACCAATCGTGATGCAAAACACTTGAAAATTCAACCAATGGGAACAGTATTATACTGATAAAACTCCGTTACCCCGATAATTTTCCGCTACCAAGTAAATAAACTGTTGTTATTGTTTATAACTGTCAGTGTGACAGTTAATTAATATTTCAAGTTTAAAAATAAAATATTAATAATTAAATTGTTTCATTTTGCGTTGTCTTTGGAATTTATCTCACCAAATACCACACGACTTCTCTGATTTTCGCAGATAAACTTTTATTTTTAAACACTCATTCTTTTTGCTTTTAAGCAAAATCACTCAAGCAAACTGACATTAGGTAAAACCCCTCCTCCTTCGGAGTCGGGATTTACCATGCAGTTTTCTTTCGTGTTTGTTGCTAAGCAAAAAAATTCGTGCAAAATAAAAATTTATCGATAAAATCAGGAGGTCTTGTGATATTACTTCTGATAATTTTATAAAAAAATTAAAGGTAAATTAAATTTTGTCATGCAGAATTTCATGATGTACCTTTATTTGAAATATTTTTTCCTAAAAAAATTTGAGAAGCAACGCACAAGGGAAAACTGTTTTCCCATGTTAAATGCCTGTGTAACGGATTTCGAGCGCCACCCGGTATATATTATTCCGGGGATACCGGAAGTAGAATTCAGAACCTTTTCACACCAAAATATGAAATTCCACTTCGCATCCAACTTTCTAATTTAAAGAAAAGGTCAAAAATTAAAAGTAAAGTGTTTTTTATTTCAATCACCCTGTATAGTGTATCTTCGTTAGTAGTAGAAGAGTTATCTACTCATTGTTTATTAAAAATATTTAATGAATATTAAGCATGTAAATTCGCCTATTTTAGTTAAATTTCTGTGATGCCTAACAGTGGTTATAAAGAATTTATGGTATGTAGTAAATTCCATACCATACCTTTTGGTTTGAAACACGTAACATATTGGTATTTGCTGATAAATTGCAACGGGATTTGAATTCACGGCCTCTTGTTTACAAAGCAAACGCGGAAATCAGTGTGTTACTACATACTCCCTGCAAATGCAATATGTAACTACAGTATTAAAGTATGTGGCAAAAGTTTTGAGAAAAAGTTTAGATCTCTTCATCAAATACCAAGAATTTTTTTAATGAAACCTTGACGTAAATTGTTGTTCCTATAAAATAAATAAATAAATAAATAAATAAATATATCATCACGGCATATTACCCATTGCTGGGTAAAATAAGGAGATAAATTTAATTTTACAACAATGATATGTGACCATTATTTTCAATGCGACTCAGTTTTTTTGTACCTTGTCACATTTGTCTCTGGGCGATGTTAATTCTACTTTTCGGATCTTCATAAATATTATTGTCTGTAACATTGTTGCTTGTTTTGTATTCCCTGCCATATTGTAGACCTTCTTGTTAAGATATGTCCAAAAGTCTTCAATCAATTCCGATTGAGAACATTTAAGGGATTATACTCTCGCTCTGGTTTTCATAAAATATTTGGCTACTTAATGCTCTGCAGTATCTGGAGATTCGCTCAAGCTGGGCACAGTGGGCCGCAGTCTATTTGGTTACGTTATTTCTTTTTCGAAATTTTAAATCATTTCTGACCAAAGTTCTACTAACAAACATCTTTAACCTTCCGCCATGCGCGGTTGACCAAATTGATACAACACATATATTTTGTTGAAATCAAGACAAGACCAAGTCAAGAAATATTTTTTATTTCACAAGAACAAGAAAGTAAAATCAAGAATCAAGATTAATTAAAATTGCCATTAGATTTTAGGGTAAATCGAACAACCGGAAATGGCAGTTTCTGTGAAGCACAAAATAGTTTTTCATAGAAATATACCTTTAAATCTTTAAATGTTATTTTTTCGCGATTTATGCTATATCATAAATATTAAAGATTATTAAATTATACTTTTTATATATGTATAATTTTAAATAAATTTATAAAACTAACTATTTTAAGTACCGTAGTACAAAAAAAACTCCTGGGTTGTTGAAATATTTCAATACATTTACCGACAATGTGCACATTTTTCCATTATCTACTTTTACTGTAACATAATAAACAAAAACTATTTTTTAAATAATATGCTGTGGCATATATTAATTTTGAAGTTCGGTTAATACATATTTTATTTCCTGAAACATTTCAATTATTGTGGGCCTCTAATGTCTCGAGACCCGTGTGCCCGGCATATCTTATGTGAAATGAAAGAAATATAATAAAAATTAAAAGACGAGAGGTATTATGCTGTACTGGCCACATCAGATTTTTATTAGATTTGAGAGGGAGAAATATTATTTTGGGATAAAACCGATTCCGAATCTAATTTATTTTCCTTTGCCCACTCATTGGTTTAAATAGAAATTACGGAATATTGAAATAACAGAATAAATAACTAAATAACCAACGAACAACATCTAGTAAATCCATTTCATGCGCGACGCGACCACCAAAATAACATTATTTGACTAAAAGGGGCAACGTTACATTTGAGCTTTCCGATTGGATAAAGCGATAGAGAAAGGGGATTCCCCTAAAATATCAAGAAACAAGAAATATCAAGAATTCTTGAAACAAGACAAGAATTACGTCGTCAAGAAATTTTTATTTTCTTGTCTTGAAAATCAAGCCAAGACAAAAAATGATCATCAAGACATGATTTCTTGTCCCGTCATAATTTAATAATGTATAAATTTTATAACTATAATTTATCTTTTTAGTAGAATTTCCATTTAATGTTTTCATAAGGTATTTACTTTATTTTTCAGTTATTTTATTATAAGAAATTGTTAAGAGAGTTCAGGTTTTGTGAAGAAAAATATAATTTTGTTATTTTATTTTAACATACCCTTTTGCGTTTTTTCATGTTCTTATACATTTTCTTATAATTTCCTTCCAATTTTTTCGTAATTTAATTAACTTAAATAGACAATTTATTTACCGGTTTAAGATATTAATTCATTGTTTACATGTACAAAAGTAGGCTGGTAACTACGTAATAACTATATCTGCACGGTAAAATTATTACCATACTGACTTGTCAACAACAGTGTACAAAATGAATATAAAATAAAATGAAAATAATGTTTTTCATTAATACATACAGATAACGTTACCGTATTGTTCTAAATACGGTTTACTTTATTCTAAAATAATAAACATGAGGAATAAAGCACAATTTGATTATTTGTCATATTGACACCTAAGGCTTGTTATGAGGTATAATATCCGTGGTTTGTTCAATAGTTTATCGGTTTCAGAAAATAAAGGCAATATTAATAAATATTATTTTTTCAAAATCTCTCGTTAATGCTACTTTCAGAAATCTATGGGTAACAGAAAAAAAATTTTGACATACGAGGTGTGTTAGAAAAGTATCCGACCTTATTTTTTTGCGAAAACCTAATGGATTTGAATCAAGCGCGCTTGCATGTGCCGACCTTGAACCCTCGTGCGCATGCGTGAATATTTCTCACCTGTCGATAGCGTCTGTTGCTGGCAAGCAGCATTTGAGTGAGGTAGTGTGTAGTACTCTCGTCGGTTTTTCATTGCAAGGAAAATGACAGAACGACTGGAACAGCGCTATTGCATCAAATTTTGCCTGAAACTGGGCGAGAGCCAGATGGAAACCATTCGGAAGATTCAGATGGCTTTCGGTGACGATGCTATGTGTGTCACACAGATTAAGAAGTGGTACAACCGGTTTAAAGACGGCAGCAATGTCAAAGTGATGCTGACTGCTTTATTTGACTCCCGCGGTGTGGTACACCACGAGTAAGCACCACAGGGTCAAACAATCACCAAATAGTACTAGAGGGATGTCCTCCGTCGGCGAAGAACAAGACTCCTGTGGTTCAACAGGCTCCTTACTCTCCTGATATGGCCCTCTGCGACTTCTGACTGTTCTCCAAACTCAAGAGGCCATTGAAAAGAACGTGATTTCAGACAAGAGAGGACATTATGGCTGTAACGACAGCCGAGTTAAACTCCATTCCGAAATAGGCTTTCTCGGAATGCTTCCAACAATGGCGGCACCGCTGGGAGAAGTGTGTGGAGTCCCAAGGATACTACTTTGAAGGTGATTAGGTTTCCAACACTCCAGGTATGCCAGTTTTTTCCCCGGCCAAAGGTCGGATATTTTTCTAACAGACCTCGTATGTCAAAAAAAAAATTGTTCTGTTACCCATAGCATTCTGAAAGTAGCATTAACGAGAGATTTTTTAAAAATAATATTTATTAATACTGCCTTCATTTTCTGAAACTGATAAACTATTGAACAAACCACGGATCTTATACAGCATAACAAGCCTTAGATGTCTTAAGATCCTCGCTCTACGAGCTCGGATTTCAAACCGACAGCTGCGGCAGTTATGACACACATAACATTCCTAGGTATGTTAATAGCTATTAAAAATCTTGCCAGGAAATTAACCTTTTCGTAGCGTGATCATTTTGATATAACACGTCCGTTCGCGTTACTCCAGACCCCGCGCCCGACGGAAGGTTAAAATTGTAAATTGTCGTTATATCTTTGTCTTGACCTCTTTGAATGAGTCTGCTGGTTCGATTTGTGACCCCGTATAGTAAATAGTCGTCTTTCCAATATTTTGATCAACAAACACGTTTCAGCTATCTGTCAACTTAGCTATAGATAGATTTTCGTATTTCAAGTTTATATAATATCTGTAATTCTGTAGAAAAGTAGTTCCTTGAGTGGATTTGGATATTAGGAAAATAAATTCTGAGATGCAGTCATGTAATTATTTATTATTTACTTCAACGTTTCGATTCTATCAGGATCATCCTCAGGAAGAAATAATTATTTTTTTTACAAATACAGATGTACATATTTTGCCGTTAAAGGCATTCATAATTTAGATAAACTGTAAGTCATTGATAAAATTTATCTAAATATAGAAATTTGTATGAATAAACTTATAATTCAAGTCAAATCAACATTTTGAAGCTAAACATACCATATTCTGTGACCATGTCAAAAATTTATATTTCTGCAAAATATCTCGAAATTCCAGTTTCAAAGCAACTGCGAAACAGACAGACAAATAATAGACGTCGTTTCATCTTTATTAATACAAATATGCTACAAAAAGAAACCTTCAGAAAGTATTTATACTTCAAATAATTCAACTCAAAGTAGCGGGAGATGATTGTGCAAGCGCAAAGGTAACATCCAGTGCTGAAAGGAGCTGATTCCGGTATTTGAAATCGCTTGCAGTTAGCGGGGCAGTTGTGGTCAATAGTAAGCAAACATGACTCGTATTTGCAGATTCCTGAGTTCAAATCTTGATTCGAATCCCGTAACCGACATTTAACAACCAAATGTAAACATAATCTGCATTCAAGTGGTTGGAAATCCGCTATAAGCAGCAGAACAACTATCTGTAATTGAGATCAAAGTCATTGATAGAGACATTGAAGAAAAACATACAACAAAGTTCACTCCAGACGATACACTAATATGTCAAAGTCTTTAATCACTCCCAAAATCTTTTTCTGCTACTAGAAAAACGGCTACAAAAAATCTGTTACACAACATAGCAAATTGATTGTAGAAATTCATTCATCTGTTTATTTTAGAATACGAGCATACAACAAAATTCAAACTTCCGTATTTAAGGAATTTAATTATGTTCTTAAATTTATGCGCAGAGATGAGTCCTTTGTTGTAATAGCTATTAACATACCTAGGAATGTTATGTATATCATAACTACCGAAGATGTCGGTTTGAAATCCGAGCTCGTAGAGCGAGAATTTTAAGACATCTAAGGCCTGTTATGATTAATAACATCCGTGGTTTGTTCAATAGTTTATCGGTTTCAGAAAATTAAGACATTATTGATAAATATCGTTTTATGAAATTCTCTCATTTATGCTACTTTCAGATTGCTATGGTTAACAGAACAATTATTTTGATATATGTCAATATGACAAATATTCAAATTATGTGCTTTGTTCCACATGTTTATTACTTTAGAATAAAGTAGACCGTATTTAGAACGATAGGCTAACTTTATCTGTATCTATTAATGAAGAGCATTATATTTTCATTTTATTTTATTTTCATTTTGTAGACCGTTGTTAAGTCAGTATGGTAATAATATTACTATACAGATACAGTTATTACTTAGATACCAGCCTACTTTTGTACATGTAAACAATGGAATAATATCCTGAAACCGGTAAAGTTTATTAAATGACAAATAAATATTAAAAGGATAATTAAAATATTAATAAAGTTAACTTACACTAGGATATACAAATATTAACACTAATTTAAAGACAAAGAATAATATAGAACACTTAAACACTAAGATAATTTATTTAAACAATATTTATATCACTTATTTATTTATATAAGTACATTTATTTATGCTCACTACTCGTCGACTATTTGTTTATGCCACTAACTGTTCACTTCACGACGCTTGTTTATATCAGACCGTCCAATGCCTTCGCTAACAGGGCTTATATACTTGGGTGTTTGTATTCGAGAAATTACTAGAATATTATTTTAGATAAAAACCGTCAATAGATCACGTCACCTAAATAATTAAACAAGTCTGGACGGTCTATTTACATCGTACGACCGCCCGCAGCTATTGCGTCATCGTTAAAAATAGACACTCGCTCATCACTGCGGCGACGACGGGCGATCTACGTCACAGAATGTGTAAATATAACTCCAATTAATTTCCTACGTTGAACTACACTGAATAAATGATGGGCCGTAAATACGAGCCAATATGTTTTTTTTTTTTTTGTTTTCAACAATAAATTTTATCAATATTAGCCTATTGATTACCCCAGTAGACATATCGAGCCGTAATATATGACAACTACCGCACTACTTCCTTATTTTAGGCCCAGGCACTCTTTGGTCTTAAGAGGATACATTCGATTAGTTCCAGTGTAACAAATTCTTTTCGCTAGCGGTGATAGTTAAAGATGAGACAGTTTTCTTGTAACTGCTGGTTTTCTTAATTTTTGTTCCGACTGCAGAAAGAGTATTTAGTGTTTATAAAACGAGTCATAATGTACTTTTTCTACGACTACAAATTAAGATAACAGAAATACAGAAACAAACTTTTTAGAATACGTTTTTTTTTTAAAAAAGAGCTGTCAGCTTTAGCAGCTTACTTCAGCTCGTATTTAATAAATCAACCGTTGCTAACTTTACGCTGTGTCCATATCCAAAACGTTAGAAATTACATATTCTCAAGTTGTGATTAAGATTTTGTTTAGCGCAATAAAAATTAGCACGTTAAGTAACAACTTAACAACGGGACTAGAAAAATAAAAATATTAGTAACTATAAATATATTATCATGGCGGTCACACCGACACGTATTAAATACTTAACATTGTTTATCTTTAATCGAATCAAAATTTTGAATAATAAATTGTGAAATGAGCCGATTTTCAGATGTTTAAACTTTTAGAGGAATTTCATATAAGTTTAAGGTGTTAGTAACTCTCAAATCGTTCATCTGTAAAAATCTTGTTACACATGGTATGAAAGAGAATTTCATGACGAATTCAAATTTTCAAACCTCGCTATCGTAGCTTTAACAGGATCGGAATGGTGGATGAAAAATTAAATGCTTATTGGTGAAGAGATATTTTGAAAGAAACTATTTTTTGCGACTTTTTTACCAAGTTGGCGGTGGTTCGGTAGGGGCCCCGAGGTCGAAAACTTGTATTTTTTATTAGGACCTCTAAATATATAACATATCCAAAAATCAGAAATACCCGACCTTTTGAAGGATAAAACTACCTAATGACTGCACTATCTGTTTGATAAACAAGTTCGGCCGCACCGCTGTGCGCGTATCATATACCTGATGTGGCAAAACGGCGTGTAGCCGTGCTTGTTCGTCAAATATACCCGGTGCAGCCATACATTAGACATCACAAACTCAAGACGTGCAGCTGTAGCCGAGTATAATTTTTGTTCAAGATATTTTAAATCAATGAATCCTATTGACTGTATTACTTCATAAATAACAATAAATAACTATTGTGATAAACATCATGTGTAATAAATTGGTACGCGATAAGTAAGTAATTTATCATATACGAGTATAAAGTTCATAAGAATGGAGCTTCTTAGAATAAGTTTACTCAGAAAGGGGTATTTGGAAATGATTTATTTACAGACATGTTTCCGAGTAATCTCGAAGATCGAATTTTTTGCCGGTAGTGAACAAAAATTACGAGATGATAAAGAAATTGTGAGAAACAAAAAAGTGAGTGGAGAAGCTCCGCTAGAAAATCTGATTCGGAACCGTTAGGGTAACTTAGAATCCCGATCACACATTTAAGGGTGTCGGGCCGAAGGTTGTGAATATATCTTATGGTCGTATCGAATTCCCAGCGGGGGACTGTCTCCGACGGAATATATACAGGCGACCTGAAACTTTTTATTGGTAATAATTTCTAACTCACAATTGTAATTCTGCTCGCGAAACAAAAGAAAAAACGGAGAAACCTATATTGACATTTTGACTTAGGAATAAACCGGATTATTGCTGGAATATAAATATCAAATTTGAGAATTCATTGCCTTACTTGACCTCAGATTCTATTTATAACCGAGAAATCTTGAAATAAAAAGATGATACCGTAGTAAACTGTATTCATTCAAATATGATATATCAAGGGTAAAGGTTACATGAAAAGATTCATGTTACCGTAAAAGTTTTTTTTTTATAATCTAATGTTATTAAGTATACAAATTTAAAATAAAATAATTATTAAAGTTTTATTTGAAAGTGTGTTTTGGGCGTATAAGTTTTATTTATTTAAATTACATCAAAGTTCTATGACCTTTCGGCCTAATATACGGTCATCATCAGCTACAATACGTGAAATACAAATTATTGTTAACAATAATTGTCGAAAAATAACAGTCACTTACCAGTTACATATTACAAAATTTTCCTTTTACATTGTATTGTTTATATAATTTGATAACATTAACATAACATTATATAGGTACATTGTTGTCGGGGCTATAATGAAAGGTCAAAAAAAAAAAAAAAAACATTAGTTCGACAACAAAGTATGTAATAACAGACGATGATGATAATCGGCTCTCCGATGTTATCAAATTATTGATAAACAATACTATGTAAAAGAAAATTTTTATTCAACTTGTACATAGGAGATTAACATGGTAAATCAGTTTTTTGCAAACCGTTGCCCCCCGTTTTAACTTATGACAATGGTTGTGGTGTCAATACCAAGATAAAAAATGATGTAGCCAGCACATTACCTTCCGTCAGTTCTACGTATTTTGTACAAATTTCATACAGAAAGTTCCTTGTAAAAGACTTTATTTCTTGTACATTACCTTCCGGCAGTTGTATGTATTTTATACAAATTCCATACAGAAAATTTCTAGTAAAAGATTCTATATTTCCAGTAAAATTATAAGACGAACACATATGTCAATTGCACTTGACAATGACATCTTTCAATTAGAATTTTCTTAAAGTAGTAGCTGTTTCCATAGCTGGCTACTTTATGAAATTTAAATTCTTTATAATTTTTACCTCTTCCGTCACCTTTAGGTAAAGAATGTATTATCTTTGGTCAAAAAATTCGGTGGTGAGTTTTTGATGAATAAGCACGTTTTAGGGACCCTAGAATACGATTTTACTATTTTCACGATGATGTATAGTGTGTGTGTGTGGGGGTGTGTGTGTATATGTGTGTATGTGTGTGTGTCTGTGTGTGACAAAATTTTCTAATGCGATAACTCTAATACTACAATTCCAAAAATTATAATTTTTTCTTAGCCCTCTTCGTTACATCCATGAAAAGAGCTGATTAGATTATGGTTATAATTGGTCCACCGGAAGTACCCTCATTTGAAGATTTTAACAGTTTTTCTTGAAAAAACGATGTTAAATATAGTTTTTTCACATTTAATGTTATTATAATTATTAAAGAATATTTTATTTTCTATACGATATGAATGCATTTTATACTTCATATTAAATGGATATAGAGTTATAAAATTATAAAGAAATTAAATATCATATGTTAGCGAGCTATGATATAACACTGGAAACAGCTGCTACATTAAGAAAATTCCGATTGAAAGGTGTCAGTGTCAAGTGTCAACTGCAGTTGACAGTATGTTTGTGTTATAATTTTGCTGGAAATATAGGATCTTTTACTAGAAACTTTCTGTGTAGAATTTGTATAAAATACCTACAACTGCCTTAAGGTAATGTATAAGAAATAGGATCTTTTGCAAAGAACATTCTGTATGACATTTATACAAATACATAGAACTGACGGAAGGTAATTTGCTGGCCACATCAGATTTTTTAACTTTATATCCATTTAATATGAAGTATACGATACTATCAAATCGTATAGGGAATAAAATATTCTTTAATATTTATAATAACATTAAATGTGAAAAAGTGATATTTAACATAGTTAAAAAAAACTGTTAAAATCTTCAAATGCGGGTACTTCCGATTGACCAATTGTAACCAAAATCTAATCCGCCCGTTATATGGATGTAACGAAGAAGAATACGAAAGAATTATAATTTTTGAAATTGTAGTATTAGAGTTATCACAGACGAAATCATCGTAAAAATAGTAAAATCGTATTTTAGGGACCCTAAAATGTGCTTATTGAATCGAATTTTTTGACTAAAGACAATATCTTCCTTACCTAAAGGTGACGGAAGGTAAAAATAATTCATGCCGTTTGCGGAAAAATTGATTATTTATAAGCCCAGCAACCTTATAAAAATATATAAATACACTTCAGTTTCTCTCTTTGATATTTCCAGTGAAAAATAAACATTTCTTGTATAAATTAATTATACAATATTTTTTTATTCTACTTTTGAATTTTCACCTTCAAGTTTAAAAACTTGAATGAATCGGCCTCGCAATAAGTACCTACAATACTTGAAGCCTGAGCCCTCTAAGGGTTGGAGTGTCATTGATAATAAAATAGATGTACTAATTAGGAAATAAAAAAAATATAAATATATTTGAAAAAATATTCTTTTCGCCACTTCTGGTCCAGTTTTCGACGATGTACCACATAATTATCCAACCCTGTTTTAAGGGCTTTGTGACCTATAATTAACGATACGGGTGTAAGATTTCATACCGCTTATCATATCTGCTAGGTGGACTCAAATTTAAAAATTATTTATAGCAAATACACGTTTATTAATTTACTGCAGACTTGTAAAAACCAATTTGTTGAGCTACGAGTATACGAGCAGTGTATTTTGAAGTGTCGCAGAGAACAGATGTAATTTTATCGTTACATACAATGTTTATGTGTGCTGTGTGTTTCTTGACTGAACTATATACTCTGTAAATTATATGACTACTGTATTTTTTAATCACTGTATAAACTACATACAGTGAAAATTTTAAGTTCGTGGAAGAGTTGTCATCGAATTTGTTTCAAATCAACGGAACGGTGAGTGCTTTTTTGTTGTATATTCTTTCTTTAATATTAATAGAATTAGAAATTAGAGGAAGAACAACCAATCGCGGGTCTAGAATAACAAGGTTGTAACTGCAATTTTTTGGTAAAATGAGATTTTTATATGATTAGGTTCTATTTATTTACCATAGTCTCTTTTTGTTTCTAATACAAGTGTTTACATATTACTGACCTTTTTCGAGATATTACAGAAACAAAATTCTATTTGCCAAAAATTAAATCAAACGAGTAATGATGAAGTTCTATCTGTAACATACTTAGTACAGATAGAGGTACTTTAAAAGATGTATTTCCTGAGACAATGAAGATAAAAAGAGATGCAGATATAAACTTCGGGAAGCGCAATGTTTTGGAAACAATGATGGCTGTAATGACTGAGCAAGACCAATTAATATACCAAAAAAACAATATTAAAATTGAATTCTGCAATGAAGCAATATAATATTTTTATTACATTCGTGTTCTTTAAAGGACGTGTTTTTACCTCCCGCTACCCTTGGTAAGAGAGATATAGGGATCGTGCTAAAAATCTCATTTCGAGATTTTGGTAAATGGCCACGTTTTAAGGTCCCTAGAATCCAATTTTACCATTTTCACGTTGATGTCTGTGTGTAGGTATGTGTGGATCCTCTACTCTAACTCAAATACTATCATTCAGAAAATTTGGAAACCTTGTATTTCGAACTTTTTCTGTAATGGAAAGAGCCCATTAGATTTTGGTGAAAATCGGATAACCGAAAATGGCACTCTACTAAAAGCTCAAAATAGTTTTTTTTTTCGGAAAATACCTTTAAATGTAATTTTTTTGAGATTAATGTTATTATAAAAATTAAAGATTATTAAATGTTCTATAGATTTGCATTAATACTTTTTCTATATATTTTATGGATAAATTTGCGCAAAACGCAGTTATTCAAATGTATGTAACTGACAGATAAATGTCACTATCAAAGAACTAATCATTTCAAAATAATATTAGTAACGTTTTAAAAAGAAAAAAGTAAATACAACAATAAAAAAGGAATTCAACACAGTTTCCAGCATAAGTAAATATGTAGGTATGTATTTAGATGAATAAAAATTAAGGATTCACAAAAAAATTTAAGCTAATCCTCATTTTTGGATTAGTGAATTCTATTCTATCCCGGTATTTAAAATTTAATATTCATTTTATTATAGCTCCGATTGCTCAATGGTTAGAGCAACGCCTCATGTCATGAGTGCCCTCGGGACTCTGGCTTCGAATCCCACTAAGGCATGGATGTGTGTGAATGTGAACCCTCTCTGTAATTGGGATTTAATCCTGTTGAGGGGTTTAAGAAAAGCAGTTACTTGAATTAAATTAGACTATATTTTAAGAAATAAACTATCAAAATTAGAGTAAAATTCGTTACTCAAAAATAAGGGTGAACTTAATCTTTTTTGTGACTCGGGCTGTAAATGGCGGGAGGTATTGTGTTGGCCACACCAGATTTTTTTATTTGTTTTATTATTTTCATGTTTTGTTAACAAACATAAATAATAATTTTTATGTCGTATTGAGTTTATTTTTTTTAATATGCGAGTATGTAACTTTAATCCCACGGACGATGTGAAAAATCTGAGGTAGGTACATTATAGTTTTAACTACCTATTTTTCTAATATTTTTTCGGTAACTAAGCATACCATATTCTTATAATAGAATTAAATCCATTAAGTTCAAAAATATTCTTTCTATAACAATAATGTTTTTATCCACAACTGTCACCCATAATTCAACCGATTTTTATCAATTAATGACCTTCGTTACTGTTGCTAATTGAATAATATTGACAATTCAATGGAATAATATTATTCAATCGTTATGTCATATTCAAATCCTACCTTTCAAAGAGTACAAACAAAATTACTTTTAATAAATAACGCTTTGCACAAAAAAGCCAAAATTACACTAGTTTTGTCATTTTTCATACTTTTATTTTCTTCTTAAGCTTGAATTGTAGCTGAATAGTCGGTTTTAAGATTTTCTATTAAATGTAAAATCACTTCATAATTTTGTTGTAACTACAACGATAATTAGATTTGTCTGTGTATACAAAAACATTTTTGCATTTGTCAGTGAAAAAATTCTACATATTTTTCAACACAAATATGTCACTGATATATGTGACAATTGTGTAGAAAGTATAGTATTTTATTCGCATGGCTATTACTCATTCGAATGATTTATATCACTCGCGTTCGCTCGTGATGCAAACTTCATTCTCATGAGTAATACCATACATTACATGCTCATTGAATAATATACTATTAATAAGAGCGAGTAAAATTTCAAATCAGCTTCTTCGCCATTTTATTGTTTTTGCAGAACTTAATTATTCTAGACACGCGTAATGTTATTATTTCGAAATTATTAAATTAAGTTATTTTAAATCATCAACAAACTTATGTTAATACCTAGGGTATTTTTCTGTGGCGATGTTATTATGGTACATGACTGAAATATTATTATAATTTTTTTTTTTTTTTTTTTGAAAATTATGCAACGTTTAATATTCCATAAATCACATTTTATATTACAGTATAAACAATATCTAACAATCTTTGTTTACCTTCAATAAATATTTTCGATAATATTTATTTTCGGGGATAATTTAATATAGAATATTTATTTATTAATTTTGTTTTGTTCGTGTGTTAAAAATAATATTTGTTGTGGGAAAATTTTATATCGAGTTAAAAATTAAATGGAATAACATTTCAAATATATTTAAATTATTTTAACACATTTATCATAATCTTTGATAATTAAAATTGACTATTGATTCTGTGGGCAGTAGGTAATCCTTATTTAAATGTTTTAATAAGTTAAAAATTCTGAATTTTATAGTGCTATTGTTTTAATGTATATACTGCATTAATGACCTAATAAACATAATAAGGCGTAGTAAAAATATATGCGTTATTTTAAGAAATTGACGATTAACTATCAATTATCATTTTTTGTCAATATTACTTGATTTGAATGTTAATATTTTTAAATTATCACTAGCACTAAATCTATTTTTACCGCGTTTTTTAACTAAATTTATTCGGAGACCGAAAGTATAAATTTATTTTCCAGAAATAAAACTATGTAACTCTTTGTTTTATTAAAATATAATCAATTTAACATTGAAATCTCTCGATGCACTGTCTATATATGCCATGATGATGATGCTATAATTATACTGTCATTATTTGGAGTAATTAGTAACATATTCTTCCCGAATATGTTAAATTTAAGATAGTAATTCAACTAATATTACGAAATGAATTCCAAAAACAAAAAAAACTGTGAAACATATGTAAATTATTTACATCTACATACTTTGCTTTAAAAATAAACATTATTGTAAAAAAAACCTTTTAGTTAAGCCATTTCCGGCCATGTAATTAAATAATATATTTTGTTTTCGAAAATTATATTTTATTATTCAAAGTGAATCAATTTAATAAATTAGTAACAAAAATTGTTTTATTATTATAAACAAAAGAAATATGGACTGATGCGAAAACGCATCAATGGCCGAAAGCATTAACTTTTTTCGTGAAACTTTTAGAAACTTTGCATTTGATACACATGAATATTGTGTGATTTTTACAAACTTCTTATTTTTCAACTTTATTACAATGTGGTCTACATTATCTAGCCGGACTTCTTCTGTCACTGGTTGCTTCGAGCTTCGATGGTTTCCCTATTGAAATATTTCGTTCTTCATGTTCTTCTGATTTCATGAGGTGAACGGAAACATATGATTTGAATTCTAACAACGATATTTTCGAATCATTCGCTAATCGATACACTTTGCAACAATTCACTACAACACTGTCCAAAGTGTTGATGAAGAGAGGCCACCACCATTTTTTTCCACGAATATTTATTCTATAATACATATTTCAAATATTTACAAAAATTGTGGAAAACATAGAAACTTTGCAAAAAATATGTAAGATTTACCAAAATCTCTTAATTCACAGGCACGTAATTTACCCACCAATTCTACAAATGGAAGTTGCTTTAAAAAAGCATTATCGTACTTATGCGAAAACGTACCATTGGCCGAAAATGGGTTTTAAAGATCTTTGTATATTTATAAAAACAGAATTATTGCTAAAAGGTTGTTTCATTTTATTCTGAAATATATTTTACTATTATAAAAATTATTATTTATTTGTATAAATTTATTTTTTATTTATTATCCGGTGCGCACTAGATGCCAGGTATCCGTCCGGTTAGTAATATACAGGGTGTAAATGAAATAAGTGCATTAAATTTAACCAGTAATGTAACTCGACAAGAGCAACAATATTTCTTAATAACTTTTTTCTGTCTTTTAGATTTTGAGTTAAAATTCTTTAAAGATTTGCTGCATATTTCGTTACCCGCCCATGGAGAACAAATGGCTGCTGCCGTATTCAAATGGGATACAAACAGCTCAAAAATTATCGGTTATCGGTTACACTTGTAGTCACAGTAATTAATAAACGAATCAACGGAAATAACATTTATTATTAATTAATTTGTAATAGTATACAATTTTTAAAATAAAGTAATTTAAATTTTGAATAACAAAATTATAAAGTTATGTACTAAATCAGGATTTTAATCACCTGTGATTAGAGGAAGACAAGGAGGAACGGGGTAACGAGGAAGAGCAAAAGCATAGTTATTAGGTTATGAGATGATTATTTATCGTCGACAAATCATAATAGTTTAAATACGTTATTCAAAAAATTTAAGTACCTACAAACTTTTGTCCATTTAAACGAGGTACATGGGTACATGAATATCAATAATTAGTCGTCCATTCATTGTTCCCGCCCAAACATTTTTTAATGAAAATTTTTACAGCATTTTCGTCTGTCGAGATGTGTATTGTGCATAATAAATACACCTTCCCAAGTAAATTCAGTCTCATTAATGAACATTATGAGCCAATACCAAAATTGAAGTCTGTTATGTGCTGAAAACGTTGAACTTTTTGCACATGGTATGGATACAACTGTTGCTTTTTTAAAAATTGTCATATGTGACACTTCGTATTGTGATAAAGATGTACAAGATTAACAAATGTGCGAATATTAGGAACGTATGATTTGGAAACGCTCCGTCTAAATGCGTTGGCAACTCTATAACACTGTCTATATCAACCACAAGTTAAAATGTAGTAAAGATACGAATAAATAAATAAACCATAGGTAAGTAATTACAATGTCTGTGTACTCGCTATTTGTAAACGTAAGCATTTTGACAGAATTTTACCTTACAAACAAGTTTATTACTAAGGTCAACATTTAATTGCAACAATTGTGAATTGCTAAAACAAAATTTTTCAGAGCCAGAGCTATTGCTACTGCATTCAATGAGGTGTTGCACGATTTTTTTCTTTGCTTTAATCGAAAGATTAAGAAAAAATATTTTACCCCTATTTTTTATTTTTTTCGTATTATTCTTTATTCATGAGAAAATTGTCTTTGAAATTATAATGTTTGAATTTCCGCTTCCCCTTTCGACTGATGACGTTCGAATCGAACTAACCAATGAGGGTGTGGCTTATATTTGCCACCGACGGAAATTAAACGACTGACAGTCATGACAGCTGTCAACTACTACTGATTTTTGTATTTGGAAATAATCAAACATGGTTGTAAAAAACTGTTTTGTGCAGTGTGCCCAAATAGAACTGATAATAGGGAAAAATATTTTTAGTAGTGCCTCAAAACGAAGAAAGAAGAATGAAATGGTTGTCGCAAGTAAAGATAAAAACATAAAATCATAACTTCTTTGTTGTAAAGATCATTTTGATGTAAATATAAATATTTTTATAATTAAATATAATACATTTAATTTTTTTTTGCTGGAATATGCTGCACTCAGGCTACGGTTTCTTATACTGGCTAATCTTTGCACTACTGGAGCATAAAAGAGATTGATAAATCTAGAATAAAACATTACTAGACGGTATTTCTTAAGACCACTACTGGCGATAATGACAATCTCTAACTGAAGAGGATCTGTTCTAAACAATGTGTCGCTGGAATATGTTTTAACAATATGTATTCTGTATATTCCTAACACTAAATAAATCCAAAAGTCAAAATAGACAATAAAGTGCGTGTCATAAAGTGTCAGGTGACAACTAAAATGGAAAAATGAGAACGGGGAAAAATTACTTAGAAATAGACAAAGCAAACATGTGGGAGTTAAATAAATGTAAAAATAATACATGGGACGAAATGAATAATGAATTTAATTTAGTCAAATTTATTTTACGGAATAAAATTTACTTTCTCGCACATCGTTGGAGTAATTTATTCTATAGATTTAATTAGCTAGTATTTTTATTCTTGTTTTGACGAAAATCTCTGGAATAAAATATTTTACTTCAAGAGTAAATTTTACTTTGCTAGTGTACAAGGCATTGAACTATGAAATATAACGCTGTAATATTATAATAAATAACTAAGAACTACACTAAAGCACCAAAAATGACGATGCACTATAAGTGAGACCTTATGTCACACAGTTGTCATTAAAGCAATCATTGACGTTGATGTATGATACATTTGTTTTTTTTTCATCTTTCCAGTTTTGTCATTGGTTAATGTAATTCTGACGTCACAGGCAGTGTAATTTGGCACCAATTCAAAAAGTAAATTTTTAAATTGCTACTGTGCTTAATATATACAGTAATTTGAACAGAAAATCATACTTAATAATACTGTAGAACATACTTATTCGAATTTCAGAAGAAAAAAGATATGTAATTTTTTTTTTGCTACACCTCGTTATTAGTAAAATACTTGGAACGACTCGTCAATTTACGGGGTAGTAAAAATGCTAAAAAAATATGCGATTTCGAGAAAAAGTTATTAAGAAATATTGTTGCTCTTGACGCGTTATATTACTGGTTAAATTTAATGTACTTATTTCATTTACACCCTGTATAATAATTAAATTAGCCGGATAAAGAGGATATTCGTTATATGTTAAGTAATTTTTCATATCAGGATTAATAATAATAATATATCTACATTTACATCTTGGACATTACTTTTCTAAATAAAAATGGATAGCATACTTATTTTAAAATGAATGTAAAAAGAATGTTGTGACTGTAAATGAAACAATTTTCTATGATAAACGAGCGTTAAAGTAAGTGACCTGTAGCGGGAAACATGTATTTATTGGTTTGCGGTAGCGGAATAGTGTGTGAAATAGAATGTTGAAGATAAAGAAACAATAATAATTGTAGCTTGATGTAGAAGTTTCCATTTGAGTCATGAGTTGTAAACATATAATTTGACAGGTGGCCATTTTGAGAAATATATCATTTCCAGCTGAACTCGAAAACACTTGGCATTACACACCTCTATCGATCACAAATAATAAAAGACAATGACAAATAAAATGTGACACTTTATAACGCGCGATCATTTTTTATTTAACCGCCGTCATAAAAATGAAATATAAAAGTTTTTCTTTCAATCGAAAAGTATTTCTAGTTCTGTCTTTGTCTTACCTTTCGTTAAGTTGGAGCACTGAAAGAAAATGATGACAGCAATTTATGTGGGAAGTAGGTAAAAGTTTGAGGAAGGTCAATATTACGGAAGTGTTCTCGAGGGTAACATGACTATGACTACACCTTCGCTTATGGGCTGAGATGTATGTTATGGTCGCAGGCGTGCAATGGTAACAAGTTAGCAAGCTGGAAGCTCGAAGTGGAAGCAAGCGTCGCAAACTACAGCTTTCTGACAAGCGTCGTGGAACTAACTTTTCACAAGAGGGGCTTAAAATTTTCATAGAATAAACGTCGTTATCATTATTACAATTCGAAGAAGCCACAATTATTCGTATTCACAGACCACCATTTGTTGATCCTACTCGTATATTCTTAGGATCAATTACAAAAGATAGTTGCACTTGACCATAGTTGCAGTCTGTTGATATTTACGCAGAAATGTAAAGCCTCATTTCCACCGAATGTTTTAATGCTTAATGCATAATGATTTGTGCGCAATGCTTAATGCATTATAACAATTTACTAGGATACCATTTCCAGCTACTTTGTTTAGTGACTAATTCGACAGAAATGTCACATTTTTTATCCTTTTTATTTTTAACTCTAGCAGACTGTCATTGCAGCAGTAATTCTTCTTCTCTTAACATGACATATACATAATTTTTGGCATCTATATCAATATCTAAAAATTAAAAAAAACTTAATAATTATAAAATAGACTGACAGCTGACAGTTCAGATTAGAAAATAAAGAAATACAGATGACAGATATGTATTTCCATCTCACAATTTCGCTTAGGCATTACGCCTTAAACCTTGGAGTTTGCAAGCTTTTGTTCTTAAGCATTGCTCTTAGTTCTTAAGCATTAAGCCTTATGCATAGCTGGAAATGGTAATAAACGTTGCCATATAATAAACATTGTTGCGCATTGCGCTTAGATATTAATTATAGCTCTTTATCATTAAGACAATTGGTGGAAATGAAACTAAGTCCAATTAACTTAACTGAACCAAAATTGAAAAAATCTGATGTGGCCAGCACATTACCTTCTATGTAGGTATATTGTAAAAATTCCACACAGAAATTTTTTTTGTAAGAGATTATATATTTACAGTAAAATTATAATACAAACATACTGTCAAATGCACTTGACACTGACATTTGTCTATCAGAATTTTCATAATATAGTAGATGTTTCCATGGTTATAGCACAGCTTGCTGCTTTATGAAATTTAATTTCTTCATAAATTTATTACTCTATATCCATTGAATATGAAGTATAAAATCTAATCAAATCTTATTGAGAATAAAATTTTCTTTAATATTTTTAATAGCATTAAATATGGAAAAATAATATTTAACACCGTTTTTTCAAGAAAAACTGTTAAAATCTTCAAATTCGGATACTGCCGGTCGACCAATTGTAACTGAAAACTAATCAGCTCTTCATAGATATAAAGAAAGGAATACGCAAAAATTATAATTTTTGGAAAGGTGGTGTTGCAGTTATGCGATCCGAAAAAATCGTCACACACACATACGTACATCCATCCATCCACCCATACATACATACATACGTACATACATACATACATACATACATACATACATACATACATACATACATACAGACATCATCGTAAAAATAGTAAAATCGCATTCTAGGGAACCTAAAACGTGCTTATTCATTAAAAACTCATCATCGATTTTTTTGACCAAAGACAATACCTTCCTTACCTAAAGGTGACGGAAGGTAAAAATAGGGAATACAGCGCCATGTGCCTTTATTCACATACGCAATGGAGGTTCAACGAAATGATAATAATTTCATATTTACTTTGACAGTCAGATTCATTGATAATATAAAGCAAAAATGAGAACCAAAAAAGAAAACATGTATTTTAACAAAATTAAATTATACTCTAAACCACATAAATAACAAATAGTAACATTTTTGTCCTCTTTAAGGAAAAAAAGTAAACATAAATATAGTCTACATGGGTGTAAACAATATACAAATTTTAATGACGTAATTTACGTAACGTAGATTACAGGCATATCCCTGATTTTTTATAACAGCATTATTTTTATTTCTGATATCTGTCCTCTTATTGGTCAAATGCAAACTAAGTTTATAACAGCAAAAATATGGTTGGTTCTTTGTCAGATGTTAATTATTTGACGTAGAGATGGTCTTAGCGATACAACAGTAAAAAATAATATAAATTTTATGCAAATACTAATTAAAATTTAATAAAAATAAATATACATCACATTTATTGACATATTTTATATAAATTTTGCACTATAAATTTATGTATCGATATTATCGATATTCTCATTTTTGTATCGATATTGTATCGATACACACCAAGTATCGATAAGACTATCTCTAGTTTGACGTATTAGAATGAAGTTCAACAGTATTTTTTTTTTTATTATTGTATAAAACCATCCAAATTTAAAGCGATTTGTAATATAGGTGTAATAGATAGTTTTGTCATTCGTTAAATGGACTCTGGATTTAAAAAAATCTCATGTGGTCAACACAATACCTCCCGCTATTTAATTTTTATAAATTTGTATATACATACTTACATATTTACTTATGCTGAAAAAGTCCCATTTCATTTAACTATGCTTCTATTTACTATTTTCTTTTTAAAACGTTACTATTATTAATTTGAAATTAGTTCTTTGACAGTGACATTTACCTGTTAGTTGGATACATTTGAGATATGAACTGTGTAACGTGTGTAACTAAGGATCTGTGTTTGTTTAAAGCGTAGGCTCCGGGATTTAAATTAGAGATAATTTTATAAATTTATCCATAAAATATATAGAAAAAGTATTAATGCAAATCTGTAGAAAATTTGATAATATTTAATTTTTATAATAACATAAATCTCGAAAGAATAACATTTAAAGGTATTTTTCGGAGAAAAACTATTTTGAGCTTCAAGTAAAGTTCCGCACGCACGCACGCACGCACGCACGCACGCATGCACGCACGCACGCACACGCACACACACACACACACACACACACACATCATCGTGAAAATGTTAAAGTTGGATTCTGGAGACCTTAAAACGTGGACATTTACCAAAATCTCGATATGCGATTTTTAGCACGATCCCTATACCTCCCTTACAAAGGGCAGCGGGAAGTAAAAAGGCGAAAGCAGAAGACTTAGAAGTAGTAAGAATTTGAAATACAGTAGGTATGTGTTAGTATAAGTGAGAGTAGTGAAGAGAGATATTAAAGGCATTAAAATATTGAATATTTTAAAAACCAATAATTCTTTTAAACTTTGTTAGTTCCACCATAAAGTTTTCTTTTTCAATAATCAATTGTCCAAAAAATATCTGCTTTATCAGTTGAAGTTAAATTAAAATTTTAATAATTTAGTATTGTTTTTTTTCTTTTGTTACATATACTCGTATTTTTTGAAAAACTCAGTTGTGATTAACTTCCGTCTTAAATTTTACTCTTATGGGGGATTTGAGCCCCTGCTGTCCCCCTAGTTTCGCAGTCCATGCTTTCTGACGTTCTCCGCTCGGTCCTATACTCTCAATGTCCAATTTAACTTCGACGAGTTTGTCTAACAACCCATTTGCTGAACTAACCTTGCTATTTTCATTACAAATGAGCACCTTCCGACTGACTACTGCCCACTACCTATATGCCACAT
Source organism: Harpalus rubripes (assembly GCA_963082715.1). Taxonomy (NCBI): domain Eukaryota; kingdom Metazoa; phylum Arthropoda; class Insecta; order Coleoptera; family Carabidae; genus Harpalus; species Harpalus rubripes. The sequence goes on along the minus strand of OY720453.1, from coordinate 18,672,501 downwards.
CACATATAACCACGCTACGCCCCGTTTATTTTTGAATATTGACAATACACTCCGGAAATCGATTTCAAATATCCCCTTACGTGATACTGTAACTTTATCTCAAATACCTTGCTATTGAATACACTTTGCGTTCATCGGGGCTTGTATATGTTTGGACATCAGTTGTTTGCAATTATAAACATGTACCTAAAGCAGTGGTTGCCAACCTGTGTTCCTAAAGGCAAACAGCACTTTCATCAACTAATAAAATAACATTGTGTTATTTATTACTTAAATTTGTCGTAAAATTTTGAGCTCGCGATTAAGCCCGACTAAGTAAGCGACTAGCTACTCATCCAACTAAAGTATATATCTCGGTAATATTGTAGCATTATGATAGTCGGGCGACTAAAGTATTGTAACGTTTTTATTTATTTGGGTGAAGTGTAAAAATCAAAGATTTATTATTAATTAAAATAGATGTTTAATAAAACTATAAATAATTGTTTAAAAGATAATAAGAACGACGATTACTTTAGTTAAACGATCATTAAACATTAATCCAAGTCCAAGAATATAATTATCTAATTATTAGTATATTCCGTAACTTAACCAAGACCGTGGTCAGGTTATGGTCACTGAAAAGTGGTTGTGATTCGGAACATCTTGGTTAATTTGTGTCGGTAAAGCAGGGAACCACCGCGTCATTAGAAATAAGTGACTACATAACTTTTGTCTATCCTCATACTAACGTAAATATTGTACATATCATTATATAGTATATAGTAATTATATGTTTATACAATATTATTTGTTATATTATAAGAAATAGGAATATGACCACAACAATCACAAAAAAATGTGGTCGTCGTGGTCACGAAAAAGTAACCAAAACTTTCAGGCACCACATTCCGAAATTGAACCGCGATCCTGAAATTATGTTTTGGTTACATTACGGAACGCATAACCAGAACCTTGGTCACCGCGGTTAAGTTACGGAATATATATATATAAATAATAAAAAATCTGATGTGGCCAGCACATTGCCTTCTGTTAGTTATATGAGGTAAACAGCTTTTTTATCAGGTTATAGCTACCGGAATCGATATTTTAAGAACGCAAGTGGTTAACAGGGTAGATCCATAACCTATGAAAAAAATTGAAAATTTAAAACAGGTTAGAAATTTGACGTAGTTAACAAACTGAGCAGAGTCCTACTTTGAACACATTTCCACTTTTAACGCGCGCGATTCGCTTTACATCACTACCTTTTTTTGAGATTAGATTCTTCATGAATCCGGTAGATGCATCTGGTAGAAATTGAACAATTTTCGAACACGGTAACTTTTTACCAATCGTGTTTTCGAACACAGTCCATAAAGAAAGTTTCTTGCAAAAGATTCTATATTTCTTGTATGTACATTACCTTTCGACAGTTGTATGTATTTTATACAAATTCCATACAGAAAGTTTCGAGCAAAGAGATCCTATATTTCGAGTAAAATTATAACACAAATATACTACGAATATGGCAATTGACACTGACAGCTTTCAGTCAGAATTTTCTTAATATAGTAGCTGTTTCTAGAATAGCTGACTAATTTATGAATTTTACTTCCTTTATAATTTTATAACTCTATATCCATTTAATATGAAGTATAAACTGCAGTCAAATTGTATAGAGAATACAATGTTCTTTAATATTTATAATAACATTAAATTGACCATCCCTTGACATTCTGCTACCCAAATATACAAACTCATTCACTTGCTACAGTTTCACTCCATCCACAAACACCAACTCCAGAGTCATACTTCTTCCAACTACATGTATTCTCTCTATCATTCTTCTGAGTTGCTCTTCATTTTCACCTAAAACAACTACATCATCCGTATACGCTAACGCAGGCACAATACTTTCACCAATTTGTACACCATCCATTTCACTCAATGCTCTCCGCAACAACACATCCATATACAAATTAAACAACCACGGAGAAGAATAATAAAATATAAGCTATAAGCATTCAGTGTAATTAAAATATACGGTTATGATTATTGAATTTTGATAACCCTTGTCATAACTTGCAAAATGACAAGTAGTTACTCAGAGTAAACCCATTAGTAGGTGTTGCAGAGCAACCAATGCAGATTCTACGCCATCATTAGACGTGCAGCGTGCTTGGCAGACACTTTACGATGTTAGTGGTGCATGAAACACGAGAGTTATTATTGTGCGATTAAACTGATTCTCATCTGAGCTGGATTTACTACAGTTATATAGCAATTATTATGGTAATAACATCTAAACTTTAAAGTACACTGTTATGGGTGTAGTAATATGCTTTTACCAAACACTTATCAAGTTTGTAAAACGCACGTTTCATCTTCCCACGAGATTTCAAAAAGGAATTTGCTGAATTTTCATATATCTAATATAATATAAGCACCATAGTACTAAATTAATTTTTCAGCGCCAACTTTTTCTGACATTTATATATATATATATATATATATATATATATATATATATATATATATATATATATATATATATAGATTATTAAAATATTACTTTAGCAAAAAAAAATCTGATGTGGCCAGCACATAACATCTCGCTTGATATTTAACCTGGTTGTACTCATAAAACGAAAAATATTTTTAAATACAAATACATATTTTCATGTCTCACTACAAAATAATTCTCATATATATTTGCAAAATCTATGGGATATTTTAATATAAATCATGTACAATACATACATTTTCTTTATATTCAATATCCTGAAATTTTCTTTTTCTACTTTCCTTTTCTTTTTCTTTATATTCGTCATTTTTCGTAAATTCCTTTTATATTCTTTTTTACGTATATTCTTTTGCGTTGTTGACTTTTTTATTTTCATAATCTTCATAATAATGTACAAATATTTTTGACAGCGGCATACAAATATGTTTGACAGTGACATTTATGTGTCAATTACAAACATTTGAATTTCTTGCCTTGAAGTAGTTTGATCTGAGATTTTTTACATCAAATTATTTTATATGCATTTTTTTATTTCTAAATCTATAGAAAATATAATAATGAATTTATATTTATCGAATAAAGAATTTAACGTTCTTTAATATAAGTATTTACATAAATGTTCGATAAATAATATTTAGATGATTTTTTCTTGTAACTACTACTTCCGGTTGTCCAATTGTTACCAAAACTTAATCAACTCTTCCCATTATTGTTAGATTGAGGAATCCGTAGTTAAAAATGTGTTAAGTCTTATAGTATTTGAGAAATCGTGAATCCAACATCCACACATCCACACACACATACGGACATCATCGTAAAAATGTTATAATCGGATTCTAGGGACCTTAAAACGTGCTTATTTACTAAAATCTGGATATGCGATTTTTAGCATGAATACAATACCTCTCTTAGCGAGAAGTAAAAATAATAAATGAACACTGTATTGTTCTTGCCAGGAATATATTTACTAAGCATTGAACATATATTTTTTAACCTAGCAAAATTATAACAAAAGTACAATAGCAAACTCTAGGTGAAACAATCTATAATAAACAATTAGAAAAATATTCGCTTTGTTTTACAAGATTTCAGCATCCGAATCAACCTCTCGGTAATTTTTCAGATGCTCGCCACAGACGCGTCTCGCCCTTATTCGAGCTCATCAGAGCGGAGAGGTAAATTCAGATGCTGAAATATTGTGAAATATACGAGTGTTTTTCTAAATCGTTATTAGCAAAATTATGTTTTGAAAACGTGAATTAGTACACGAATACAAATAATTATGATTGGCGTTTTTATTTTTAACAAAAATAAATATAACTGCCCGAATTTTGTGGGCATTAGTTTGCGCATTATGTTAACTTATGTTAATTTAAATTATAAAGATTTGTATGCGATAAATGTTTAATTTTCGGGAACAATGTTTGTTTATTTCAAATATTGGGACTCAAATAATATTTTTTATAGCGTAATTAAATATACTCAAATTGGGTAATTATTATGAATATATTTGGCAAAAAATATTTGAGTTTAAGTATTAACATTTTTTGTGTCGAAAAATTTGTACAAATTTGATATGTTCTATTAGGCATAAATTTTAATATATTTTCTTGATTAAGATTACCAATAATTGTTTAAGATTTTATACCAAAATCAGATTTTCGTGAGAATTTTTAGCAAAACAAAAGCATATCTAAGAGCCCCTCTTAACCCCCCCCCACATGTCTTATTTAACTGTAATCGTATCTCATATAGTTATGAGATACATATGGCGGGCTTCGAAATCCGGACACCTGTATATACTCATTGTTTTTTACTTCCTTGTAAGTTAAGGAAGTATTATAATCGCGAAAAAAATCGGTTTTCAGATTTCAGCGTTTTGACTAATATCGTCGTGACGTCTGTACGTAAGTACGCATTTCGCATAACTCAAAAACGGTAAGCCGTAGAAAGTTGAAATTTTGTATCTAGGACTGCTGTAACATCTAGCTGTATACCTCTCTTTTTGATTATTACATAACTTGAAGAAGTGGTACTTTACTTGGAGCCTATTATAGATTTTAGAAAAACTATTTTAAAATATAATCAAAAATTTTCAAATTTGGCATATAAGACTTTTATATCAATGAGAATAACAAACAGATTTTAGTTAAAATAGGCTAACCGGAAGTATATTACTTAAAGTTGTTAACAGTTTTCCTTGAATAAAATGGTTTTATTTTTATTTTTGGAATAAATGCTTCAAATAAAAGTTTTAGAGAATTAAATTCTGCGTCTAGCACGTCAAGTTGTGACAAGGCGAGGGTAAGCACAATAACAGATAAATAACTTTTTATAAACTCTTCTAAATTATAGTTTCAATATTCATATTTTAACTCTGTTTATCTGTTTAAGTTATAAATGTCAAAATTCAGTTTAGAAATTCTTATCGTATTATGATAGTCACGACATTTATTTGTTGATAATTAAGTCTAGAAATTATTGTGTATGCGTACGTGACTATGGATGCCCTTGCCTATGCACCCCATACCCCTAAGATAATCCTGTCCTGGAGATAGCGTTTTTGTTTTAAGGCAGTCGGCATTAGTTAGCCATGGGATAAACATGGGAGAGTCGGTATTAGTTAGCCATGGGATAAACATGGAAGAGTTTTAGTTTTGGGCGACGCTCGCTCTCTGGGTTACAGAATGTAACCAGTTTCGTTAGTTATGTTTAATTAAGTTATATTTAATCATGTAAATAAAATTAGTTAGTTAGTAACATCATAAAGTATTTGTTCATGTCCGTAGTGTTCATCAGTGTCAAGTGTAAAAAGTGAAGTGTATGTGTGTTCTTCCTTCTCAAGAAGCCTTCGACACGAAGTGTTGGACTCCAACCATCAGAGGCGTCCACCAGTAAAAGTCAGTGTATCATCGTTGGGAATCATCGTCCTCCTTAGCATCATCATCACCATCAGCTTCAGAGACCCCCCTCGTGTTACAGTGGCGCAGTCGGTAGGATTGCAGTCAGCTTAAGAGACCCCCCTCGTGTTACAGTGGCGCAGTCAACGGGTAGGATAATGAGAGTAATGTTTACTCTTATTTATCCGAAAAGTTCCTACAGTTTTAGAATTATTGGTTTGTGACCGAGGAGAGGGTACTTGGTGTACAGTATGTACACATTTGCGACCACGACGCCAGCGATGATACAGCAACCCAGGCCGTATCAGCCGTCACCAGATATGCTTGACGTATTGCTTGCAATGAATACGTTCTCTGGTGATGGCAGTGTGGGAGAATATACCCAAAACATGGTAGCAACCAGCAGAAGATACGGCTGGGATGAAGTTTTCCTCGGCAGTGCAATAGTGTTCAGGCTCAGTGGTAAGGCAAGGGAATTGTATTTTGAAATTCCATTGTATAAGCGGCCTACCACTGGCACAGATATGGTGCGTTGGTTAGAAATAACCTATGCAGGACGCACCATATTACCACCATCATTTTTTCCGGCTTGTACGCCAAGTTTTTATGGTCCAGCATGGACGCACCAGGTCTACGCACCGCAGGCGCCGTTAGATTCGTTGTCTCCAGGTCATTCGTCGGTGGCATACGGCCACGTTTCTTTTGCCATGCAGGGAGTGCACGAGTTGCCAGTAGGGAGGATCAGTTTAGAAGAAATTGAGTCCTTGCTGGCAATAGAGGATCGCTTTGCGGTGGTAGACATACCACGACCAGAAAGTTTAACAATAGCCGTCACAGCGAGTGACAAGGGCGTACAGGACGGAAATATGGATAAAGAGAATTGCCTGCCGGAGAAAACAAAGAGTTATGAGACTGAGGAAGAACACAGCGCAGGAGCTGATGAACAGGACATGAACTCAGTATATGACGACAACCGCAACGAAATGGATCTGCAAATGATCAACGAAGAGGACACCGTGAATGGCGACTTGGGCATGAACGTCGGAGAGGACAACTTGGCATGCCCACCTGTGCAAGTTTTACGCCGCACCTATGGAGGGCACGCCACTGTTGATGTCTTGCATTCCAGGACCGACGTTATCGCTTGCAGAAGTGTTCCCAAATTTTTTGTAGTGCCATCCCTTAGACCACTTAGGTGTGAAAAACCGCCCCCAGTGCAGTGACCTTTGTGTTGTTTTCTTTTTATGACAATTATATGACGATTTTTGTTAGTGTTTAGTTTTTTTGGCTAGTTAAGTTGCATGTTAGATTAGTAATTTTTGTTAGATAAGAAAATAAAATAATACCCTTTTCCTTTAGCATCGAATTTGTAATTTGTTAAAACGTTTTACGTTTTTATTGTGTTTGCATTATGGTTATAATGTTTCATGTTGGTAAGCTTTATGCTTTATGTCATAGGTTTTATACCTTTTGTCTGTTTTTAACATGTTATGTTAATTGTAATTTGTTAAAACGTTTTACGTTTTTATTGTGTTTGCATTATGGTTATAATGTTTCATATTGGTAAGCTTTATGCTTTATGTCATAGGTTTTATACCTTTTGTCTGTTTTTAACATGTTATGTTAATTGTAATTTGTTAAAACGTTTTACGTTTTTATTGTATTTGCATTATGGTTATAATGTTTCATGTTGGTAAGCTTTATGCTTTATGTCGTAGGTTTTATACCTTTTGTGTGTTTTTACGTATTATGTTGTGTTTGTACATTTGTACCTGTTTTGCATTTTTTATGTTTTCTATGTTTTATGTTTTGTCTCATATGTGTAATATCGGTGATGTTTTATGTTTTATTTGTTTTATGTATGTGTTTTATGTTCTGTGGTTGCAGAATTTGGAAACTATCTTCAGTTCAGGATTTAAGAATAAATATATCGATTTTGCGATATATTTATGTCTTAAGGGGAGGATAATGTGACAAGGCGAGGGTAAGCACAATAACAGATAAATAACTTTTTCTTCAAGCGTATTATAATATTCATATTATGCTCCTGTACACACACTATAGAAGAAGTTCATTGTCTTACTAGTACAAAAATGTTGATATTGTTGTACTACTAAAAAAATGTTAGTGTTTTAGTTTACCGCTTGCGGCGGCAGTTGTCACAGCAACACATATTATATTGAAAATTGTTATTTGACAGTTGTGTCGTTTTTGTTTTGTAGTGTACACAGCCAACTTTGGCTGAAATTGCAAACACTATAATTAAAAAATTCCAAAAAAATGTCAACTTATTCTCTGAAACGCTTGAAGAAAAAATAGTATATGTCATTCGGAGTAGAACGCCCTTTTTGTGTTTTACCCAGCTTGCCTAGCCTCGGCTAGCGCCTCGGCCGCAATAGCTGGGTTCAACACAAAAAGACCGCTTTCTACTCCTAATAACATAATATACTATTTTATAAACTCTTCTAAATTATAGTTTCAATATTCATATTTTAACTCTGTTTATCTGTTTAAGTTATAAATGTCAAAATTCAGTTTAGAAATTCTTATCGTATTATGATAGTCACGACATTTATTTGTTGATAATTAAGTCTAGAAATTATTGTGTATGCGTACGTGACTATGGATGCCCTTGCCTATGCACCCCATACCCCTAAGATAATCCTGTCCTGGAGATGGCGTTTTTGTTTTAAGGCAGTCGGCATTAGTTAGCCATGGGATAAACATGGGAGAGTCGGTATTAGTTAGCCATGGGATAAACATGGAAGAGTTTTAGTTTTGGGCGACGCTCGCTCTCTGGGTTACAGAATGTAACCAGTTTCGTTAGTTATGTTTAATTAAGTTATATTTAATCATGTAAATAAAATTAGTTAGTTAGTAACATCATAAAGTATTTGTTCATGTCCGTAGTGTTCATCAGTGTCAAGTGTAAAAAGTGAAGTGTATGTGTGTTCTTCCTTCTCAAGAAGCCTTCGACACGAAGTGTTGGACTCCAACCATCAGAGGCGTCCACCAGTAAAAGTCAGTGTATCATCGTTGGGAATCATCGTCCTCCTTAGCATCATCATCACCATCAGCTTCAGAGACCCCCCTCGTGTTACAAAGTATTATTAAATTAGCCCTTTGTATAAGCGAGATACGTAAATTTAAAAATCATACGCTTTTTGTAATAAAGCTTGCTATGGATTTAGGACAAAAAATAACAAAAAATAAAAAAAAATATGTTAGCGACAAATAGACCTTTTCAATTTAAAGAGATAGAAGATATGCGCAATGGAAATCTGCGCATAGTAGGAACAACTGAGATCTATGGCATTTGTTTCTAAAAAATATTGACGTAAAATATGAGAATATCTCAGATAACTTTAAAAAATCTTTTCGAAATAAGTTACGAAAGCTTTTATTGAAGTTAAAATGCCTAACGATGCAAATTTTCACTGAGAATACAGGTATTTTAATGATTGCAATATTTTTAACGTTTTATTTGACAGCCCAACTAGCAGTTGTTCGCGCCATTTTCTTACTATGTGCAGCGATAGAAAGAGATAGCCGTTAAATTGAAAAGGTCCATAAAAGTGCAAAAATTCTTACTTTCTGTAATTCTCGTCCACTAAACAAAGTACAAAATGTAACGCTTGTGTAATACTCTTCGTTCTAATACTAAAAAAGACAGAAATACAGATTTTTCGATTTCTACAGGCCCGTATTACTCATAAGGCCAACCTAGGCCATGGCCTAGGGCGCAGGCACGAAGGGGGCGCACATTCAGTAGTTATGATTGGGTCTATATTTAATGTTGGTCTTGCGTACAAGGAAGTTGTGTGGTGTCCACATCAGATATTTTTTTAATGTCTACATAGGAGATTAACCTGGTAAATTAGTTTTTGCAGACTTTCTCCCCTATTTTTAACATAACTGACAACAATGGTATAGTGTCAATAGAAAGATAAACATCAAATACATGTAAATTATGTAATATTTTAGTCTCATAAATCATTCAAATTTATTCAATTTCTTACCAATAGCGTTAGCCATCTTTCAGGTCTATTCACTAAAATATACGTTAACTTTTAGCGCAAAAATATCCAACGCTAAAAAGTAAATATTAACGTCTCTGTTAACAGTACTTCATAAAATTGCTATTCACTAAAGCATTGGTTAAAAATTTTGTTAATATTTAACTTTTTAGCGTATACGCTAACGAATACTGTGAAATCAGTTTCAAATGACGAAATAAACCTGTAAAACGTATGTCCTAACTTAATATAATTGTCTGTCAAATGTGAAATGTTAGGAAAATGATCATAGTGTGAAATCCTTAAAACATATAGCTAAATTAAAATAATTATTTATATAATTATTATTTATTTATTTATATGTATTTGCAATATTTTTAATAAGTGTTTTGCAGAAACCATACCGCTTTGGTTCATTCACAAATTACAACATTCTCCGATTCCATATTGATAGCTGCTAAGGCCCATGGCCATAGGAATTTAACGCAGCTAGAACCTGTAACTATGAATTTTACTAAATTATTATTACCCGTATACTGATAGGTATTGTGATTCTTATTGGATTCCTCATATGGGGTATAAGAGCTGTAAATAAATCTAAAGCACAGTGCTTCGATAATCTAAAACTTTTATTAAATTCATAATCGGGCAAATGGAATGGGTCACTTCTATCTCCAAGATTTCGAAATCGAAGTTTTACGTAGCGCCTAAAATGATTAAATGTATTTTGGACAATTTAAAATTATTAGTGTGGTTATATGATGTAAACTTCCAAGTAAAATCATGAATTATGTAATCATTTATTATTCATATGTAAGTAATAATTACTTCAAACAAAGACATTAATATATTTATCACCTTTAATCTCTCAATTTCTTCCAATCGAGGCATATTTATAACTATATTTGCAAGTCATTATTCATATTAACGTTGCCTTAAAGTTTTAACACTATGTCTCAAGATGACGTTAAATTTCTTGCTTTTAACGTGGTTATATTACGATTTCTTTAAAATTTTAACTTATACCTACTTACTGAATAGCAAATTAAAAATTAAAGAATCCGTTAAAACATTAGCGGTGACCTTCGAGGTTAACGCGCACGCTAATTTTACAGAATAGACCTGGTAGTCAGTTAAAACTGTTTATAATACCGTCAACTTTAAAGTAGTGTTATGAACGTAATAATAATATATGTAATACCAACGCTTATCACGTTTGTAAACAGCACATTTTATCTTTCCATACGAATAGATTACAAAAAGGAATTTCTAAAGGCTTCATTTAATAATATCTAAATAAAGCCATTTACATATCTAGTTTATTTAACACATTTTCTACATGGTATACATAATGTAAAACTTCTGGGTAAGATACTGATATCATTTCAGCTTTTGTTTCACTTTTCATTTGAACGTTTAACGCGAATTAACGTGGAGTTATGCTTTGTTCCAATGTTTCATTGTCAACGTGAAATACTCACTGTTGTGAAATGCAAATTTTGTATAAAGATGACGTTTGGTTTATGCATTATATTCAGACATTATCCTATATCACCTAAGAAGGTGAATTCCGTATATTCCGTTTTATAAATGAATATTCACCATTATCAAGCATAAATTTAAATTCTGATGTGCACAGAAAAGTGACTTCATATTAAATGCCTAAATATCAAGTTCATGCAATACTATTTATAACATTTGCAAACTTTATTACAAAGCATATAAATTTACATTAGACTGAATAGAACATAACTAGCGCAGCTAAAATGGTCTAACAAAATTTTAGTGAAATGTTTGAGATTAAAGTCTTGTGACTATACTATATTTGTCTTATTAAATTTAGCGATATATATTTGTCTAATCGTAAGAAATATATTTTTTCTTGAAGAAATGTAAATTTGGAAAAAATACTGCTATATAGGAAGAATATTGGGTATATGATTGAAAAATGTTATATAGGCGAAAGATTTTTTTAAAATTTGGCTATTGTTATATCCGTAATGTTTAGAAAAGTCTTAAATAAATTGTAAAGCATAAAATTCTGTTTAGAAATCAGTAAATAAAATTCCTTTGACATATTTGCTATCAGTGCCGGCCCGAGACTTTTGAGCGCCCCAGGCGAAAATTGTAAATTGCGCCCCTCATCTATTACAATTTTGTTTAGATTATAGATTATATAAGTACAAAAATTAGAAAACTGGCGATAACTCGCGAACAATTACAGAATCTTAATCTGAATGAAAATTTTCGCAGAGTCGCTTTATTTTTGTGTAAAACTATATACAGGATTAGTCATAGGAGAGTTACTTTCAAAGTTCGTTTGTGTGCAACTCAAAATACAATTTACAACAGCGTCTTGCTTCCTCTCTTAAAAAAATATAATATTTAATTGACGGTTGCTTTGCCTGTCTAGTGACGGTTCTGTCATTTTGACATTAAACAATTAAATATGGTCTGTTGTCATTAGCAAGGTCATTAGTATTTTTGGGTTGCAAACAAGCAGATTTTTAAAATAACTTTTTCGTGACTAACCCTATATATAGGGAAAGAAAAAATATTTCTCAGTGTAGGTATGTCTCGGTATAAATACTTTTCGTTATTTTGCAATTCGGAAAATCTAATTTAACTCTTTAACGGTTCATCCTATATGTAAAAAATATAAGAATCTGGTTTTGTATAAAATTTCGATAGGGATCAACGTTTTCAAGAAAAATGTCAAAACCAAAATATGTCGCCTTTTTCCAAATTGGCGAGGGGCTGTTGCATTGTATTTTTCTGTAGGTACAGGATTCCGTATAAAAGCTTTTGTTGCATTTTTTTATGTTGGGAGTACTTTTCAGTATATATCCTGAACAACAATTACTTTTTCAGTATTTGATATGATAATGTTTTTAATTGATATAATCGCCAACAAATTAAACCTTTCTTCTTTCTTAATACAACGTAAAAAAATATAAATAAGATTTAATTAATATAAGTTTGCTACAACTGGAATTGTCAGCATTATGATTAAAGCTACACACTGGACGAGTCAATAAACTTATAATTTGATTTTTAATTTATTTTGCAAAAAAATTGGCTCAAAATGTCGCCCTAAAACCAATTTCGCCCCAGGCGCTTGCCTGGCTTGCCTGTAGCTTGGGCCGGCCCTGTTTGCTGTTGCAAGAATTTTTATATGGTTTCTAAGAATTAAATTTTTAAAAAAATATTGTTCTAGCCTCAAACTTGAAAATATCACGAAATATTCATTAGATAATTTACAATGAATTATTGAAACTTCTGTACTATTTAACCCTTCCGAGGCGGATTTTTATTTTCTGAACTAAACAAATTTTCCTGTTCTTGGGATTTTTGAGTAAGATAAGAGTTTTTGGAACAGATAATTGTGCATTTTAATTTTTAAAAGCCGCCTCGGTGTTCGATGCAACCATCACCGCTCGGTTCTTGGGGTCGGGGGTAGTGATGGGTCAATTCCCGAAATTGAATGATGAGGAAAAATTCCCTGGGAAATTCCCAAGAATATTTTTTTGCAAATTTCCCAAGTTATTTCAAATATTGCGTAGGACCACAATATTTGTTGACGGAGTAATAGTAGCTAACAGGCAGGCCTAAGGTACAAACATGCAAAGCAAAAGAACAGGCGTCAAGGTATAATATCTAAAATAAAATTTTAAAAAAATCCTGGAAAAAAGTCAGATAATTATCCCCGCAAATCGTAATTGCAGGAATTTCCCGGGAAAAAACAAACTTCCTCGCGGGAATTTTTACCCACGTTCGATTCCCACCAGGGGCTTGGATGTTTGTGACTGTCCTTTCATCATCTCATCTCCATCAACGCAACGTGAACATGTATAAAATATAACTAAAAATTTACTCATCCTCATCTATATCACCAAATTGTAAAAACAAGTAAATATCTTCATATACAATAAAGATTATTATTAGGATGACCAGACGTCCGGCTTTTTAACAAAAATATGAATGTCCAGCCGGCTTTTATTTACGTCCGGCTTTTTCACGAAATAATGAAAAAAAAATCGTTTTTACCTCACAGTACTAGAACACAACTTTTTTCCGCACTCGCACGTGTTGAATTCGTCGCACGCATTCATTTTTGTTAATTAAAATTGATCTTAGATAATTGAAAAATATCGTATCATATTTAAAATATAAATGGAAAAATATTTAAGATCAATTTCAAATTTGAAATATATATATAGAACATATAGAAATAATTGTTGTTAAGTTCAAATAAATGTTATTTTTTATTTCTTTTCAAGTGTTTAATAAAATATATGTTTGTTTTTTGCTATTATTATTTTGTCATCCTTTTCTACTAAAAATCATCTCTTTTTGTCTGCTGTGTCCTCCTTTCGTGATCTAAGATCTGGTCACCCTATTATTATTATTATTATTATTATTATTATTATTATTATTATTATTATTATTATTATTATTATTATTATTATTATTATTATTAATTTTTAAAATGTTTAATTGTGAATTTTATACTTGGGATATATAATTAGGAATAAATAAATAACAGACTTGTAGAACTATTGGGATATATAAACTCATTAAAATGTATTGTTGGAATATATAAACCCATTAGAATGTACTGTCGGGACATATTATCCCACAATTTTTTTTATGAATATATTTAATACATGCAAATATGGAGATTAGTTTATAATTAGAATTAGATAATTGATAAAAAGTATACTTTACCTTTATAAAACAGTTCACAAACTATTAAAAACTCTATGAATAATACTCGAAAATGATTAAATAATCAACAAGCGTCTGTAAACGTTAACACAAAATTATGAAGTTAGTGAAAAATACGTAGTAATACAATCGAAATATAGTGCTAATGCTTTGAAAAGACTGGAGTATCTATATTGCGAGTATATTTGGCAGCAAATATCCCAGTCGTAATAAAATAGATTGGGACATATTGTCCCGTTAGGGGCGAAAGGGTTAAAAAAGGCTGTTGATCTGAAACAGAATGTGACGTTAAAGTACATACAGCTTAACATGTGACAAAATATCGCCTATCGATTATTTTTGCGCCAATCTTTCTATTTGATTATTTACAAAAATAACGACAATAATAATAATTATTATTTTTATTAATATGATTGTTTTTTTACATTTCTTACAACCAATGAAATGTTCAATTTTGTGTCACGTGCTTGCGTTTTAACCAATCCTGTCATTATTATACTGAGAATAAAGCTCTAGAGATTATTCCCGGGAATAATCTCTGCAGCTTTTGTTATTGTTGACATATATCAGATTGTAATCAACACATAAGTAAAATAAGCGAAAAAGTCCAATTTTATGTCATTTCTGATCATGAAATAAACCAAAAATTACCACTTTTAAATATACCATAATTAGTAGTAATTATATCTTTTGATTATTGTTAAAGTGTGTTCTAGTTACCAATTTAACCAAATAAAATATTGAAGCTAGTTAACTACGACAGTAGATAGCGTAACAATAGCATGGCAGCCTGATTCTGTTGTTTGAAACTTATGGATCAAAATATAATCTAATTAATACCATGTTCCGTAAGTCAACCAAAAAAACCAGTATCTTGATTCCGGGTACACCATGGTTCCTGAATATTTTCATATATTTCGGGACAGATATACAGGGTGATTCATCGGTCTGTCCTCTCTTCATAATTTTTTTAGTTTAAGTCAGATAGAAAAACTCTTCAAATATAATTTATATGATATATTATTGCCTATCTACGTACCATATGTATTTGTATACAGGGCGCTCCGTTTAAGCGTAACAATATGTAACTTTATATTTCTTAATGGAACAACCTATTTATATTTATTTATTTTGATAGTAAATTAGATTCCCTTTAAAAAAGTATTAAGTAATAAGGGGTCTAAAATTATAAATTAAGAAGTTATTTACGTTCATAAAAAATAGTAGTTCATAGTGGAAAAAACCGTAATTTAATACAAAATTTTGATATTTTTTTATTTTTACTTATTTTAAACATTACACTAATTACAAAGAGGCTATTAAAATTTAGTGACAGACTAAATAATGAAAAATTATAATAAATGCTCGAAAACTTGTCCTTCAACTTCAATATATTTTTCTATTCTTCTTATAAAATTAATTTGTACAGAACGCACCATATCAGGCGAAATGCTGAAAAATGCTTCACGGATTCTGGTGTTTCATATTTTCACACGTAGTTGACGTTTCCCTATAAACTATTGTTTTGATGTAACCCCAGAGGATAAAATCCAGTGGGGTTATATCTGGAGATCTTGCTATGAACTATTATTTTTTATGAATGTAAATAACTTCTTAATTTATAATTTTAGATCCCTTATTACTTAATACTTTTTTAAAAGGAATCTAATTTACTATCAAAATAAATAAATATAAATAGGTGTTTCATTAAGAAATATAAAGTTACATATCGTTGCGCTTAAACGGAGCATCCTGTATACAAATGCATATGGTACGTAGATAGGCAATAATATATCATATAAATTGTATTTGAAGAGTTTTTCTATCTGACTTAAAATAAAAGAGTTATAAAGAGAGGACAGACCGATGAATCAGCCTGTACATTGAATCATATGACATTTAAAATTGATACAACCTAACAAAAAAAAAAAAAAAAAAAAAATTAACTAAATGAATGATAACGTTGAATGATGCCAATATAAATAACACAATCTACAATATATCAAATATAAATAATGTTTTCAAACTACTTATAAAAATTATTAGTAATACCACTAACAATTCGGTTTAGAAATTTGACATTGACGGATATCGTTTGATTTTGTTATGATGATGTTTAAAAGTATCGGTAGTGGGGGTAAAATACCAAAAAAAACCAGGATTATTTCGTGGTTGCCGTGGTCCGACTTTTTACCAACTTTTTTCAGGAACCGCGTTCCAAATAGAAACCGGTAAATAATTTCAGGACTTACGGAACACAAAACCGTAAATCTGGTCGAACCGGTTGCGTTACGGAACTAACTTTAAACATAATTCCAGAGTTCGATAAATTGGAAAATCATTTTCAGATTTTTCAATTTATTCTCACTCTCTTGTTACATTATTACTGAATTTTTTTTAAAAAAATGTGAAACCGGCTCATTAGATACGAATATTCTGAAATAAGTCAATGGCGCGAGCCATGGAAATAAAGCAAAACGAGAAGCAGATCTCTGTCTTTCAAATATTGAGATGTCAAAATAAAATAAGTATTTTAATTAATTTATTGTTGCAAATAGTAAAATTATAAATAAATATTACTGTTTTCTGCTATCAATTACATGGCTTTCACTATTATTTTTTTCAAAGTTTTCATGTCTAAATTTTGCTGCAACTAATCATACGAAATGAATTTTGTTTATTATTTTCTATGCTCTACAACTTTCGATTTTTTTACAGCATAAATGTATAAAGCACCTGTTGTGCTGTCACGTTATATTTGATCATTTTGCCCCTAATGTTCAGCAAAGCCTTATTTGAAAACATTTCCTGGTTCATTGTATTGTGTTCCTTACGTCCTAAAGCGCGGTATAGCGGAAAAACTTCTTTCATAACCACAACCAACTGAATTAATGCTTTTAAAACTATCGTAGGGCCTAGTTATTTGTTGACCCTACGCATGTCCATTATCCATTAAATATTACGAACTATTCGTCTTCGTCAATAAAACACAAAAAATATACGAGTATGCTATACTTATTCTTAATAATATGCCACAATTATCTTTATAAAAGATATCGTAAAGTCATTTTTTTGGTTGGGGCATATAATTAAAAAATCTGATGTGGACACCACACAACTTCCTTGTACGCAAGACTAATATGAAGTATAGATTCAATTATAAAATTGCACGTATTTGATGTAATTTGACATTAACATCTATATTTTATTTTATTGTTATTTTTTGTCCTAATCCATAGCAAGCTTCATTATAAAAACTAAAAAGTATATAGGTTTTAAATTTACATATCTCGCTTATACAAAGGGCTAATTTAATAATACTTAATGTGGTAGACGCAGAATTTAATTCTCTAAAACTCTTATTTGAAGCATTTATTTCTAAAATCTAAATGAAACCATTTTATTCAAGGAAAACTGTTAACTTCAGGTGATATATCACTTCCGGTTAGCCTGTTTTAACCAAAATCTGCTATGTTACTCCAATTGATATAAAAGTCTTATATACCAAATTTTTGGATTATATTTTAATATAGTTTAACATTAAAATCTATTATAGGCTTCAAATAAAGTACCATTTCTGGAAATTATGTAATGACCAAAAAGGGAGGTGCACAACTAGATGTTATAGAAGTCCTAAATACAAAATTTCAACTTTCTACGGCTTACCGTTTTTGAGTTATGCGAGATACGTACGTACATACATACCTGTACGTACAGACGTCACGACGAAATTAGTCAGAATGGATTCAGGGATGGTCAAAATGGATAGTTCCGTTGAAATCTGAAAACCGAAATTTTTCGCGAATACAATACCTACTTCCTTTACTTCGTACAAGGAAGTAAAAATAGTTGTTTTAAGTGACGAATACAGCATAGCCAACTAAATCCATCTTTATCATCTCATTGGTAGCATATGGCCAAAGTAGACACATATTTGCGCGACAGTCTATAAATAAAAAAAAATATATTATATTCCTATAAGAAAAGAAAAAGAAAATACACTAAACCCACAAGGATAAGGAAAAGAAAGAAGTAAACATATAGAATGACGTCAAAATATTTTCATCAATTTTCGTAAAATTCTCAGAAATCAGATATATTTTTCATATTCAATATCAGTATACAGAAATGATTGGTTTCTCGTAGAATAATAAACAGCTATATCAAAAATTGAAAATAGAATTTGATATGACTACGCAAACTAAATTATAAAAGAAATATACGGAAATTCTCATATATTCACAAGATAGTTATTTATGCAATAAATTCAAAAACTTTATTTATTTATTACAATAAATGTATTATTTGTAAGCGTCGCATTCAATATTTTTTTCGATCGAATATTCGTAATATTTAACAAAAGTATACAAAAATGTAATAAATATATAAATGTTTGTTTAATTATTACATTGAAACGATTTCAGCACTATTCTTTAATCTAGTCATCGAAACATTACAAAATGAAAAAAAAAAAACTGTAGTAATAGCCGATTGATGTTTATATTTAGGAAAACGAAGAAAATAAAAACTATATTTTGCATATGTACAATTATTTTTAAAATCGAACATAATGTTTTAACGGATTTTTAATTTATTTTTAATAATTGTAATTAATTTTTTCATATTACTGGATTTGAAAATTTATACGTTTCCATGATATGGATATTGGCTTTCGCCCATGGGGTATTCTGTCATTCGTATGGCAGTATAGGGTATCCAGCTAGTCAATGGTTCGTACCACGAGCACGGTTTTAACTAAAACGCTGTTTTAGGAAATGTCAAATTCAAATTTCAATATTTAATTTCGCCCTTATGTTTAAAGAACGTTTCCTTAAAAAATATTTGTTTGATACAAACCATGTTTTGCTTTAAAATCATATTTTGATAAATTTGATATTATTTATTATTAATATTAAATAATGAAATTTGACATTTCTTAAAACAACGTTTTAGTTCAAGCCGTGCTCGAAGTTTGAGCCATTGAGTTTACGTCATCATTTAGGGGTTTTTTGAAATTTTCTATACACTTTTAAATATGTTTTATTAACGGTATTTTACTGGTTTTTCTATTATTTTATATTAACTAGATATTATATGTACAATATACTTCTCAACTTGTACTGTGATTAAGTTTTCGTGATTTTGGGATGGATTATTCCTTTCTTAAACTAAAATACTCCATTTTACGATTATTTCTAATATAATACTTACCTAAGAACGAAAATCTTTGTAAGAAATGGTAAATATCACCAATTAATTATAAACATAACTATAACAGTGACACATCTAAAATCTCAAATCTAAATTTCAGATATTTCACATTTTTTGGCCAAAATAAAATTTCGTGACAATTAACGTAAACAGGTGAGTCATAAGGGCACTAAATGTATTAGTAAGACACAGATGAAGCTACTAGACATACCTATCGAAGAAAGAATGAAGGAAAACCATAAGTAAGAGAGACAAATATACAATTACTTGTTATTTTGCGGTTCGGAAATCAATAACGTGAAGCTTAAGTGATCTTAATCGGTGTATAATAACTAATTTCTCCCCGTAACAATGATTTGTATATATATAGCGACAGCCCACAGATCATATTTTAATTCGTTTTACATGCTCACCTATTAACACATGACGTCATTGTTTCTAGTGATATTATATTTATGACGTAAACCCATTGATTGGCTGGATGCCCTATAAATTTTATACTGCACTGTATAACTTTTAAAATAAATTTTTTTCTTGTCATATTTGAAAACTAATAACATATCCCTTTGTTTGGCTTAAGCATTTTACTGCCATTATTATAATAAAACGATTAATGAATGTTAGC
This sequence comes from Harpalus rubripes, assembly GCA_963082715.1. NCBI lineage: Eukaryota > Metazoa > Arthropoda > Insecta > Coleoptera > Carabidae > Harpalus > Harpalus rubripes. The sequence continues at coordinate 18,652,515 of OY720453.1, read as the reverse complement.
TTACTCTTAAACAACTTGAGACGATTGCCAACTTATAAATAATTGTTACTGTCATTAAAAATTCGTTGTTTGACATTTGGATAGAATGCTAGGTAAAATTTATTTTAAAAATTACACGGTGCAGTCACATTTTATTTTCTTCTGTCTAAATCGTTACAGAAATCACACATTACGCACAGACAGAAAAGTTTACTATTAAATTTATCTTTCTGAAAAACAATAATTTTACGTTATTGACGTTGCCATTGAAAAGTTATGATCTAATAATGGTAGTGAAACCCAAGTTTCATACACTAGTGGCTCACTGACAATATCAAATACCGTCTCGAAAGATGAACTATATCCATATGGATTATCATACTAAATTTCATTCAAATCGAACAAAGCGTTTCGTTATTATAAGCAATATTAATTTTCTTTAGAAGAACTATGAAACAGAATACTGGCTATATTATGAGGCGCCGTTTGGGCCAAAATAAAATTTTCTGTAATATATATATATATATATATATATATATATATATATATATATATATATATATATATATTGTTTATATTGATTGACTGTATTTATTTTCAACTTCATAAAACAGTTTATTTTCAAGGTATAACAATGTATACAAGAATTCACACAACTCTCTTCTCGTCAATGTCTACACTCTCCAACGTCTAAAACACAACTCTTCTTGATACCAACTGCTGCAGACTTATTTCCTCATTCACAATATGTGCAAGAGCGCAAGTCACAAATGCAGTGGCGTGCGAATCCTCTAAAGGTGGAAGGCACATGACATTATTTTACACAAGTTTACTAAACATGCCCCCGACCTTGAAACGATCTCTTTCAAAATGAACAAAAAACTAAACTAACCTATATCTAAACTTTGGTTCGTAAGTATTGTCCTTTCTTCTTATATTCATACTAATTAGGTAGCACATGACACAACACTCGTCATGCAATTTCACTACACTATAATTTCACTGTCACTAATGGGAAGAGGACAGATTTTCGAAAATGCTCTCTTGATGATCTTGTTGGCGACCTTGATGTTGGCGACTCGTGCTGCTCCATCCTTGCCTGGAAAGATCTGGATTACACGGCCCAACTGCCAATGTAAAGGATGTTGGAGATCATCCTTGATGATGACTAACGAACCTTCACTTAAAGATGATGTGGTCTTGTTCCACTTCGTCCGAACCTGAAGTTCCGTGAGGTATTCTCTACACCATTGCCTCCAAAACTGTTGCTGGATGTGTTGGATGAACTGGAACTTCGATAATTTATTTTCAGGTATTGATGATACATCGGGATCTGGCAATGCTGTTAATCGCCGCCCAATTAGAAAATGTGCAGGTGTAAGAGCCTGGAGATCATTAGGATCAGATGTTAACGGGACTAAAGGTCTAGAGTTTAGGATGGCTTCAACCTGGGTAAGTATAGTGGAAAACAATTCATATGTAAGATGTGTTTTTCCAACCATTCTAATTAATTTTGTTTTAACTAATTTTACCCCCGACTCCCACAATCCACCAAAATGTGGAGCACGTGGAGGAATAAATTTCCAAGTTATTCCTTCATTTGCAAGTGATTGAGCTAATTCCCCTTCATTTTGGTTTAAGAACCGTGATAATTCAATGAGTTCTTTTTTTGCCGCTGTAAAATTTGTTGCATTATCAGAATGCATAGTTGAAGGTCTCCCTCTTCTAGAGACAAAACGTCGGAAACTAGCCAAAAAATATTCCATGCTTAACGATGTCACAAGTTCCAAGTGTATGGCCTTTGTACTCATACAAATGAAAATGCAAATATAAGATTTTTGAAGTTGGGTGCCGCGACCTTCCCTTGTTTTGGTAAAGAATGGTCCAGCAAAATCTACACCAGTGTGTTGAAACGGCCAGGAAATTGAAGTTCTCTCTTGGGGCAAATTTCCCATTTTTATCTTCATTGGTCTCGGGTTTGCCTTAAAACACTTCACACAAGAGTGAATTATTTGCCCTAATGTTGTTCGAGCTGAGAGAGGCCAATAAGTTTCCCGGATCGAAGATAGCGTATGATAAAGTCCTGCGTGGCCTAATCGCATATGTTCGTTTTTCAGTATCAGTCTGATGAGATGAGATTTTCCTAGTAGTATAGGATGTTTCTTCTCAAATGTACAGGAAGACTGTTCCAATCGTCCACCAACGCGAATTAATTTGTCTGTATCAATAAACGGGCTTAATGCGTGTAACTTACTGCTTGATGGGATCGATGTACCATTCGTTAGCCAATTAAATTCTGATTTAAAAAGCTCTTGTTGTGACAACTTCACTAGTGTTTGCAGTGCTAGTGAGTATTCCACTGGAGTAATACATCCTATCTCCCTTTCCTCACGCTTTGATTGACAGTTTTTCAAGAAACGTTGACAATATGCAACCATTCGAACTAATTTGTTCAGTGATGAGGAATTTTTAACACAGAAAATATCAATGTTTTCTTTTTTCTGTGCAACCATTGCTATTTCGGATTTTCTTGTTTCTGGTACTATTCCAGAAAATTCCAGCTTTGTTTCAGGCCAATGCTCATGCTCTGTTTTCAAAAATGATGGGCCATGCCACCAGAAACTACTCTTCAATAATTCTTCAGGATTCATTCCACGCGATAGTAAATCGGCAGGATTCTGATTTGACGGTATGTGATTCCAATTAGATGGACTAGTCATTGTTTGGATCTGAGAGACCCTGTTGCCAACAAACACTTGCAATGTATTGGGTGGAGTATTAATCCATTGTAAGACAACCATTGAGTCTGACCACAAAACAATGTTATTAATCGGTAAAGTAAAGACCGATTTTATCCTTGTTAGAAGTTGTGCTAACAAGTGCGCTGCACATAATTCCAGTCTGGGAATAGTAAGCATTTTTACTGGTGCAACTCTTGTTTTTGCAATAAGAAGGTTAACTTGACACTCCCCTAGTTCATTTATGCTCTTCATGTACAAACAGCAACCATAAGCATCTTGGGATGCATCTGCGAACCCATGTAATTCCAAGAATGTGGGTTTAGTGCAAGTTATCTGACGTGGAATTCTAAGATTATTTAACATAGGTAACCTATCACAAAAGGTTTTCCATTTACTATATATATGTTGCGGTATGGATTCATCCCAACTGAGTTTTGAAATCCATAGTTTTTGCAGAATTATTTTTGCAACTATTATACATGGAGCTAGGAGTCCCATTGGATCAAAAATTTGTGATACATCAGATAATATAGTTCTCTTCGTAATATGTTTACGTTTGGTGACATTAATTTTATATAAGAATGAATCATCATCATTCGTCCAAAATAAACCTAATGTTTTTGCATGTTCTACCACTCCTAACTGAAGTGGATGTGAATCAGTTACAACATCTAACTCTTCCAAGATGTTGTCTTCATTAGAATACCATTTTGTTAATTTTAATCCAGCTGACTGTAGAACTTTAATTACATCTTGAATAATGAGTTTTAAATTATCCATTGATTCTCCCCCTGTAACTAGATCGTCAACATAAAAATCAGAACTAATAACTTTGGATGCTTCGGAATATAAATCCTTACATTCAATTGCAAGTTGGGTTAGACACTTTGTGGCCAAATATGGCGCTGAAGATGTTCCATATGTTACAGTGTTGAGTTCGAATGTTTCTATTGGGTCTTCTGTATTGAATCGCCATAGAATACTTTGAAGATGACGTTGTTCTGGATTGATGAGTATTTGTCTATACATTTTTTGTATATCGGCACATATGATAATACTGTGTTGTCGGAATCGTAATATTATAGACAATAAGTCTTCTTGAAGTTGTGGGCCAATGTATTGTATGTCGTTTAAGGAATATCCAGACGTATTTCTTCACATCTTTCTTCATCCAAGGACTGAGTCCGGTGTGAATCTTGAGCCACCTCTTCTACTTCCCAAAATTTTTCCAACTGCGTTTCAATAGATTTCACGAAATTACAATTAACCATTTGAGCACCATTGTGAGATTTTAGTGCTCCCGTCAAAATCCACCCTAGAACAGTTTTTTGTAAAACTGGGCCATTATTCCTTAAATGATGCTGTCCCACACTTAGAAGCTTCCAGAAAATACCAGCTCCTAAAATGATGTCAATTGATCCAGGTTCATTACATTTTGGATCAGCCAATTTTATATGAGTGGGTACTTTCAATGACGAAATATCGAAAGAATAGTTTGGAATATCATCACATAAGTTGTCAATAACTAAACATTCAATGTTCGTAGAATAGTTATTGTGCAGAGATTTAAATTTAATTTGACATTTATGGGTTATAGGTGCAGCAGTTTGGCCTATACCAACTACAACACTTTTGCTATTATACTGTTCTAAACCCAAATTTGAGCAACAATCTTTTGAAATAAAATGAGACTGTGACCCATTATCTAATAGAGCACGACAATTTTGGAATTTTCCATTAACATCTTGAACTTGAATTACTGCGGTCGACAATATTACTTGAGTTTTAGATGTAGAAGTATATGCGCGAGTATCTTCTTCCTTTGATGAGAACACCGTCTCCTCCTTGGGTTTTTGCTCTTGTTCATTGTCTCGATGTAACAATGTATGATGTTTACCATTGCAATGTTTACAATAACTGGAATTACATGCAAAGCTGCGATGTCCTGATTTCAGGCAATTTAAACATAAATTCAATTTTCGAACCAACTTGTATCGAGAATCTGGTATATAATTACTCTGGAATGTTTTGCAATTATACAACAAATGGTTTTCTCTGCAAAGAGGACATTTAACTTCTGATGTTACATATGATTTCAATTTCGGATTATATGTTTTGACGTCCGGTTTTACCCTTTGACCCTTTGTTAATTCTAAGTTTTCTAAGAGATCCGCTTTCTTTCTTAGGAATTCTTTCATATCATCTAGTGTAGGTAAATCGTCTGTTTTCTTCTTCTGTTCCCATTCCTTTGTTGTGGGCTTGTCTAACTTCATTGCAATTAAGTGATTGACCAATGTGTCCCATGACTCGGTAGGCAATCCTAAGATATTCAATGATTTTACGTTTTTGGTAACTTGATCTACCATTGATCGATATTCATTTGCAATTTCCTTTGAAACTGGTGGCAAATTGAATAGCGCGTTTATATGTGTGCTAATGAGAACAGATTTGTTATTGTACCTATCGCACAGAAGGTCCCAAGCTAAACTATAATTAGCTGCAGAAAATTCGACTGAACGTATGACTTGAGCTGCCGTGCTATGTAACGATGACCTCAAATACTGAAACTTTTCAATTTCACTTATGTTTTCATTTTCATGTACGAGTGACTGAAATGTATCCTTAAATTCTAGCCATTTTTCGTAAGTTCCATTAAACTCAGGCAATTTTATTTGGGGCAATTTGATGTTACACTTAACCGCTCTTGTCTCTAGATTTGAAGCTGAAGTTCTTGATCCAACTGATATATTATCATCACCCGTCTCAGACCCTTCTTCTTTCTCTTTAAGTAAATGATTAGCTTTTGCAACTACTTTGAAATATTGATTTTCAAATATCCTTCTTTCTTCCAATTGCTCATCAAAGTTCTCAGACAATTCTTCAATACTATCTTGATGTTCATTGAAATTTGGCCATACATTTTCAAACTTCACTACTCTTACTCGTAATTCCGAATAAAGTGATGGGAGTTTCGAATGATCACTACTATTAATGACCTTCTCAATTTCTTCGATAAATTGAGACAATGTGGTTAATTTCGCTTTTAATGCTCCCCTTTTTCTAATTAAAGTTTGTAGTTGTTGATTATTTGCCATAATTGGTATTTAGGAGTTTAATTAAGAAACAGGATAATTTAATAGGGAGAAATTGGCTCTTACACCTACCTTGTTGCTTCTGCGGTGATCTGCCTCAACTTGTAGTTGAATGACGCCTTGCTGTGATGTACCGCTACACTGCTACGCTGCACTGGGTAGCCTGTTTGCTCTGCTTCAAATTGTAGTTGAATGACGCCTTGCTGTGGTATACCGCTACTCTGCTACGCTGTACTGGTAGCCTAATCAAAATATTCTGACGTATCTCGGGTGTGCCACACGATTGCGGCCGAACACCTTCGAAGTTTGACGAGCGAAGCTCTCCTCGTCTCGTTGCAACACGTGTTTACACAATACAACTAACAAAACACGTCTAAAATACGTAGCACAATCCGGCAATCCGGTACGAAGGACCACTAAATGTTTATATTGATTGACTGTATTTATTTTCAACTTCATAAAACAGTTTATTTTCAAGGTATAACAATGTATACAAGAATTCACACAACTCTCTTCTCGTCAATGTCTACACTCTCCAACGTCTAAAACACAACTCTTCTTGATACCAACTGCTGCAGACTTATTTCCTCATTCACAATATGTGCAAGAGCGCAAGTCACAAATGCAGTGGCGTGCGAATCCTCTAAAGGTGGAAGGCACATGACATTATTTTACACAAGTTTACTAAACATATATATATATATATATATATATATATATATATATATATATATATATATATATATATATATATTTTATCTACTTATGTTGATAAAAGCACAAAAGTGAGCGCCCTCATTATATTGCGGCATTTCATAGAACTAAAAATTGTATATATCACAATGAAAATTGTATATATCAACATGGCAAAATATAATATATCACGAAATTTTATAAGTGAGCGCCCTCATTATATTACGGCATTTCATAGAACTAAAAATTGTATATATCACAATGAAAATTGTATATATCAACATGACAAAATATTATATATCACGAAATTTTGTATATATTACAGAAACTTTTATTTTGGCCCAAACGGCGCCTCATACTAAACGGTGTACTTTCGTATGAGGGCAAGATGGTTAAGCCATGTCCCCCCATATCCAAGACACGCTGTATATCTTATTGTAACGTGGAACGCCCGCTGTCGCCACGCCGACGCAGCCGCGCCGCCGTCGCTGCAGCAATGAGCGTGTGTCTATTTATAGCGATGACGCAATCGCGCTAGCAGCCGGGCTACGTAAACAAACCAGTAGCAACGTGTTTAATTATTTCCGGTCGCCTGAACCTTTTGTGTATTATGCGGTCGAACATTCTAGGGCTTTTCTAGAAAATAATGGCAGCTGTATATAAGGGACGTAGCTATGCTCGAGAGACACAGTTAGTTACATACAGTTATAGAGTATAAGTGTTAGTGAGAAGCGCAGCAGTATCGTAGTGAGCGTTGGTGTCGAGTAGGTACTCGGGAAGTTACTGGTATATTGGATTAGCTGTGGATGTGAATACTCGGTAGTGTTGACGAGTATTGGGAAGCTAAGGACAGTAACGGCGAGTCGGGAAGTTACTGGTATACCAGGATAGCTGTTAAAGAGAATACTCGGTAGTGTTGAAGAGTATTGGGAAGCTAGGTATACGGGGACAGTAACGGCAAGTGGAAGTGAATACTCCGCAGTGGTGTTGAAGAATTGTGGCATACGGACAGTCGGTGATACTGAGGCTGTGGAAGGAGAAAGTTAGTTAAATAAATAGACAGACAGTGAGGTGAAAGAGGTGACTTCTGTCCGAGCAGTTGAATATAGAGACGCTGTTGAGTCAGTTGAGTATATAGACGCTGTGGAGGTCGGTAGGCAGACAGTTGAACATGATATACATAGTGATATAAATGTCGCGTAAACAGTCTACAAGAGTCTGCAACAGACCGGCAGTCTAAGATTGGAACATGAATCCAACATCCACACACACATCCACACACACACACACACACACACACACACACACACACACACACACACACACACATACATACATACATACATACATACATACATACGGACAACATCGTAAAAATGTTATAATCGGATTCTAGGGACCTTAAAACGTGCTTATTCACTAAAATCGGGATATGCGATTTTTAGCATGAATACAATACCTCTCTTATAGTGCGATTAGTGTCATTAGTATTTTGGGTTGCAAACAAACAGACTTTTAAAATAACTTTTCCATGACTAACCCTATATATTTATTTATTTATTAATATTAGGGAAACCAACAGTATATAGGGAAAGAAAAAATATTTCACAGTGTAGGCATGTCTCGGTATAAATACTTTTCGTTATTTTGCAATTCGGAAAATCTAATTTAACTCTTTAACGGTTCATCCTATGTAAAAAATATAAGAATCGTGTTTTGTATAAAATTTCGATAGGGATCACCGTTTTCAAGAAAAATGTCAAAACCAAAATATGTCGCCTTTTTTCCAAATTGGCGAGGGGCTGTTGGATCAGTGTATTTTTCTGTACAGGATCCGTATAAAAGCTTTTGTTGCAATTTTTTTTATGTTGGGAGTACTTTTCAGTATATATCCTGAACAACAATTACTTCTTCAGTATTTGATATGACAATGTTTTTAATTGATATAATCGCCAACGAATTTAACCTTTCTTCTTTCTTAGTATAACGTAAAAAAATATAAATAAGATTTAATTAATATAAGTTTGCTGCAACTGGAATTGTCAGCATCATGATTAAAGCTACACACTGGACGACTCGTCAAATTATAAGTTTATTGACTCAATAAACTTATAATTTGATTTTAATTTATTTTGCAAAAAAATTGGCTCAAAAAATGTCGCTCTAAAACCAATTTCGCCCCAGGCGCTCGCCTGGCTGCCTGTAGCTTGGGCCGGCCCTGTTTGCTGTTGTAAGAATTTTTATATGGTTTCTAAGAATTAAATTTTAAAAATAATATTGTTCTAGCCTCAAACTTGAAAATATCACGAAATATTCATTAGATAATTTACAATTAATTGTTGAAACTTCTGTACTATTTAACCCTTCAGAGACGGATTTTTATTTTCTGAACTAAACATGAAATTTTCCTGTTCTTGGGATTTTTGAGTAAGATAAGTGTTTTGGAACAGATAATGGTGCATTTTAATTTTTAAAAGCCGCCTCGGTTGTCGATGCGACCATCACAGCTCGGTTCTTGGGGTGGTGGGTAGTGATGGGTCAATCCCCGAAATTGAATGATGAGGAAAAATTGCTTGGGAAATTCCCAAGAATAATTTTTTTTGAAAATTTCCCAATTTATTTCAAATATTGCGTAGGACCACCATATTTGTTGACGGAGTAATAGTAGGTAATAGGCAGGCCTAAGGCACTAACATGCAAAGCAAAAGAACAGGCGTCAAGGTATAATGTCTAAAATAAAATTTAAAAAAAATCCGGGAAAAAAGTCAAGATAATTATCCCCGCAAATCGTAATTGCAGGAATTTCCCGGGAAAAAACAAACTTCCACGCGGGAATTTTTACCCACGTTCAATTCCCACCAGGGGCTTGGATGTTTGTGACTGTCCTTTCATCATCTCATTACCATCAACGCAACGTGAACATGTATAATATATAACGAAAAATTTACTCATCCTCATCTATATCACCAAATTGTAAAAACAAGTAAATCTCTTCATATACAATAAAGATTATTATTAGGATGACCAGACGTCCGGCTTTTTAACAAAAATATGAATGTCCGGCCAGCTTTTATTTACGTCCGGCTTTTTCACGAAATAATGAAAAAAAATCGTTTTTACCTCACAGTACTAGAACACAACTTTTTTCCGCACTCGCACGTGATGAATTCGTCGCACGCATTCATTTTTGTTAATTAAAATTGATCTTAGATAATTGAAAAATATCGTATCATATTTAAAATATAAATGGAAAAATATTTAAGATCAATTTCAAATTTTAAATATATATATATATATATATATATATATATATATATATATATATATATATATATATATATATATATATATATATAGAACATATAGAAATAATTGTTAAGTTCAAATAAATGTTATTTTTTATTTCTTTTCAAGTGTTTAATAAAATATATGTTTGTTTTTTGCTATTATTATTTTGTCATCCTTTTCTACTAAAAATCATCCTTTTTTGTCTGCTGTGTCCTCCTTTCGTGATCTAAGATCTGGTCACCCTATTATTATTATTAATTTTTAAAATGTTTAATTGTGAATTTTATACTTGGGATATATAATTAGGAATAAATAAATAACAGACTTGTAGAACTATTGGGATATATAAACTCATTAAAATGTACTGTTGAAATATATAAACCCATTAGAATGTACTGTTGGGACATATTATCCCACAATTTTTTTTATGAATATATTTAATACATGCAAATATGGAGATAAGTTTGTAATTAGATAATTGATAAAAAGTATGCTTTACCTTTATAAAACAGTTCACAAACTATTAAAAACTCTATGGATAATACTCGAAAATGATTAAATAATGAACAAGCGTCTGTAAACGTTAACACAAAATTATGGGGTTATTGAAAAATACGTAGTAATACAATCGAAATATAGTGCTCATGCTTCGAAAAGACTGGAGTATCTATATTGCAAGTATATTTGGCAGCAAATATCCCAGTCGTAATAAAATAGCTTGGGACATATTGTCCCGTTAGGGGCGAAAGGGTTAAAAAAGTCTCTTGATCTGAAACAGAATGTGACGTTAAAGTACATACAGCTTAACATGTGACAAAATATCGCCTATCGATTATTTTTGCGCCAATCTTTCTATTTGATTATTTACAAAAATAACGACAATAATAATAATAATTATTTTTATTAATATGATTGTTTTTTTACATTTCTTACAACCAATGAAATGTTCAATTTTGTGTCACGTGCCTGCGTTTTAACCAATCCTGTCATTATTATACTGAGAATAAAGCTCTAGAGATTATTCCCGGGAATAATCTCTGCAGCTTTTGTTATTGTTGACATATATCAGATTGTAATCAACACATAAGTAAAATAAGCGAAAAAGTCCAATTTTATGTCATTTCTGATCATGAAATAAACCAAAAATTACCACTTTTAAATATACCATAATTAGTAGTAATTATATCTTTTGATTATTGTCAAAGTGTGTGCTAGTTACCAACTGAACCAAATAAAAGATTGAAGCTAGTTAACTTCGACAGTAGATAGCGTTACAACAGCCTGATCCTGTTGTTTGAAACTTGTGGTTCAAAAAATAATCTAATTAATACTATGTTCCGTAAGTCAACCACTAAAACCAGTATCTTGATTCCGGGTACACCATGGTTCCTGAATATTTTCATCTATTTCGGGACAGATATACATTGAATCATATTACATTTAAAATTGACACAACCTAACAAAACCAGGATTATTTCGTGGTTGCCGTGGTCCGACTTTTTACCAACTTTTTTCAGGAACCGCGTTCCAAATAGAAACCGGTTGCGTTACGGAACATACTTTAAATATAATTCCAGAGTTCGATAAATTAGAAAATAATTTTCAGATTTTTAAATTTATTCTCACTCTCTTGTTACATTATTACTGAAAAATTGTACATAAACTTTCATTTAATATAATTTTTAAAAAATGTGAAACCGGCTCATTGGATACGAATACAGTGGACCCCCGGTAATCCGGCCCCTGGCTAATCCGGCACCCCCTGTAATCCGACATGACCCCACCACTAATGTGCTCGACGCGTAGGTATTGATTTGATGATGATTGATTCATAGTATGATTTTTATTCATAATTTTTGATTATTTTAGTACATTTGTTTGTACACAGTTACATATTTCCTAATGTAAAGTTATTATTGTTTGTAAGTTCTATAGCATTAATGACGTTAATTTCATAATAAAACGTAAGCTCTCTATTGTGTTGTTTAATTTACTAAATTTGACATACATAATGAAGTATAATTTGTACTTCAGAGTATAACATATAGAATCTTATCACTGGATCTGTAATTTGTCGGATTACAAGGTACTCGTTTGTAAAAAATTCCGGACTATAGGGTGTCTTAGGCAGTACTCTATAATCCGACAAATTCGATAGTCCGACACTGCCCTGCAAAACGTTTGTCGGATTACCGGGGGTCCACTGTATTCTGAAATAAGACAATGGTGTGAGCCATGGAAATAAAGCCAAACGAGAAGCAAATGTCTGTCTGTCAAATACTGAGATGTCAAAAGAAAATAAGTACTTGAATTAATTTATTGTTGCAAATAGTAAAATTATTATTTAAATTATTAAAATTATAAATAAATATTACTGTGTGTATTAAGATTAAGAAATGAAAAAAAATCCATGGCGTTCACTATTAATTTTTTTAAAGTTTATATGTCTAAATTTTGCTGCTACTAAACATACGATATGAATTTTGTTTATCATTCTCTATGCTCTACAACTTTCGATATTTTTACAGCATAAATATATAAAGCACCTGTTGTGCTGTCACATTATATTTGATCATTTTGCCCCTAATGTTCAGCAAAGCCTTATTTGAAAACATTTCCTGGTTCATTGTATTGTGTTCCGTACGTCTTAATGCGCGGTCTAGCAGAAAAACTTCTTTCACAACCACAACCAACTGAATTAATGCTTTTAAAACTACCGTAGGGCCTAGTTATTTGTTGACACTACGTATGTCCATTATCAATTAAATATTACGAACTATTCGTCATCATCAATAAATCACAAAAAATATACGAGTATGCTATACTTATTCTTAATAATATGCCACAATTATCTTTATAAAAGATAACGTAACATCATTTTTTTTTTTTTTTGGTTGGGGCATATAATTAAAAAATCTGATGTGGACACCACACAACTTCCTTGTACGCAAGACTAATATGAAGTATAGACTCAATTATAAAATTGCACGTATTTGATATAATTTGACATTAACATCTATATTTTATTTTATTGTTATTTTTTGTCCTAATCCATAGCAAGCTTCATTATAAAAACCAAAAAGTATACAAGTTTTAAATTTACATATTTCGATTATACAAAGGGCTAATTTAATAATACTTGATGTGCTAGACGCAGAATTTAATTCTCTAAAACTCTTATTTGAAGCATTTATTTCTAAAATCAAAATTAAACCATTTTATTCAAGAAAAACTGTTAACAACTTCAGGTAATATATCACTTCCGGTTAGCCAGTTTTAACCAAAACCTGCTATGTTACTCTAATTGAAATATACCAAATTTGAAAAGATTTGGATTATATTTTAATATAGTTTTTCAATAAAATTTATTATATGCTTCAAATAAAGTACCATTTCTGGAAATTATGTAAAGACCAAAAAGGGAGGTGCACAACTAGATGTTATAGAAGTTCTAAATACAAAATTTCAACTTTCTACAGCATACCGTTTTTGAATTATGCGAGATACGTACGTACGTACAGACGTTACGACGAAATTAGTCAGAATGGATTCAGGGGTGGTCAAAATGGATATTTCCGTTGAAATTTGAAAACCGAATTTTTTCGCGAATACAATACTTCCTTTACTTTGTACATGGAAGTAAAAATAATTGTTTTAAGTGACGAATACGGCATAGCCAACTCAATCCATCTTTATCATCTTATTGGTAGCATATGGCCAAAGTAGACACATATTTGCGCGGCAGTCTATAAATAAATAAAAAATACATTATATTCTTATAAGAAAAGAAAAATAAAATACACTAAACCCACAAGGATAAGGAAAAGAAAGAAGTAAACACATATAGAATGACGTCAAAATATTTTCATCAATTTTCGTAAAATTCTCAGAAATCAGATATATTTTTTATATTCAATATCAGTATACAGAAATGATTGGTTTCTCGTAGAATAATAAACAGCTATATCGAAAATTGAAAATAGAATTTTATATGACTACGCAAAAACTAAATTATAAAAGAAATATACGGAAATTCTCGTATATTTACAAAATAGTTATTTATGCAATAAATTCAAAAACTTTGTTTATTTATTACAATAAATGTATTATTTGTAAGCGTCGTATTCGATATTTTTTTCGATCGAATATTCGTAATATTTAACAAAAGTATACAGAAATTTAATAAATATATAAATGTTTGTTTAATTATTACATTGAGACGATTTCAGCACTGTTCTTTAATCTAGTCATCAAAAGATTACAAAATGAAAAAAAAACTGTAGTAATAGCAGATTGATATTTATATTTAGGAAAACGAAGAAAATAAATACTATATTTTGCATACTATAATAAAAGTACATTTTAATTAAATTTACAATTATTTTTAAAGTCGAACATAATGTTTTAACGGATTTTTAATTTATTTTAAATAATTGTAGTTCATTTTCTCACCATTGGGTAACATTACTGGATTTGAAAATTTATACGTCTCCATGACAAGGGCACTAAATGTGTTAGTAAGACACAGATGAAGCTATTAGACATACCTATCGAAGAAAGAATGAAGGAAACCATAAGTGAGACAGAGTTAAATATACAATTACTTGTTATTTTGCGGTTCGAAAATCAATGACGTGAAGCTTAAATGATGTTAATTATTTGTCCCCGTAACAATGATTTGTATGTATGGAGGCAACCCACAGATCATATTTTAATTCGTTTTACATGCTCACATAAAATTATTAACACATGACGTCATTGTGTCTAGTGATATTATATTTATGACGTAAACCCATTCACTATAAATATTATGGTGCTATTCTGTATAGGGATTCACCAAGCCAAGCTACTTGGCTTGAAATAAAAAAGCTTGGCTTGGCTTGAAACTTCAAGCTTTTTTTAATGTTAGGCTTGGCTTGGCATGGGCTTGATGGAAACAGAGCTTGGCTTGGCTTGAAAACTTCAAGCTTTAATTATTTTAGGCTTGGCTTGATTTTCAAACTTTATCAAGCTTTTTCAAGCCTTTTCAAGCTATTTCAAGCTTTTTCAAGCTTTCAAGCTTTATAAATGCTCATGCGCACAGTAGGTATATAGGTCTTGAAAACCAGTAGTAGTTGTTCGGTATCAAGATTTTAATATAAATATTCGATGGGAATTTAATTAAATATATCGATATACCGATATATCGATGTATGGGAATATTGATGTATCAATATATCGATGTTATGTCGATGTTTCATTATATCGTAATAATGTACAAATCACGTTTTGTTTTACATACATTTATTGTGGTACAATTGAAAAATATCTTCCTATGCGTAAAGATAAACAAAACGATAAAATAAAATTTATGAAACTTACACCAAGTGTTTTTTCTTTGTAATTATTAAAATATAAAATATTGAAATGCATATTTTATTCATTTATTTTATTTTTAAGAGTAAACAATCAGCATAAATTTATTATCTTTTATTAAATATTCACCCTTCAATTTTCATGTTTCTTTTATTATTTTCGTTGACTGCATTTATTCAAGTAGGCATATGCATTAGTTGGACTTTATTGTATTGTATTTTAACTAAAAACTCGAAATGTCCTCCCAACTGTTAAAGTTTGTCATACTATTTAGTTCATATGCAAAAACTCAAGACACCAAATACGCAATAACAGTTTTCAAATAAATACATAAATATTTTGGAATGTACAATGGGATGGAAATGACCTGAGACTGACCTTTTATACCTACTTGAAATACATCTGGAAATCATAAAACCCTACAGACGGAAATTTCCCCGAAATTTTGTTTGTTCGTGACAAATACCTACTCGCCTCTTCTTATGAAATTTCAGAATCATGTAAGTTAAATACATAAATATAATTAAAGTAATCATGTGCAAATTCAAATAATACAAAAGTTAATATGCTTAACGATACGAATATGTCGTTATTACTGAAATTTGTGAATAAAAGCAAATTAAAAACCTCCAGAACTAGGTAATAAGCCGAGATTATATATTTATTTGCTTATTTATTAACACATATTTTTGGACAATGAAAACTTGTATCAAGGTAATATTTAAAAGAGAATGCTCTCTTTGTCGGTACATTGTTATTGTCTATTATACCTGTCACGGTTTATTAGGGGTACATTAGGGGTTGAGATAAAAATAGCATTGAAAATCTTTGAATATAAATATATACATATACATAAACAGAAATTGTCTCGTCTCTATGATTCGGAAATACCAGAATAACAAAACATTGTAGATACAAAATGAAACTTTAAAATGCAATAATTATCATGATTTATGTAGTCTGTCACTCAATTTACCTTACGGTGTAGAGTATATTATTATTTCTTATAATTTTTATTCTGCAGCAAAATTATCTATTTGTAGCATTGCAATAAATACGAGTAATAAATATTATGTATTGAAGCTTGATGCTTGGTATTTAAAATCAAGTTAGTTAAAATTTAAATGAATATTGATTATATTCTATCTATATTTTTTGATTGGATACTATTCCGATATTATCCAATCAAACAAAAAGATCAAACTGCACCTATCTTCCCATCACTCTATAGTTAAAACAGATAGTTGATTCAGATTGAGAAAATAAGTGGTCTTTGCATAATAAGAATGATGAAGGGTATAAATGTCCTATTTACAAAGTTTTGAAGCATACTGGACTGGCAGGTCCTGGCTGGTCCTTTTGGAAACTCCAATTCTTAGAAGTTCGCAAAAATGTGCCGAAGCAACATTTCTTAAGAAAAGCTTAAAAAAACTTGTTTTCAACCAATCTACTTGACAGTCAAAGGCTTGGCTTGGCTTGAAAATTCAAGCTTTTTTAAATGTTAGGCTTGGTTTGGCTTGGGCTTGGTGGAACAGAAGCTTGGCTTGGCTTGAAAAGTCAAGCTTTTTTGAACGGCAGGCTTGGCTTGATTTTTCAAGCTTTTTCAAGCCAAGCCAAGCCAAGCTTTCAAGCTTCAAGCCAAGCCCGTGAAACCCTAATACTGTACCGTTCTATAAGCTCTATAGGCTGTTATGCTATTATGTAACCAAGTTGCAGTACTGTAAGCGCTACAGAGTTATAGAAATTTCTATAAATCTTACAGCGCCAAATCTTGACTGTAAAGTATTTACAGAGTATATTGAAACGTCAAAAATATATTTCAAATGTAATATATTTTATATAAAAAAAATTAAACAAATATAGAAATGAAAAGCAAAAGTTAACAATTTTTATTATATCCATTATTAAATGAAAAACATCCTACCAATTGTTATAGAAATTTAGGTTTAAAAAAATATTTTAGCATGATTTTTCCAGAATTATCAAAATCCATTCAGTTCAATGTAACAGATAATGAATTACATTACTGATTAAGAAGTGTTTTTATTCAAACTTATTGTAAAATTTTAATTTAAGAGACTTTTTTCTTTAATATAAAGTTGAATAATTTGAAATATTTCTAACTAAGAGTTAGTCTTATTCAACTACATAAATATATTATGGAATATGTATCTTTGAACCAAAATACTTACCTTTTTATATAATATTTTTATATTAACAATCGGTTCTATTTCATATTTTTGGTATACCTACTAAATTACTGTCAATTATACTGCAGCATTTTTGACAGCTAGACAGGAATGAAGTTAGTCATTCTATAAGAATAACTCTGTAGCAAGACTTGTTACAGAGGGAGTTACAGAATAGGTAATTTTCATACTCTGTAAGCTGTCGTCTTATACAGCTCTATAGCTTATAGAGTCTATAGAGTTACAGTCTTACAGAGCAAAGTTATATAGCTGCATACCTACATATTACATATGTGTAAATTTTATGTATTTATAAAATTAATAATTGGTTCAAATTCGTGATGGAATCTATTGCTTATTCAACTATATAAATATATTATGGAATATGTATCTTTGCACCAAAATACCTACCTTTTTATAATATTGTATTATTTTTTATTAACAATGATATCTATTTAATTACTGTCAAATATAAACTATTATTCACGAAAGGTGACTATTCAAGGTCATTTGTGAGCCGTCTGATATAATATTACTCGCAGATAACTTCACTGCATTTCGTAAGCATAGGCGTCCAACATGAAATATTTATGGACACATTTTAACTGAAAAAAGAAGAGTATGTTATTTAAAAATTATGTTTCGTTCTAAATAATACCTTTCTGAAAGATTTATGTTCTTCACTTATGTTTTTGCAAAATTCAAAAACGTAGTCTTAACTAAAAACCAAGTAATAATAATTTGATTTAAACGGCAACGCCACTGTGTAAATATTAGCACAGAGAGCATTGTAGTAGATAATTAGGTATCTGTAATTCTACGACATACGGCCTTATTATTTATGTGTTAGAAAGTAATGCCACTATTTACGTATATCTCTCCCACCACTTAAATTAAATAGACAGAGGTCAAATAATATTTCTCTTTCTAATTCAAAATGTTGCCAAGGTACTGCTGTAAAGTGATGTGTATTCTTTCTTCGAACAAATGACCTTGAATAGTCATCTTTCGTGAATAATAGTATACTGTAGCATATTTGACAGCTAGACAAGGATGAAGTTAGGCATTCTATGAGAATATCTCTGTAGCCAGACTTGTTATAGAGGGAGATACAGTATAGGTAATTTTACTACTCTGTAAGCTTTCGTCTTATAGAGCTGTATAGCTTATAGAGTCTATAGAGTTACAGTCTTACAGAGCAAAGTTTACTATTGAATTTATTTTTCTGAAAAACAACTATTTCACCTTATTTACGTTGGCATTAAAAAGTTAAGGCCGATTCAGAACTTAAAAAAATAACGGTAGTGTAAGAATTAGTGGCATCGGTAGCGTAAGAAATTTATAGTAAAAATTATTTCCGTTCACAATGAAAAATTATTGAAATTATAGTTTCTAGGAATTTTTATTATAAATTACTAGGGTGCAAGGTTGACAGTTATAGCTGTCATTTTATTTCAAAAAAATCTGATGTGGCCAGCACATTACCTTCCGTCAGTTCTATGTATTTTGTATAAATGTCATACAGAAAGTTCCTTGCAAAAGATTATATTTCTTGTACATTACCTAAGGCAGTTGTATGTATTTTATACAAATTCCATACAGAAAGTTTCTAACAAAAGATCCTATATTTCCAGTAAAATTATAACATAAACATACTGTCAACTGCACTTGACACTGACACCTTTCAATCAGAATTTTCTTAATGTAGCAGCTGTTTCCAGAGTTATAGCAAAGCTGACTAATATATATGATATTTAATTTCTTTATAATTTTTTAACTCTACGTCCATTTAATATGAAGTATAAAATGCATTCAAATCGTATAGAGAATAAATAATTCTTTAATATTTATAATAACATTAAATGTGAAAAAATGATATTTAACATCGTTTTTTCAAGAAAAACTGTTAAAATCTTCAAATAAGGGTACTTCCGGTTGACCAATTATAACCAAAATCTAATCAGCTCTTCACATGGATGTAACGAAGAGGAATACGAAAGAATTATAATTTTTGGAATTGTAGTATTAGAGTTGTCGCATTAGAAAATTTTGTCACACACAGACACACACACACACACACACACACACACACACACACACACACACACACACACACACACACACACACACACACACACATACAGACATCATCGTAAAAATAGTAAAATCGTATTCTAGGGACCCTAAAACGTGCTTATTCATCAAAAACTCACCACCGAATTTTTTGACCAAAGACAATACCTTCCTTACCTAAAGGTGACGGAAGGTAAAAAAAAAGAAAATGCGTGGGCACTAATTGCCTTTGAAATAAGCGAAAATTGTAAGTTACGAGTTCACTTTTAATTGTGCAAAGTTTATTAATAAGTCTGTTTGTTTATATAGCGCAACATCTGAGGTACACCACTAAATGATCCTTTTCCTATTGCTCATTTTAACTAATGAAATCAGAAATCAGATGTCAATAAACGTCAAAACCGTCAAAAAAATTAAGCAGTAGTGGCAACGTAGAAGTTTGGAGTTTGCAAACCCCTACCGCTGCCGTTGCCACTGCGCTACTACTAATTTTCTTAATTTTTGGATGTGAACGAATACATTTGCTACGCATTCAAAATTTTACCCAGGCCACTACCACTGCCACTAACTCTACCGCTACGTTAATTTTTTTTGTTGTGAATGATACTTTATGATCTAATAATTTTCGTGACACCCAAGTTTCATACATTAGTGGCTCACTAACAATAACAAATACCATCTCAAAAGATGAACTATATCCATATGGATTATCATACAAAATTTTATTCAATTGAACAATGCGTTTTGTTATTTTAAGAAAAAATTTTTTTTTTAGAAGAACTTTGAAGCAGAATACTGGCTAAACGGTGCACTTGCTATGAAGGCAAGTTTAGCTAAATCGTCTTATTTTGGGATCAGAAATCTGTGGTTAAGCCATGCCCCCCCCCCCTATTTCCGAGACATCCTGTATATCTTACGGTTTTATGTTTTATGCAATTAGCGCTTCTTTTTAAATATCGAAAACGTTTCGGTGTAACACACTCCTAAACCACGCCACAATTGACTGTCAAAATTCTTTCATTATTTCAAAGGAAATTTGTACATATTTCTCACCAATTGCATATGTTTTATATATTTTTTGTAGAATATATAACCGGCTGAACTAATTTGAGTTTGGGCTTATATGTCTCTCTTTATTTTATTATTTTTATAAAAGGTTCATTAGAAAGAATAGTGCTGAGTTTGGCCTCTTGTTATCAAAAAATAAGGATCAACTTCCAATTCCCAAAATACTTAAGTAGTTCGTTTTGTTTACTTTATGCTCGGTGGTAAAAACTAATTTTATTTAAATAAAGACTTGTTTGTTAACAAATCTTAAAGATTCAATTTATTTTAAAAGATATTGACCTATTTTATCAAGCATTTAGTGAACTGGAATGCTGCAAATTTACCCTTGTATACAGTAAGCGTAGCCCAGGTCACATAAGAATTCTCTGTGCCAGTGTTTTGGTTACATTAGTAATCAAAGCCCGTCGTACAGATTGAGGTTTTGACCGCACCAGGACGAGACAGTTACAGAACGAATACTAAGATACATTGAGGCCTTGGATTACAGGGGTTGTTACAGTAGCCTTGATAATATTCGTTAATGCAGTATTGCTTAACTAGAGTAGATACTATAATAACTTTAGTCAATACCCTAAAATTTCACGATGAGTCTATTATAGCATCAACACTACAATTTCAATATTTAATAATCAAGAATTGCAATATCTTTTTATTAGTAACATTGCATTAATTATTGATTTTTAAACAGTACAAAGACAAATTTAAAATACAAGACAAAAAAAAAACGTAAACAATATTAGAATGCGAATCTGGGGAACCGGGTTCGATCCCGACCGACGCCAAATATTTCGAATTTTAAATGGCACAAAATTGACCCCTGTGGTGCACTCTCCACGCCAGCAATGAGTGCCCGTGAGGTGACGCCCGGTAAACGCCCGCACGGTTCAAAATATGTCATCATCATTACCGATATCTGCGTACAAAGCAGATTGGCACACCCAGCAATGGGTAATATGCCATGATGATATATTTATTTATTTATTTAATAATAATAATAATAATAGAATTGGAACCCGTAGAATAGCATGCGACATCAGCAGAATTTTATGGAACTAAATTAATGGCACACACTAGGACATGTCAAATACGTAAACGTCAAAAACCATCGTTTCATGTAACAAAGAAAGAAGTTCTCACGTTCTGATATAATTTCATTTGAAAATATATTTAAAAAATCTTATGTTTCCAACACCAAACCTCCCGGTATTTAATTTTTATTAATTTAAATATACACACTTACATATTTAGTTACTGCGGAAACTGTATTAAGATCCATTCCATATAGGGCGCGAGCAGATACGTGACTCGTGCGTCCTTGACGTGCTAGGAATCAGCTGATTTGTGTGCGCTTGTCATTTTGACAAGAACAATGTCACTTTGACAAGACTAATGTTTTGACTTAATTTAATTTTGAACTGTTGAGAAATTATTATTTTTAATTTTATGTGTTTTACTGGCTAAAAATTATACATTAATAACATTTTAGCAGTTCAAAATCAAAATAAGTCACCGAGGTCTGTATATTCTTACTATTTTATTTAAAATCATCTTTTTAAATCCATAATTATCAAAATAAATTTAGGTTTTGTAATTTTTTATTTTATTATTATTTTTTGAGAACTTTATTAAAAAAATGTTTAGCGTACTTTATTGTAGAGATGCAAGACAGTGTCGCTAGACAACCCTACATATACTTATAAACTATTTCCCACCCATGGGATGGAAGCGTTTATTTCCCACCCATGATATTGTCATTGTAGTTAAGAATGTCGTATTTCCCAGCCTCTAATAGGTTAGGAATCGACATGAGGTATTTCTTTCATGATTATGGATAAAATCTAATAAATATGAGTATACCTGATTGATTATTATTGCTTTACAACTGACTGAACAACTAACATCCATTTTTCTTGAAACTATTTGTCGCAAGCTTGTTAAATTCTTCTCTCAAAACATTAATTTTTACACAAATATGAGTATTATTAGGAATTTATTTTATCCGAACAATTTTTAAATTTTTTTGTTATGAAGAATTATATCCATAAATTAACACTGTAATAAAATCGATTCAACATAAATAACACTTAACAATAACAATACGATGTACATAATGTGACCACAACTCGAATCATACTGATTTTAAATCATATGAAATCAAATGTTAATTTTATTATTTGAAATTTCAAAGAAAGCAAAGAAAAACTGTACATTTAGCCGATATTTTATTTTTACATATAACTGAACACAACAACAATACTGAATTTACGTTTGTACTTTTATAGGATGTTTGTTTATTTTCTTTGTAATGGCGCACCGTTATTGATTTTTTCAATTGTTTCCAAACCGTTTTTATTTTTCGCCCAATTAAATCAATAACTGAAGTGTTATTCCTGTTTAAAACAAAAGAACAAAGACAAATTATAAATCGTTAAAAGTAAAAACATTCTCTTCTCTAATGCACTGTTGTACAAATGATTCATTTATCTCAGGATTTATTTTTAAATAGGTTCAAAATATTTCCCTTCAGCCATAATAAACTTCACTATTCTTTCCTTCACTTTTTTAAAAGGTACCTATCAATGAATCTTCTTTTGGAATGCTTTCAAAATAATCTGGAATTACATCATTCTTTTTAGACGCAAAATCTTCCACCAAGTATTTTTCCCCAAAAATTGCAAAATTTGCACATTTCCAAATCAGGGGTGTATGACGGCGACGGATGTTCTATTACTTTGATATTTTTTCTGCACAACGCTACCTTAAAAACTGATTAAGTTTTAACTAACTTAACTATCGCTACTTAATTCCAAAGGACGGATAAATAACTTTTTAAAATGATATTGCAAATTTAATTTTCCATGGCCTACATGATTATCTTAATCTTAATGTTCTATAGTAACTCTTGTTTCTCATATCTAGCAACCTGAGTATATTTTAACAAATTAATATATTATTTAATGAGCGTAAAATGTAGTGTATATTACACGAGGATGAAGTTTAGAGAACGAGCCGTAGGCGAGTATTGTAATACAACTGTTTATTCAATTTTTCCTTAAATAAACTTCTCCAATTTGAGTGTAAGATTTTTATAAATAAAGGCAGAGCTTGAAATGTCATTAGTCGCTGAGTGTGAGTTTTTTTGATGCGTTGCCATGGACTGCATTGTTTATTGTTTATTTGCAATAAGTAATTCTGATACTGTTTTAGAGGTTAATTCAATGTGAGTCATATTAAGAAATGAATCAAAGATATACGTTCCATAAAATTATAACATTCTTCTTTTTCTTGTGACGAAATAACGTCTATACGTTGAATATTTGAATTTATTCCAACAATTTTGGTTGACAATGACATTTTAAAACCGCTAGTGAAATATTTTTTTTAACGTTAGCGAAATAAAATTGTTTATAAAACAACAACTTTAATGGTCCGTATTCAAGGAAATAAATTGAATAAAAATATTTAATAATACATCAACTTTTATCTAATTATGATTAACCAACTTGTATTATATTTATAGATGTCTAGTGCTGGGATTCTAGGCATTCTCTTAAATTTCTATAAACTTATAGATCTGTAGCTTATAGAAAGTCTATAAATGAACGCCTTATAGATTTCCATAAAACGGTATCCTGTGCAACTGTCTATAACTCGCTTGATCTGTAAATTCATCTTATGGAATCTATAACGTCAATGTTACCAGTCGTTATAAATATAATTTATTTGAATTTATTATCTTCTAATATTTAAATACAATATTAAAAGCATGTTATTTGAAGAAATACTTCCTAAAACCTAAGACGCTTTAATTCTATAAAATATTGTAATTATATCAACAATATATTTGTAAGGTTGGCATTAATATCTGCAAATTTTACTTTTGACATCCATGAGTTTTGAAAAGACCAGGGATTTGTTAACAAATCCCTGGAAAAGCCCAAATGAATATACACACTGCAGGAACTAAAATAATTTTAACATCGGAGTTATTTTAAATATTAAATACCTACTTTTATACGAAACAGTACCTATATTATATTCATAATCTTGATATTCCTGCAAAATATTTCAAGTAGTCTATTTTTCTGTTCTTATTCTGTTGGGATTCTTTATTTTAGATAATTCGTGCTGATGCAAACATGTACCTATATAAAATAAAGGTTGACAAATTTGACATATGTCAGTTGTCTATATGCAATGGACCTTTTCAATTTAAAAAGATAGAAGATATGCGCAATGGGGATTTGCGCATAGTAAGAACAAATGAGATCTTTGGCGTGTTTCTAAAAAATTTAGACGTAAAATGCAAGAATATCTCAGATAACTTTAAAAAATCTTATCGAAATAAGTTACAAAAGCTTTTATTGGAGCTAAAATGTTTAACAATGCAAATTTTCACCGAGAATACAGGTATTTTAATGATTGCAATATTTTTGACGTTTCGTTTGACAGACCAACTGGCAGCTGTTCGCGCCATTTTCTTACTATTTGATAGAAAGAGATAGCCGTTAAATTGAAAAGGTCCATAAAAGTGCAAAAAAATTTACTTTCTGTAATTCTCGTCCACTAATCAAAGTACAAAATGTAACGCTTGTGTAATACTCTTCATTCTAATACTAAAAAAGACAGAATAGCTATTTGTGTATTAAGAGCGCAAAATGGGACATTTCGAGAGAATGTCCATTTGCGCTCGAAACACACACAATATTTTTTCTACAGTCGCCACAATGGGGTCCTCCACCATAACAAAAATTTATTTTTACTTATCGGTATTTTCCATTCTTCTTGAGCTATTGCTTCAATCTAATCTAAGCATTTTATACTTTCGTTTTTGTAAATGAATGCCCTATTTTATTTTCACAGCAGTGCGGCATTTTGTTTGGTTATGTAAGTGGGTAATGTGTAACTACAGTGTCATTAATTCCTGACTAAACGTTTCCAATAAGAATGTAAACAAGTAACATTTCTCAACATTGTATAGTTAGAAATATATAGTTTTTTCTACTTTGTCGCTCTAGCGCGGCAAAGTGACATTTTGCGTTGATAAAAGAGAGCGCAAATGGCTACTTTGTATATAGACTGTAAAAAATAGCTATTTGTGTATTAAGAGCGCAAAATGGGACATTGTCGATTGAGAGGTTATCTCGAAATCGACAATGTTCATTTGCGCTCGAAACACATACACAATGATGTCCTCCACTATAACAAAAAATAATAAAATGTACACTTTGTAC
The DNA here is from genome assembly GCA_963082715.1 of Harpalus rubripes. Classification (NCBI taxonomy): domain Eukaryota; kingdom Metazoa; phylum Arthropoda; class Insecta; order Coleoptera; family Carabidae; genus Harpalus; species Harpalus rubripes. The sequence goes on along the minus strand of OY720453.1, from coordinate 18,626,803 downwards.
TTACAGTACTACTCAATAGTTTTGCAGTGAAGATAGGAACGTATTCAAATATGAATACATAAGTTTTTCTTGTATAATTTATTTGTTTCAAGTACATTAAACTAGTGCAGTGAAAAAGTGGATGCCCATTGGGAGCATTCACGCCAAACTTTTGCAGGTGGCAGGCAGCACAACTGTTCACACAATTTATTTTATATTTAATTTAAATTATCGTTATTTTGCATTCTTCTTGAGCTATTGCTTCAATATAATCTAAACATTTTATACTTTTGTTTTTGTAAATGAATGCGCTTTTTTATTTTCACAGCAGTACGGTATTTGTTTGGTTATGTAATATACCAACAGTGCAGTTATATGTCAGATTGTACAGTGCCATTAGTTCCTGACTAAACGTTTCTATTAAAAATGTAGACAAGTGACATTTCTCAACATTGTATAGTTAGAAATTTGGACAACGAGCGTTTTTCTACTTTGTCGCGCATGAGCGGCAAAGTGACATATTGCGTTGACAAAACAGAGCGCAAATGGCTTCTTTGTATATAGACTGTAGAAAAATACAGATTTTTCGATTTCTATAAATACTTACTGTCAACTGTTGGACAACGCTAAAGTTAAGGCCTGTGTCCACGATGCTAGAAATTGTTCCGAGTTCTCGATCACATTTTTTGATCATTGAACTTGTATGACTACATATGTCAGGTTGGTCGAATTTTTGAAGTTAGTTTCATCCAATTCTACCAATACTAAAAACTTATAAAAAATAAAAATTATCTCGGTAGTAAGTAAATTAAATTTTTACAACGAATATATTAATTTATTTATAATTAATTATTTATAATCAATATCAAAAATGTATAAATAGAATTATGTACCTAATAGTTTATCATCTTATCATTTTCAAGTTCATCAAAAATCAAACATCAAGATTTTAAATTGGTAACAGTTAAATGAAATTAGCAACTTGTACGAAAAAATGGGACAGAACGCATTTTTCCATTCTAGTTTTCTATTCGATTTTTGCGTCCGAATTGGTAGTGTCCACGATCCGAGATCGAGTTGCGACCTATATTCGAGAACTCGGATCGATTTTTAGGATCGTGAACACAGGCCTTTATAGACGTCTATAAGGTATTTATAGAAATCTATGACTACGTTTACACCGTGCGAACTATTCTGATACGCAGACCAAGTGTATACTAAAATTTATCTTAGTATGGTATGTTTACACCGATATTTAAATAACAAACTAAAAATTGTGGTACATTACACGCGCTTGCGTAGATTTAACTGTCAGAGTCACCCTAACCTAAAATTATTTAATAAGGAAAAATAGTTGTGTATATATGTAATTTACATCGCCACATTATTAAAATTGTAAATATTACTTAATTTACACAATTTCCCTAAATGTTAATACATAATTTAATTGAATTAAAAGTAGTTATAGATGGCAGAAAAATCGCATTGGTACGCTTGCTGTTTACACCATGCATGAATAACGTCTGGTACATCCCCCTTTGATCGTACCAAAAATGTGTACCAATTGCGTACCAAAGGTTTGGTACATAGTGTTTACACCATTCGATGCCATCTTGTTACGTCACTTGGTATGCGGACTAAATGTTTAGTACGCGTGGTGTAAACGTAGTCAATAACATAGAGACGAGCTCAGAAATGCATTTTTTCTATAAGATCAATAAGTCACTATAGAAACGCTTATAGACGCTATAGAAATGGCTAGAATCCCACCATAGATCTCAATATTGTTCTTGTTATTCAGAACACAACCTACATAATTTACGTATATAAATAATTACTTTTAGATAAGTGCATACTTTCAGCAGATACAGATTCATATTAATTGACAGCTCTGCAAAAACCGTAAAGTTATTATCCATAATTAATGTCTACATTTTTAAATTCAAATACAGCAAGATGAAGTTTCTTTTATCCTATGTAAATCTTTCCAGTTCACAGTCAATCTCATCCCCATCTTAAAAGCCTTTCATTGCATGTCCGCACGACATAGGAAAGATCTAATATAGGAGGTAAGATTTTCGCTATGCAGTGTTAGTATACTTTCCTCTGAAAGGTTCAAAATTCGTTTTATTCTCTCTTTACTACAGATCCAGTAAAGAAAGTTTAATTTCTTTTTTATTTTTCATATAAAGGAGAAAAGATACTTCTCAAAATATATTAAAAATATGTTTGACAAACTATTCTTTGGAAAAATAAGCTTTATTCTTTTATGATTTCTACGAACAGCAACATTAGAGCTGGGTAAAAAGTTGATAGTACTTTTAATATCCGTTCGCAGCGCCACTAGTACTCTCGGGGGCAATGAAAATACTTTTAACATTGTTTCATACAGACGTTTGTTTTTGTAGAAAAGCTTTTATTTAACAAATACATGTTAAAAACAAACTCAATAAATGATGAAACGTTCATTTCGTTCCATGGATTTTTCGGATTTTCTGTTATCCAAGAGATAACGAAAAATAGCAAAGGATTAAAATAAAAATCGGTCTATTTAATTAATTAAAAAAGAACATTTCGTCATATTTATTACATAATTAGCTCAAACTGTAGTGACCTACTAGTCCAGTCACTGGGTAGAAAAATAAGGGTTTATTCCACAAAACGTCGGGTATTTCTGATTTTTGAATGTTATGTAATTAAAGGTCCTAATAAAAAATACAAGTTTTCGACTTCGAGGCCCCTCGGAAACCACCGCCAACTTGGTAAAAAAGACTCAAAAGAATATAGGAATATTAGTTTTTATATAAAACTGTTTTCTTCGTGGATCTAAAATGTTCATATGAATTCTACTTTTAAATTATATTTAAAAAAAAACAAATTAATATTATAACACTGTACAAGTCTACATACTTTATGATTACAAGTGTATATAAATTATTAAGTTTAATGCAAGAAATTTATATTCAAATAAAAACTGTTTGAGAATTGCAGTACTGGACTGGTAGCCACGTATCCGTTATATGAATTTGTCTACTTCCATTGGTGATAGACTCCACCCCCTAACTCGGTATTTGTTATACAGGGTGTACATGAAATAAGTGCACTAAATTTAACCAGTAATATAACTCGGCGAGAGCAACAATATTTCTTAATAACTTTTTCTCGAAATCGCATATTTTTTTAACATTTTTACCACCCCGTAAATTGACAAGTCGTTCCAAATATTTTTGTGATAATTGAATGCAGTAGCAATAGCTATGAAAAATTTTGTTTTAGCAATTGACAGTCCTGTCAATTGTTGCAATTAAATTTTGACATTAGTAATAAACTTGTTTATAAGGTAAAATTCTGTGATAATGCGAGTACACAGACATTGTAATTACTTACCTATGGTTTATTTATTTCTTTTTTTACTCGTATCTGTACTACATTTTACTTGACATCACGGTTGACATAAAGACAGTGTCATGGAGTTGCCAACGCATTTACACGGAGCGTTTCGAAAACATCACCAAATCATTCTGTTCTTAATATTTGCACATTTGTTAATCTTGTACATCTTTATCACATCACAATACGGAGTGTCACATATGACAATTTTAAAAATAGCAACAGTTATATCCATAACATGTGCAAAAAGTTCTATGTTTTCAGCACATAACAGACTTCAATTTTGGGAATGGCTCATAATGTTCATTAATGAGACTGAATTTACTTGGGAAGGTGTATTTATTATGCACAATACACATCTCGACAGACGAAAATGCTGTAAAAATTTTCATTAAAACATATTTGAGCAGGAACAATAAATGGACGACTAATTATTGGTACTCATGCACCTCTTTTAAATGGACAAAAGTTTGTACTTACATTTTTTGAATAACGTATTTAAACTATTATGATTTATCGGCGATAAATAATCATCTCATAACCTAATAACTATGCTTTTGCTCTTCCTGTCGTTACCTCGCCCCTCCTTGTCTTCCACTATTCTCAGGTAATTAAAAGCCTGGTTTAATACACAACTTTATAATTTTGTTATCCAAAATTATATTTCTTTATTTTAAAAATTGTACTATTACGAATTAATAAATAATAAATGTTATTTCCGTTGATTCGTTTATTAATTACTGTGACTGCAAGTGTAACCGATAACCGACAATTTTTGAGCTGTTTGTATCCCACTTGATTACGGGAGCAGCCATTTGTTCTCCATGGGCGCGCGCCCAAATATGCAGTAAATCTTTAAAGAATTTTAACTCAAAATCTAAAAGACTTAGAAAAAAAAGTTATTAAGAAATACTGTTGCTCTCGTCGAGTTACATTACTGGTTAAATTTAATGCACTTATTTCATTTACACCCTTTATATTTATAGGTGGTCTTTGAGGCGCCAATCAAAATAATATATATGAAATTCATATCTACCAGATTCATCTACCGGATTCATGAAGAATCTAATCTCAAAAAAAGGTTGTGATGCAAAACGAAGCGCGCGCGATAAAATTAGAAATGTGTTCAAAGTAGGACTCTGCTCAGTTTGTTAACTACATTAAATTTCTAACCTGTTTCAAATTTTCAATTTTTTTAATGGTTATGGATCTACCCCTGTTTACCACTTGCGTTTTTAACATATCCGGTAGCTATAACCTGATAAACAGCTGTTTACCGGTAACAGTTCACCGGTAAAATTTTCGCAAATGTCACATATAACTGACGGAAGATAATGTGCTGGCCACATCAGATCTTTTATTTGTTGTATAATTTCTTTTAGGAATAAACTCAATTTGTTCTTAATATTTAATATACTGTATTTAGTTGTCGATTTGTGTGAATATTAGAACCATTTTAACACATCATGAATAAATGATATTGAAAGTACCTCATGCACATTGTGTTTACATGCGCTAATTTGTAATGCGTTTCATCACACTGCAAGGTGCAAAGGTGCTTATCCGGTAAAATTACAGTAGCGAATATTTGCCTCGCTATCGTATCTACCTCCACTGCAGACAGGTAATACAAGTATAATGCAGTGACATGGAAACAGACGTGGGTATTTAGTTCTCTTCCATGTGCTACAAAACGTGGGTTCAAGTGTAAAGCGTAAACACTAGGCTAAATGGAGCACTCCAGTCAAGTTCTATGCAAGAGAAGTTCAATTGATTAGTTGATTACTACACGATTGTCAGCAAGTTGATCACTTATTCCGCTAATCAATATAATTCCATAAACAACGGCTTAATCGTTTGCGCACCTATACAAGGTGAATTTGGGAAGACGCCCCCCCCCTTATTATAAGTAATGGAAAAATGGCTTATACAAAAGTTTTATTATTTTAAATAAACTATTTGATGGCAGATGTAAATATTTTTATACAGTCAGTTTTACAAGATACGACTATTAACTTTTTTAAATACCAATAACCTATAATTGTTTTACTAAAATATAAAGCGCTATTTTTTACCTCCCGCTACTCTTGGTAAGGGAGGTATAGAGATGGTGCTAAAAATCGCATATAGAGATTTTGGTAAATGACCACGTTTTAAGGTCCCTAGAATCCAATTTTAACATTTTCACAATCCTCCACTTTAACTCAAATACTATCATTCAGAAAATTTTGAAACCGTGTATTTCGAACTTTTTTTGTAATTGAAAGAGCCCATTAGATTTTGGTGAAAATCGGATAACCGGAAATGGCACTTTACTAGAAGCTCAAAATAGTTTTTCTTCGAAAAATACCTTTAAATATATTTTTTTCGAGATTAATGTTATTATAAAAATTTAAAATTATTAAATTTTCTATAGAGTTGCATAAATTTATAAAATTATCTATAATTTAAATCCCAGAGCCTACACTTTAAACAAACAAAACACAGTTATTCAAATGTATGTAACTGACAGATAAATATCACTATCAAAGAACTAATAATTTCAAAATAATATTAGTAACGTTAATAGAACAATAGAAAAGGAATTCAATACAGTTTCCAACATAAGTAAATATGTAGGTATGTATTTAGATAATAAAAATTAACTATTCACAAAAATGTTTAAGCTAATCCCCATTTTTGGATTAGTGAATTCTATTCTATCATGGTATTTAAAATTTAATCTTCATTTTATTATAGCTCCGGTGGCGCAATGGTTAGAGCAACGCCTCATGTCATGAGTGCCCTCGGGGCTCTGGGTTCGAATCCAACTAAGACATGGATGTGTGTGAATGTAAACCCACTCTGTAATTGGGATTTAATCTTGTTGAGGGGTTTAAAAGAAGGTAGTTACTTGGATTAGATTAGACTATATTTTAAGAAATAAACTGTCAAATGTTAAATTCGCTAATCTAAAAATAGGGATTAACTTAATTTTTTTTGTGACTCGAGCTGTAAATAGCGGGAGGTATTGTGTTGGCCACACCAGATTTTTTCTCTTTTCAATGATGGATTACTTTTTATTATGAAAAAATTCGAGTAAAATAAGTATTGAAACATAATTTTTATTCAAATATTAGGTGGCTATATGTGAAAATAAATAAAATTTACAGTAAAATTATTGAAAGATGTCCGATCAAGGTCATCTACATCATTAACGAATTAACAAATTGGCATATATTTATTTCTCTCACAAGAATTGTGTGCGATAAGGATGGATATAAAATCTATATTGTTTCGACCAAGTTAGGACATTCCATTTTAAAACAATGCTCGTTGTTGACAATACCTAAGTTTATTTAGGCCCTGTATTTTCACATCTGAATAAAGTTCCGAATAAGTATTCGTTAAATAAATTTATTCTATGTATTTATCGACCACGGTGTAGTATCTATAGGTGACGCATTCCAATGTATTACGAAGAATGGCTAACTAAATGGGCTAGTTCATACAGTGTGCCGCTAGATGTCAGGTTTCGTTGCGACCCGGTTTTTACACAAATTTTTAAAATATTAAATTATTCATATATAACGCATAATATTCTATATTTTCAATCATTACCTTTTATCTTTTGTCAGTTCTATGTATGTATTTTGTACAAATTCCATACAAAAATGTTTCTATACTTCCAGTAAAATTATAAAACAACATATGTCAAATGCACTTGACATTGACACCTTTCAATCAGAAATTTATTTTAGTACCTGTTTCTGTGATTATAGTGTAGCTGGCTGCCGCTAAATTACACATTTTGGCACCTTAAAAAGATTAAATTTTTCTTTATTTGATCCATATCCTGTTGTGCATCTTGTAGCAAAACATTTTTTGTCAAATGATAACGGGTCGCGTTAGCGCCATTTTGTTTCCCAGTTACTTAGCCATGTCAACGCATCTTGTGCTCTCACCTATAGATACTTAGGGTACCTTTATAACCAGGGTATGGCCATGGGCCAAGATCGCCGCCATTGTCGGTAATTGATTTTCCTATTTATTTGTAATAAATGTGATATTATATTATAAAATAATATTAAATTATCACACTGTGAATTTATAAAGGTAAGAAAAATTAATTTATTTAAGAGATACACAATTATTATTAAGATATACATTTAGAGGTTATGTAGAATATATGACATGGGTTGTTATTATCACATCTAATTTAATATCTGTAGTTCTTATTTACATAATAATTGTATATTCTAAACTTACCTTTTAAAAACTTAAATGATTGTGCTTAATATTGGTAATTTTTAGTTGTTTTCAGTGACAGTAATCGTGATGGGTATCTTAACAAACTACACAAGTAAATAAGATAAAATATATTACTTACACTTTAAATACATATTAAAATGATAATTGAATGTGTTTTTCATTAAAATAAAACAAATAGACACGAAAATACATAATACTTTGCGCAAGAACAACACATATAACAGATGTCCCGGTAATGGCGGACAAAACGTGAGCCACGCCATGGCCATACCCTGGTTATAAAGGTACCCTATAGATACTACACCGTGTTATCGACCGAATAATTCCATTGCGTCTTTTCACACATTTGACAGTTGTAAACCTGACCTTATAAAAAAATGTACATCTGCCATCAATTAGTATATTTAAAATTAAAATAATAATTATTTATTAATTATAAAAAGCCGTAATAAATTTTATAAACTTGTTGCCATAGAAATATTTTGTTCGATTATAACTGCCTGCACAGAAAATTTTATTAATTAATTATTAATTTATTAAATAAATTTTCAATTACTGCATGTGAAAAATAGATTGCGATTATCATGTAAAATATTTATTTATATTTTAATTTTATTTTATGTAAAATTGTATTAATAACACTACATTTAATTAGATATTTATAATAATTAATATTCTATTTATTTTCCAATAAATTTCAAAATAAATTACAAAATAACAGTCGTGGTATTTACCTGTGTTTCACATTCATACATAAATGTATTCAACACTCAATATTTTTGTTATATATTTTGTCATATCACGCAAAGGCTCTTGCCGTAGTAGACATTTGCTATTAATGTTATTCCAGGCACTTAACTATTGTTAAGTTAGTAACCTAAGTCGCTGCATACTATTATATATAGTCGAGTGAGAAACTTTGAATACCATTACATTCGGAAATGTCCGGAGTGCTTAACGAGATATATTTTGAATTTAGTCCTTTCTCATTTTAACTGTAACACATGTTACCTAATTTTATGTGTATTAAAAGTATTTGTAAAATAAAAACAGATTTTGTTGTGATTAATATTATTTACAAACATATTTTAACACGTTAAGCGCCAAGGAAAATTTTAACATTATCATCACAGGGCTAATATCAGATCCATATTATACCTTCCATATTACGCCTACATTCATTGCCAATTTTTACCTTCCGTCACCTTTAGGTAAGGAAGGTATTCGGTGCTATTCTGTAACTTTATCATTATCTGTTATCGATCGTTAAATTAATGACAATCGTTTATTTTTAATGATAAAGTTATCGATTGTCTCAATTTTCGTATTCTATAACTACAATCATTTTCTTTGTCATTTATTTGAAAATTTTACGAATTTCGCACCCATATGAACTGAGCAGTCATTTACAAATAAGTTTTTCAATTCTTTAATATTGCGCTGTATTTTAATATTGTATATGTATATAAGTAAATATTCACTCACAGAACTGCCAAAAACATATAGTTTTAACAATATAAAATGTACCTACCTAAAATTTTCCAAAAAATATAAAATATTTTTTAGTTTTAAATGATTATATATAGACACATTGCTCTATTGAGCCCCTTAATACTATTATTTCTTATTGATTATAACAAATGATATTTTGATTATTGCTTAAGAAAACTCATTGCACAAATTAATCCAATAAAAAAATTATTATGTAGTATTTTGTAAAGAATAATTATGATTTACTATCAATTATTTTTTATTTATTTAAAACTACGGTGGCATTTTGAAAGCTGATTGATTTTATGTATTTTTCTTTTCTATCGATATTCCCCTGACGTACTACTGATATTTAATAGAAAAAAGTAAAAGAAATATTCTTCCAAACGCATATTTCTCTGGCATTGTCATATTAAAAACTATAACTGTAAAATTATTGATTACAACAATAGTATATTATGTTAATAGGAGTAGAAAGCGGTCTTTTTGTGTTGAACCCAGCTATTGCGGCCGAGGCGCTAGCCGAGGCTAGGCAAGCTGGGTAAAACACAAAAAGGGCGTTCTACTCCGAATGACATATACTATTTTTTCTTCAAGTGTTTCAAAGAATTCTTTGACATTTTTTTGGAATTTTTTAATTGTAGTGTTTGCAATTTCAGCCATAGCAGGCTGTGTACACTACAAAACAAAAACAACACAACTGTCAAATAACAATTTTCAATATGATATGTGTTGCTGTGACAACTGCTGCCGCCAGCGGTGAACTAAAACACTAACATTTTTTTACTAGTACAACAATAACAACATTTTTGTACTAGTAAGACAATGAACATCTTCTATAGTCTGTGTACAGGAGCATAATATGAATATTATAATACGCTTGAAGAAAATAGTATATTAGGCCCTATTTTCTAAAAAAGGTGTTATTTCTTAGCAACGTTGTTATAGCAAATAACCAATAATAATTGCGGACACTGAATAAAACATGAAAATGACAGGCTTTACATTTGTTTCTATTGGTCAAAATTTATAGCAACGTTGCTAAAACTTAACAACTTCCTTACAAAATAGGGGTGATTATGTTATTAGGAGTAGAAAGCAGTCTTTTTGTGTTTCAACCAGCTTGCAAGCCTCGGCTAGCGCCTCGGCCGCAATAGCTGGGTTCAACACAAAAAGGGCGTTCTACTCCGAATGACATATACTATTTTTTCTTCAAGTGTTTCATATAATTTTTTGACATTGTTTTGGAGTTTTTTTATTTGTAAAATTCGCAATTTTAGTCAAAGCTGGCTGTATACACTACAAAACACTTACGATTCAACTGTCAAATAACAATTTTCAATATGACCTGTGTTGCTGTGGCGACTGCCCCCGCCAGCGGTGAACTAAGAAACTAACATTTTTTTACTAGTATAACAATAACAACCTTTTTGTACTAGTAAGACAATGAATATCTTCTACAGTGTGTGTACAATAGCATAATATGCATATTATAATACGCTTGAAGAAAAAGAATATTTTATTGATTGCAAGAATGAATCCAACAAAGGAAATTTCATCAATATTTTAATAATGACATTTTGCGAAGAAAAAATACAATAAAATTGTGGTGGAAATTATAACTGTATAGTTTCGAAGTTGAAGGGGCCTTGAATGTCATCATAATTGCTCTGGGCCTCGCTGTTTCTAGCAGTGGACCGGTCCCCGGATGTCATTTCTACCATTTCGCAGATGAGGCCTTAGTGTTATTATTAAATATTGGGCGAGTTCTCTGATTACTTAAAAGATTTGTTTAAAATTTTCATCGCTTAAGGAGAAAAGGTCACTTGCATTTCTTAGTGCCTTGTTGTGAATACATAACCTAAATCTATAAATAACATAAAAATGTAAATAGTACGAATTACATTATATAATATAAAATGCTTACTTGTATATTTAATTTCAATTATGTATATTGCATTAAAGTACTGGTGATATAATATTCTAACTGCTACTTTTATCTGATTTTGACATTTGTTATCGATCAGTAATATGATAACGACTGTATATTACTGATCGATAAATTTCAGTGTGTTATCGACTATCATTAACCAATTTTAATGATCAAGTGACTTACAGAATCCCAATTTGAATCGCAATCGATCATTACGTCGATAATGATCGATAAATAATAATGATTGAGTTACAGAATAGCCCCGATTGTCTTTGGTAAAAAAATTCGGTGGTGAGTTTTTATTGAATAAGCTCGTTTTAAGGTCCCTAGAATACGATTTTACTATTTTTACGATGTCTGTATGTGTGTGTGTGTGTGTGTGTGTGTGTGTGTGTGTGTGTGTGTGTGTGTGTGTGCGCGCGCGTGCGCGTGTGCGTGTGCGTGTGCGTGTGTGTGAGTGTATGTGTGCGTGTGCGTGTGCGTGTACGTGTGCGTGTGCGTGTTCGTGTGTGTGTGTGGGTGTGCGCGTGTGCATGTGCGTGTTCGTGTGCGTGTGTTTGTGTAAAAAATTTTCGTCTACGATAACTCTAAAACTACAATTACAAAAATTATAATTCTTTCGTATTCCTGTTCGTTGCATCCATATGAAGAGCTGATTAGATTTTGGTTACAACTGGTCAACCGGAAGTACCCTCATTTGAAGATTTTAACAGTTTTTCTTGAAAAAACGATGGTAAATATAATTTTTTCACATTTAGTGCTATTATAAATATTAAAGAACATTGTATTCTCTACACGATTTGACTGCATTTTATACTTCATATTAAATAGATATAGAGTTATACAATTATAAAGAAATTAAATTTCATAAATTAGCTAGCTATCCTAGACACATCTACTATATTAAGAAAATTCTGATTGAAAGATGAGATATCAGTGTCAATTGACATATTCGTAGTATATTTGTGTTATAATTTTACTCGAAATATAGGATCTTTTTGCTGGAAACTTTCTGTATGGAATTTGTATAAAATACTTACAACTGTCGAAAGGTAATGTACATACAAGAAATTTAGAATCTTTTGCAAGGAACTGTCTGTATGGATTTTATAGAAAATACATAGGCATTTACGAAAATTCTACCGGTAGATACCACATCTACCGACTGTGTTCGAAAACACGAGTGGTAAAAAGTTACCGTGTTCTAAAATTGTACAATATCTACAGGATTCATGAAGAATCTAATCTCAAAAAGAAAGGTAGTGTTACAAAGCGAAGCGTGCGCGTTAAAATTGGAAATGTGTTCAAAGTAGGACTCTGCTCAGTTTATTAATTACATTAAATTTCTAACCTGTTTCAAATTTTCAATTTTTTATAGGTTATGAATCTACCCTTCTTTACCACTTGCGTTCTTAAAATATCGATTCCGGTAGCTATAACCTGATAAATAGCTGTTTACTGGTAATAATTCACCGGTAGAATTTTCGTAAATGCCCCATATAACTGACGGAAGATAATGTGCTGGCCACTTCAGAGTTTTACTAATAAGATCCATTAACTGAATTTTTTCCAAAAATATGAAATAGACATCGGTGTCTGCCCTGGCCTTGTGATATAAATTTGCTATACTATACCAAAGCAGACACGTTTTGCAGACACAGCATAAGTTATATCACAGGGCCAAAACAGACACGTTTAGCACACACATTAATTGTTAACAGACACATCTGAACCTGCACTGTTAGAATTAGAAACGAGTGCAGTTATAAAGAGAACGCCACGATGAGCAGCTAAAATTAGCTATGAAAAAACAAATAACCCATTATGATAGTGAAAGCAACAATGTCGACGGTAATTTGTTTCAAAATTAATTTTCGAGGAAATGAAGTATTTTATTACTTTTATTATTCAATTTAAAATATTCGAATTTTTAATTACCTTTAATTCACATCACTTACCGATCGGTAATTTGTAAATAACGCCTACTGCCTAGGATACTCTATCGGTAAACATTAAAAATATCCTGATAGCACAAACAAAATTTAAAAATTTGTGGAGGGATTGTATTTTATAATTAAACATTTATATCTAAAATATGTAAATAAAATCAGGATGTTTCGGAAAGGTGTTAAAGCACCTTTTGCTGGTAATTACAGCTCGTAAATTTTGATTCATTGTCTCCATATAGTCACCACCAATTCTTTACCCTTTTTTCTACCTCCCGGCACTTATAGGTAAAGGAAAATTTCTGTAGTATAGGCCGGCATCCCGTGGTTCGTAAAGATATTTGACGCGGTCTATGATATGTAAAAAAAGAATTGATTACGACCCCAATTTTATTAGGCGTTTTTTTTACGTTTAGTCGCATGAAAAATAAACTAAAAACTGCTATGTATAGGAAAACACAAAATATGAACCGACAAAAATATTGATGTTGAATGCTGCCTACGAGATATAAAATATTGCCGACCTATGGTTTATAGAACACAATTTTAGTATTTTTACGATTGATTGTATGCGTGTATGTGCGTTTGAATTTAATATATTCTGTATTAGATTTTGGTGTCACTCAGTAAACCAAAAAAAAAATAAGATTATGATATTAAAATAATAAAAATATAATTAAATATTGAATATTATAAGTCTGCGTTGATGTTAAATAAATACTGCAAAAAATATATATATTTTTTCAGTTAGAAAAATAGTAACCACCGTTTTACAAGCATTAAGGGCCGGTTTTATAACATACTGTTTCCAGTTAAATGTATTTCCACAGTAAATTTAGTAAAATGAACAAATTCGAATCGGTGCCCATGTTCTAATGACATTTAAATCATTGCTGTTAAAAGATTCACTTGCATTTGTTTATTTTGTTAAATGTATTAGGTCGCATAGAAGTAAATTTAAATAGACGGTTATAAAACCGGCTCTAAATAAAAAATAATCGTTTAATTACATATTTTTTACCTTTCGCTACCCTTGATAAGGAAGGTATAGGGATCGTGCTAAAAATCGCATATCGAGATTTTGGTAAATGTGTGTGTGTGGATTCTCGACTCTAACTTAAATACTATCATGCAGAAAATTTTGACACCTTATATTTCTACCTTATTCTAATATGGAAAGAAGCCGTTAGATTTTTGTGTAAATCAGATAACCGGAAATAGCACTTTACTTGAAGCTCAAAATAGTTTTTCTTCGAAAAATAACTTTGAATGTTATTTTTCGAGATTTATGTCATTATAAAAATTAAAGATTATTAAATTTTCTACTTAATACTTTTTCTATATATTTTAAAAATAAATTTAGAAAACTATCCATAATTTAAATCTTGGAGCCTACGCTTTAAACAAACACCACTCCTTGATTATACAGTACATGTCTCAAATGTATGTAACTGATACTTGATTCCGGGTACACCATGGTTTCTGAATATTAATATTAAAAATTAACCAAATGAATGATAACGTTGAATAATGCCAATAAAAATAATACAATCAACAATATATCAAATATAAATAATGTTTTCATACTTACATCTATAATAATTATTAGTAATACCACTAAAATGCGGTTTAGAAATTTGACATTGACGGATATCGTTTGATTTTATTATGACGATATTTGTAAGTAGCGGTAGTGGGGGTAAAAATACCAGAGAAACCAGGATTATTAAACTAAATTATTATTAAATTAGAATGAATAAATAATATAAATAAATATATCATCACGGCATATCTGCTTTGTACACAGATTTCGGTAATGATGATGACATATTCGTATCGTGCGGGCGTTTATGGCGCCACAGAGGATCAATTGTGTGCCAATTATAATTCGAAATATTTAGCGTCGGCTGGGATCGAACCCGGTTCCCCAGATTCGCGACCAGACACCCACGCACGCGGCCACGAGACCGAGTAAATTAGAATTTGAGGCTTGTTAAATGTGTTTATGTGCAATAAAAATTGAAATGGCAGCAGGTAATGTGATGGCCATATCAGATTTTCTTATTTTACCTCTCAGACATTTGTATATTTCCAGAATTTTTTGTAAAGGCTTAAACACAAAAATCATAATTTTGGATTAGAATAATATATTCTATAACTAGTATGGAATAGACAATTTCCATGTGAGCGAAAAGTTTGTAGGCCGAGCCGTGGGCGAGGTCTATGGTTTCGCAAGTGGCCGAAATAGGTACTATTCCATACGAGCTTTACACTTTACTTTCTCTAACACTATTTAAAAAATATATTTTGCTAACAATAATAAAATATTAATGGTATGTTACAAATTCAATAATTTTTACCTCTCGCTACCCTTGGTAAGAGAGGTATAGGGATCGTGCTAAAAATCGCATATCGAGATTTTGCTAAAGGACCACGTTTTAAGGTCCCTAGAATCCAATTTTAACATTTTCACGATGATGTCTGTGTGTATGTATGTGTGTATGTGTGTGTGGATCCTTGACTCTAACTCAAATACTATCATTCAGAAAATTTAGAAATCTTGTATTTCGAACTTTTTCTGTAATGGAAAGAGCCCATTAGATTTTGGTGTAATTCAGATAACCCGAAATGGCTCTTTACTAGAAGCTCAAAATAGTTTTTCTTCGAAAAATACCTTTAAATGTTATTTTTTCGAGATTAATGTTATTATAAAAATTAAAGCTTATTAAATTTTCTACAGATTTGCATTAAGACTTATTCTATATATTTTATGGATAAATTCATAAAATTATCTATAAATTTAATCCTGGAGGTTACGCTTTAAACAAACAAATCTCCTTGGTTACACAGTTCATATCTTAAATGTATGTAACTGACAGATAAATGTCACTGTCAACGAACTAATCATTTCAAATTAATAACAGTAACGTTTTAAAAAGAAAATAGTAAATAGAACCCTATATATATATATATATATATATATATATATATATATATATATATATATATATGGAATGGATCTTAATACAGTTTCCGCAATAACTAAATATGTAAGTATATATATATATATATATATATATATATATATATATATATATATATATATATATATATAGCGGGAGCTTTGTTGTTGGCCACATCAAATTTATTATTTAACTTACCATGTAAAAGTTTCAAAATGCGTAAAACAAGGCATATAATTATTTTGTAATCATTTTTTTTATAATCTGATAATAAAGGCAGTTGAGGTGACAAAATCAAAGAAACAAAGCGCCAAGCAAAGCCGGCTTGATTTTGAAAACAATTGCGTTTTGCCATGTATTTAAAAAGGGTGAATTGAAAAACTAGTGGGCTTTGGTATTTTATAATAGTATTACAGAATGTGTGATTTCCATAGTAGTGAGACAGTTGGCTACAATTTATTTTTCCTTCTGTAACAAACACCTATCTAACATCTTGTTTTGCACAAGTTTCAAGGAAAGAATTAAATTACACCTTATTATGTTTTTACGTTCGTATTTCTTGGATATCTCTGAGGTATTTATATCAACAACACGAAATAATATTATGTAACGCGAGCGAGATAACATAATAAAATAAAATATTTACCTTTTTGTAATTAAATGTAAAAGAACAAAGACAAAAGAAAGGAAGGACTAATCTTTCCTGCTTTTTCTTTACCGAATTCTGGGAGTCATTGTGAAAAACATTGTCATCTGGTTTTAATTATTTCTAAATTCCTCGGAAAATATCATTTTATGTTAATGCGTGCCGGGAATTTATCTTTGTGAAAAATAACAAGCACTGCGTATAAAAAGCAGATGGATTTTACTTTTTGATTACATTCATTAGTATTATTGGATTGAAAATTAATAAAAATATGACGATAAAGAAAATACAAAAAAATATTAATATTATATTACATCATAAATGCGTGCAACAAGATTTTTTACTCGTGAGTGAATATTGCGACACGAACCGATGGTGAGGGGGGTGGGGGTGTGGTGTGGGTGTGGTGTGGGTGTGCGTATGGGTGTGTGAGTGACGATTTTTTGCTCCACGATAACTCATACAACAAAGTTTCGAAAATATCTATTTTCCGTATTTAAGCTTTCTACATTTATAAAAAGAGTTGATTAGATTTTGGGTAAATTGGACAACCGGAAGTGATACTTTACTTGAAGCCCATAATAGTTTTTAATGAAAAATTATATTAAAATATAATCCAAAACTTTTCAATTTTAGTATTTAAGACTTTCATATCAAGGAGAATAACATAATAAATAATTTGAAGCTCTGGACAGATTTTCGTAAAAAATATATATACCAAAATTTTTCAAATTTGATAAACCGCACGTGATACTTTACTTGAAGCTCTGAACAAATTTTCGTGAAATATATATTATGAAATATTCCAAAACTTTTCAAATTTGGTATTTAAGACTTTTATATGAAGGTAAGTAACATACTAGACTTTGGCTAAAATTGATAAACCGGAAGTGAAACTTTATTTGAAATCCTCGGAAAAATATATTGATACAATCCAAAACTTTTCAAATTTGGTATTTAAGACTTTTATATTAATGAGAACGACATATTAGATTTTTTCTAAAACTGCTAAATCGGAAGTAGTACTTTACAGAAAGCTATAAACATATTTTCTTGAAAAAATATATTAAAACATGATCCAAAACTTATCAAATTAGATGTTTAAAACTTGATTTTGATCATACTTATATGATAAAACGGAAGTGGTACTTAATTTGGTGCTCTTAACAGATTTTCGAGGAATAACATAATAAAATATAATCCAAAATTTCGTATTACAGACTTTTCTATTTATTGGAACGAGAAATTAGATTTTGTTTAAAAACGACCAATCGAAAGTGGTACTTTACTTAAAACTTAAACATGAAATTGACGGGAGGTGATGTGTTGGCCACATCAGATTTTTTTTAATAAGCCAGTTTTGCGTTAATACCGACTGAAAAGATATAGTCACATAACTGGCTTTAAAAACATAAACAAGTATTGTAGATAAGTACCTACGCATTCTACGGCCGATTTGCTCCGGAATGTCTCATTTTAAGAAAAGCTTTTTATTTCCATTGTAAGCAAAGTGAAGAAACGTTGGAGCTATCCGAACTACTGTAGCAGTTCTGAAGTAACCGAGTGAAATTCAACGCTTTATATTTTAGTATTTTTATTGTTGATATTCTATCCGGTAGACAAATTTAAACCAATAGCTACACTACTCGTTACAAAGAGAACATTCAGCTCAACAAATCTCCTTCAGTGCATAGATCGGGATCTTGGAATAAGATTTAAGATTTTTCCATGCAGAAATTCTACAAATACATATATGGGTTTACGTCATAAATATAATATCAATAGAAACAATGACGTCATGTGTTAATAAGTTTACATGAGCAGGTAAAACGGATTAAAATATAATCTGCGGGTTACCTCCATATATATACAAATCATTGTTACGGGAAGAAATAAGTTATTATACATCAAATACGATTACTTGAGCTTCACGTCATTAATTTCTGAACCGCAAAATAATATTGTATATTTATCTCTGTCTTATTTATGGTTTCCTTCATTCTTTCTTCGTTAGTTATGTCTAATAGCTTCATCTTTGTCTTATTACCTCATTTAGTGTCCTTATGGCTCATCCTGTTTACGTTAACTGTCGCGAAGTTTCATTTTGGACTAAAAATGTGAAATATCTGAAATTTAGGTTTGATATTTTAGATGTGTCAATGTCATTGTTATGTTTATAATTTATTGGTGATATTTACCTTTCCTTACAATGATTTTCGTTCTTCGGTAAGTATAAACTTAAAAATAATCGTAAAATGGAGTATTATTCAGTTTAAGAGTGAAATAATCTAGCCATAAATCACAAAAAAATAATCTCAATTCAGGTTGAGAAGTATACTGTAGACATATACAGCCGTATTCATAGTAACTGAGATAGACCTGGTTTAAACTAGGTCTAAGTAGACTAGGTTTAAATTAGGGCTAACTTAGACCACCCTGGACTTATGCCCGATTTCTTCACATCCGTTTAAACTAAGAATAAACTTAAATGTAGTTTAAACCTTGTAATCGGTTTTCTTCATATTCACGAAACTCCAGCTAAGATTTAATCGCCGACTAAAGTTAACTGGTAAATCTCGGTGGTTTATCTGCCGTTTATCTACACCGCGCTAATATTTATGCAGTGGTGGTTGATGGAATGTTGATGTTAAACCAACTATACTAGTTTTACATACAGACAGTATTTTTTCCTCATATTGAGACAAACCCAAATCATCTGGGAGACCCCCACCCGTTTTTAATTGTTCTGCCCTGAGTTTCGAGCATTTCTTTCTCAGTTCTTTTTTCACCGCATCATATTTCGTACGGATTGTCTTCGTAGTACGGTGAAAATTGCCAGTAGTACTATTAAATTCAGCGTCAATTACCTCCCACGTTTTATTTTTTTCATTAGAAGTTGTACCGTCAGTTTTTTTATTCTCGATTATATTCTTATATTTAAGAGCAATATCCACTAGACTGTTTATTACACTTTTCGTAAAATTTGCCCCTCTTTTTTCCATTTTACTGCAACCAAATATACAAATTATTTCATAACCCATTTTATTTAAATATTAATACTCACAATTTCAAATTTCTTGAACTACAAACAAAGAAACAAAGATAACCACAAACTCACAAACCGCCTTCGACCACGCTTATGACATTAGCTGCAATTTGATTTGCGACGATGCCAAATGTTTTTTCTAGGGTTTCGAATCTCAGATTAGTTAACCTTGAATGTGAGTGAAGAAAACCAACAAATATTTAATCGCCGATTATCTCTAATCCGAGTCTAGATAATCGAAGTTTAAATAAGTAGCGAAGAAATCGGGCATTATTCATAGTAAATTTTAGACCCAGTTTAAACCTAGTTTACGTAGACCGAGTTTAGCCCTTGAACCCATCTGAACATGGTCTGCGATGAATATGAAGTAAGCTTGAGACATAAATATTCGAATATTTTCAAATGTCATTTAGTTGTCAGTGAAAAATTAAGACTTAATATTATCTAAAATAAGAATAGTATTCAATACAAAAATAGGTGTATTCATATGTATGAGTATACTTGAGGATAAATGGGAAGAAAAAAAATTATGAATTAAAATATGAATAAAATTGTTCGAGGGTAATGGCGGTGCTGGTTTTGATGATACATCAGAACTTTTATTTGGGTATGAAACTGGTTGCAATTTATAGGAAACGTGTGAAATTTACTAAATATCATTTATTTATACTCCAAATTTGTCTAACACATTAATTTTTATATAAAAATATTTGACAACTACATGTGAGGTTTGAAGAGTTTTCGTTTCCGGGCCTATTGTGATTTTATCTAAATATGCTTCGTTGCATTCTCTCATTCATTTTCTAAAATCAAATACAAATTTCAATTACGTATATCAAATGTGCAGATATGATAAAAGTACTTTTAACATTGACATCTGATCTTTTCTTCGTCTTCTATACCATTTACCTCAATTTTATTCATTTAATATCAAAATTGTCAATTTGACAATTAATAATTTTTTTTCTTCTTACGAATGCAATTTTTTTAAAGCACACTATATATTCGTTAAAATGATAGGACTTAGACCTAGTTTAAACTAGGGGTATGCTCGGTCTAAATTTTAAACTAGGTTTAAACTAGATCTAAGTCAACCGTTACTATGAATAAAGAAAAACCTTAGACCTAGGATAGACCTGATTTAAACCAGGTCAGAATTTCTATGAATACGGCTGATAATATTTAGTAATATGAATGTTCAGAATTGCCAATAATAAAAAAATATTCAAACGTCATTTTACAAAAATTAACAAAATTTTACTTAATAATTATATTTCCAAATGTAATTATTTCTATTAATGGTTTCAAATACATAATAATAATAATAATAATAGAAAAACCAATAAAATACCGTTAATAAAATATATTTCATAATATATAGCAAATTTCAAAAATCCCTAAACTATGACGTAAACCCATTGACTGGCTGCATACCCTATAGCCGCTTTCTTTTTATCAAGCAGATACATCTACCCTAAATCGTTCTTTTTAAAAGGGGATAAATGATCTTGTACTACCCATTTTCTATAAATATAATGCTATGTATGTTTTCATCTTCTATTTCTTGCTTTAAAAAATATACTGTTCTTTTTAGGAGTAGTTCAGTTCAGTTCAGTACGAGGTAAGATCATTTCATTTTCCCCCTAAAAAGAAAGCACCTTATATTATAGTTGTTTCTGACGATTCCAATGACATTCTCAAATGTTCTCTTTAAAGTAATCAAGTCGCCCTAGCGCTAGCGGACAAAATATAAATTAAATATATTTATATTTCCAAATTTACATAATGTATTAAGAAAGAAGAGCAAGAGGTGAAAATTAGTGGAATCAGGTTTTCAAAAAGCATACCTATTTTAACAATTTGCTATCGTTAAAGATTAAAGTAATGACATTGAGGTACGAATTCTTACTCAATTATGGTATATTTGTGCAAATAACTGTCCTATTTTGTATACACTGTAATGTTGTAAGAGAAGATTTATTTATTTAGTCAGTGTGTTCCGGAGTTTTAAAATTAGGTGACCCGATGAGATGAACACATGTTTACAATATGTGTTAGGCTTCGACATTCCAGGCCATTGTTTTCAGTTATTTTTAAATCTATGTAGAAGCAGTAGCCAAAACGTCGATTGACCGGTCGATCACAAAACGTTTCCTGATAGATCTTTCTCGTACGATACTTTTATTAACAATGCTTTATTTGTAAAGAATACTATTAATTGAAAATGATATAAATTTGCATATCTCAAATGTATATCAAAGAAATAATTTTTGTACTTCCGTCCATTTTGATTAGTATTACAGAACCCAAAATCATCCGGAAATGCGCTGTTGCTGACCTAGGCCGGCAAAAGGAGTTGGCATTATTGTTCTGGTGATATGTCAATTTGAGATTTTTCAACACAAGAATTAGCAAAATGTTTACAAATTTTAGGGCTAAATCTTTAATTGTTGTAACTAAAATAACTAAATTTTGTCATAAAAATAATAATATGCTGTCATTACTGACATCTCGTATAGATGAATTATTATAAGTTCCAACTTTATGACTAGTTTGTTTTGTAACTACAACTAACTTCACCTGATACAAAGTATATAAAATATATAGGCCGCGAGCAGACACGTGACACGAACGTCCTTGACGTGCTTGGAATCAGCTGATTTGTGTGTCATTTTGACAAGAACAATGTCACTTTGACAAAACCAATGTTTTGACTTATTTCGATTTTGAACTGTTAATATATTATTATTATACAATTTTCAGGCAGTAAAAGACATGAAATTAAAAATAATAACTTATCAAAAGTTCAAAATTAAAATAACTCACAACATTGGTCTTGTCAAAGTGACATTTTTCTTGTCAAAGTGACATTTTTCTTGTCAAAATGACAAGCGCGCACAAATCAGCTGATTCCAAACACGTCAAGGACGCCCGAGTCACGTGTCTGCTCGCTTCCTATATAACTAATGTTTGTATGTTATATTTTCAATAGATATAAAATAATTACGCATTTTAAGCTCAAATGTAAGTAATTATAATTAAACTTGCAATGCAAAACCAATAAAAATATATGTTCTTTTTTTAGGTTATATAACATAGAATAAAGAGTAGAGAAATATGCGAAGAATTTATGGAGAAGTCGGTACAAAAAATCTTGTGTATTACATACAAATAACTATTGTAGTGTAGCCCTCAAGATTTAGGCCCGATATTTTCACTTTCGAGTAGCGTTTCGAATAAGTATTCGTTAAATAAATTTATTCTATATATTTATCCAAAGAATAATTCCATTGCGTCTTTCCACACATTTTACAGAAACAAATAGCTATCTGTCGAATAACTTTAACGTTCGTGAATTGGTAGCCTTGCAGAGAAAATTTTGTGTCAGTAGAGAAGGATGGAGTTTGGCGTAGCCACGTTAAGCAGACAAGGATGAAATGTGTCAACTTCTTTAGAATCCGTAATTGTCAAAATTTACTTTGACATCTTTAATGTCATCTATATTCTTCTGCATTTTTAACCCCGGGAGACTGTAACTTAACAAGCGTAACGATCATATGTGGTAAACAAGATATGTATATTGTAAAATTGTCTTTGTACTTCTTGTATATTTCTTTCAGTTCGAAGTAAATATTTGTTATTATGTATTCAATAAAAGGATCCAAAATTTGAAAATATTTTGCCAGCCTCAAATGGCAGGATCTTTATAATGATTTTAATAATAAATAGTTTTCATAATCGGAATCTGTCGAAAATTCCTTCATGTATGTGGTTATGTCGCTGTTTGATGGTATGTGAGCTATTGATCACGTTATTTATTAATTCATAGTTCAAAATATTATCAGAGTCATGAAAATATTTATCCATTTTATTATTAAATCAGCAAAATATTTACAAATATTTGGACTAGACCCTTAATTGTAACTTATACGAATACATTTTAAGCTAAATAATGTATTATATATTAACTTTTTTCTGGTTATGTTTAAATCACGGTGTATAAATATAGAAGGTGGATCAACTCATCAAAAATATCCGTGTTTACGAAGTTGGCATCCGCCAGATGTCTCAGCGTCGTGTAACGTTAGAAATGTTCCCGACACATAGGTAACTGTCATCTGTCAATTTAAATTGAAATTGACATACATTAATTAATTTTATGTTAATAGTCGGTACAAGGTACAAATATTGAAAATACTGTTTCGTTGAAGGTTGTGGATCAGGAATAACATCCAATAAAGAAACAATTCCGATTTACCATCCTTGTCTGGAGGAAAGTTGTACCCTCTCCAGCTAATAAAATCCTTGACACTAAAGATAGTATTTGCCAAAAGCATTTCAAAAATGAAGATATTGTACAAGAATGAGAATCTGGGGATGTACGTATTTTAAATAATTAAACATAACATCATGGCTTATTACCCATTTATGGGTGTACCATTTGCAGATTTCGGTAAAGATGATATATCTTTAATTGTAGTTGAAAACGTTTACTAAGCTTTACCGCACGGGTTCTCAAAGCTGCCATTGGGGTCTCTTTTGTGCTAGTTGATTAATTTTTCAAATTTCAAGTTTGGTGTCTGTCGGAATCGAACTCTGTCAGTCCGAAACACAACCAATCACTTAACGCACACAGCTACGCGACCCCATTTAAAATTACAAGCGAAATATCTTAATTAAATTTATGACATTTATATTGTCATTGTCATTTTATTTGTCATTACTTCTGAGTTGATTGAATTGATGAGTTATTTGAAATTTTATTCTGATTTTACCAATGAAAAATATGGCTATAGTCGCTGAAACGAGAGAATGTGCAACTAATTCTTAAACAGAGACGAGTCATTCTATTGGTCAAAAGAGGATAATTTTGGTGCCGTACCAATAATAGAATGACTTATTATGTTCAAGAATTAGTTCCACATTCTCTCATTTCAGCGAACGAATTATAGTATTTAATATTTGGACAGTAAATCAAATTCTTTCAATAAATTTATGGTAAAATGGGCAAAAAAAATTCTCAAAATACACTAAAATGGGTTCATCTAACTTTTTTTGAATTTTTTATATGTTACGAAGAATTTAATTTCTTTGTTTTCTTGAAATTGTGCTTAATAACGCCTAAAATAATTATTAAAGTTTTGGCGCGACAGTTGTGACGTTAGCGTCACTCCGTCATACGCAGAGAGAACCGACATACGTTACCATTAATAATGGTAATATAATATACAATAAATGTTGCATTGCAAGAATAAAAATACGTATCCATTACAAACACTGATCAAAAATCTTTAGAGCTAATGGCAATAAGTAAACCAGATAGTTATTATATCATTTCAAAATATATATTTGTTTGATTTGCTTACATGAATACGTATAGGAGTAGTGTTAAATAATAATTAATGAAAAACTTCCATAGTACATATTATACATAAATAAGTATCAGGTAAGTAAAATTAATAATTTTTGCTCGTTTTCATAATCAGGTTAATCATTCGCTTTAATTAATGTGACTTTACGACTTTCTTTGATATAATATTGAAGGTTATTATACTCACCAAGTGCCATTATTATAATTAAAATAGTATTTAAACTATTTTCTATTTATAATTAAATACAACATTGAGAGTATTAATTACAATAATCAAAGCATATAGTTCATAATAAAAAGTAATCCAACATTTATATTCCTATTTTCTAATTGATTACAACAATAACAAGTATGGAGATTACAACAATTAAACCATAAATTATAATATAAATTTATTTAATAAGTCAATTTTCTTTTGATCTTAATAAAAAATTACGCGGATATATTAAATATGTGTATGTTACAGTATGTGTAAAACCAATCGCGAATTTATGTGCAAAATATGCATGGTCCACTGTATAGTGACATTTTTACAAGGTAACTGGACAACTGTAATGACGCTGACGTCACAACATGGCGATCATTTTACGCTAAAAACTTTAATTACATTGGAGGAAAAATAGCAGGAATGCAGTCTAAATTTGTTTATTGTTTAGTCTGAGGCCAACGTTTCGCTGCCACTTACAGCTTCATCAGGGCAAAAGACTTTAATTACATTATTGTAGGTATAAAAATTCAAAATATATAGCAATTTTTATTTCGTTTTCATTTATTTATATTCGAATTTTTTATACATGTAATTTCTAAAAAGTCAAAGACTTGGAAGGGCCCAATTCTGGACTAGTGATACAAGTACACATAAAATACTCGTCTAAACTAACTGAAGAGTTTTACATCATTGGTAATATTTGCTAATATTTGAAAAAAAATTTTTTTTGTTAAAAATAAATCAGAGTCTGTAGACTACGTTGTGATGATAATGAAATAATAGGAAAATAAGTTGAGTGTTGTGTTGTGAGTATAGCGAATCCAATAAAGCGAATGGAAAGCCGTGAATGTTGAAAAAGGAAAAATCGTTGGGAGTAAATCCCGGGTGTCCCCTGATGGCTCTGACAGCGCCAACATGCCTCCGAATCAATCTCGAAGGCTCCTGCGAAGCGCGGTGCGTATACAAATTGGGTGTGGTACTTATTCAATACAAAGTAATTGGATGAGCGTGGAATAGCATGTACGGGAAATAATTAAACCTTAATTGGGTTGTTGCCGTAATTAGTAGCTTGTGAAAGTTAAAATTTTCTTCCTCTGGCTCTGGGTTCCTTCAACTCAATTGTTTGATTTATAAATATTTTTAATTCCGATTCCTTCGTGATTGACTATGATTACAAAGAGTTCATAAACTTTGTTTCTAATTATAAAATTTATTTCGAACAAAAATTATAAAATAATGAATATTTGATTTTCTTAAACAGGTATCTCTAAAATATATGGACATAGCTTAACCACATATTCTAAGGGACAATTCACGAAGTATAATATATAAGGAATGGGCAAAAGGTTAGAAAAAACTTCACCCATAATGTAACAGGCGAGTGAAGAGAGAGATAGATATAGGTAGGCCACGTTTAACACACAACGTATACAATTATATAGGAAAGCACAAATTATTTTATATTGTATTGAGGAGTTATTGTATTATAAGTAATATTCAGATACTTATATAAGCCTTTAAAACTAATTAAATCAGTATTATTGATTCATATTTGAAATTAATGTTTTTGAGCGTCATATCGTTTGTTGTAATCAACAATTTTACAGTTATAGCTTGCAACATAACAATGCTACAAAATTGTCTGTTTGCAGGATAGTTATTTTACTTTATTCTACTAATTTTATTGTTGGATTCATTCTTGTAATCAATATTCTTGAGTTATAATCAAAATATTCTTTGTTGTAATCAACACCTTCACAATTATTATTCAAATATAATAATGATAGAAAATAGAAAAATATCGATTTGGTAGGATAATAATCCTTTACAAATAAACCCAGTTTGCAAAAAAATTACTATTATTTTTTATATACCGCCTTGAAATGGTGCCCCTCAAAGTCAGGTGCCTATATACGGGATACAATCTGCCCACCCGCACGGAGTGGCCTTGACGACGTTGTATAATTTCGTGATTCATACATACTGTACATAAATGAAATTAAAAATATTTTATTTACTTTAACATCTCCCGATTTACTTGTCTTTGTCTTATCTTTAATGTAATTTTTACCTCCCGTCATACCGTAGGTAAGGGAGGTAATGTAATTGTGCCAAAAATTCGATGGTAAGTTTTCAGTAAATAAGCACGAATTAGGGACCCCACAACACGTTTTTACTATTTTTACGATGATGTCTGTGTGTGTGACGATTTTTTCGTCCACGATAACTCTTATAACAAACTTCCAAATATATCTATTTTCCGTATTTAAGCTTCCTGCATTCATATACCTAACAAATTAATTAGATATTGGGTGAAATTGGATAGATGGAAGTGATACTTTACTTGAAGCCCATAACAGTTTTTAATGAAAAATTATATTAAAATATAATCCAAAACTTTTAAATTTTGGTATTTAAGACTTTTATATCATGGAAAACAACATATTAGATTTTAGCTAAAATTAATCAACCAGTAGTAATAATTTACTTGAAGCTCTAAACAGATTCTCGTGGAAAATATATTATAATATACTCCAAAACCTGTCAAATTTAGTATTTACGACTTTTATATAAAAAGAAACAACATATTAGAGTTTGGCTAAAATTGATAAACCGGAAGTGATACTTTATATGAAGCTCTGAACAGATTTTCGTGAAAAATAAATTGATACAATCCAAAACTTCCCAAATTTGGCATTGAAAACACATGTATAATTTGAAACAACATTAGATTTTGACTATACCTATATGATAAACCGGAAGTGGTACTTAATTTAGAGCGCTTAACATTTTCGAAGAAAAACATAATAAAATATAATCCTAAATTTGGTATTTATTTATTGGAACAACAAATTAGATTTTGTGTACGAACGATCAACCGGAAGTGATACTTTACTTAAGGTACATTGCTATTTCAAACATGGAATCGACGAGAGGTCATGTATTGGCCACATCAGATTTTTTTTCGTTAATGTAACGAATTTAATAATCATTTCTCTAGTTAATATATTTTTAATTATTTACAAAGTTGAAAACAAATTTTGTGGACACCTTTATCTGCGAACAATTCAGCAAAATCATAAAATATTTTTTGTTCGTAGCGCAGGCATTTATTTTTATCGGTAAAACATTTCCCTGCTAAGCGTAAAATTAAATTTCAGCTCATTGTTAACTTTTTCTCCGCCTTGACAGATCATTTTAAGCTTGTTATATTCATAAAAAATGACGTTGTATAGGCGAATTAAAAAATGAAAAGTGAAGAAAAATTAGTTTAGAAATTGATTTTTAATATTTCTCGTAGATTCTGCATTTCCTTGTGGGATCTCCTGATTTATACATGAGGCAGTGTCGGCGGGCATCTTTGCTTCCATAAATCAAAGGGTATCTACATGGCCTTTAAAAGATGACGTATGTTGGCAATTACAATTTGAAATTCTGATCATACAAAATAGAAGCTTCTATTCACTATCATAGTTAATTGAAGACGAATTTAGTTCAAAATAAAATTGAAAAACTGTTCTTTAATACCGTTTTCCATTTAAATATTTAGTTTTGCACTTAATGTTAAGATACAGTTCACTAGAAAAGTATAAATAAAATACGTACAACCCAGTTAGTTAGTGCCCACTGATTATTTGTGTATAAATGGAAACCAGTTATGCACTCAGTGTAGAAAAGTTCGCAATAAATACATCTATAAATGGATAAATATTAGTGTAATTATTTTATATTTTAATTAGTGATAAACTCCATGACGCATATAATAATTGGGGAATGAAAATAAATTTCGGTAAAACAGAATATCTTGCAACTAATACCGAATTAAATTTTGAAATCATAATAGAAGACAATATTCAAATAAAACAAGTTGACAGATTTAAACATTTAGGAGTAATCATCACAAAAAACGGCATAGATTCTGAAGAAATAAGAGAAAAAATAAGTAAATGAAAACGAGCAATATGTTGCTTAAACTCTATATGGTGGACATTAATCAACACAATAAGAAACGAATAGGCATAACCCAAGTAGAATATATAACATGTTACGGCAGTAACATATGGGTAATTCATAAAAACTATCAAAATAAACCAGAGGCTTTAGAAATGGATTACTTAAGATGATCGGTCAAAGTTTCCAGATTAGAAAGAGTCAGAAACGACACAATTCGAACCAGGATGCAGGCGGAACAGACCATTTTACACCGAATTGAAATACAAAGTTTAAAATGGTTCGGACATGTTGCGCATGGACGAGAAGAGATGGCCAAAAAGACTATTTAATTGGAAACCACCTGTTAGAAAAAAGGTAGGAAGACCAAGATTATCGTGGAATGAAAGAATGAGGGAAGCTATGTCAACCAGAGGACTTGAAATAGAAGATGCTGACGATAGAGAAGGCTGGCGTTTGAGAGAGGAGAGGTGGCAGTAGCTGTATTAATCCGGATATATATATATATATATATATATATATATATATATATATATATATATATATATATATATATATATATATATATATAATTAGTGATATAATTTTGTGAATGGTGTGATGTAAACTGATTAATCGACAGGAATTTAAGTGAGTAGTAAATAATTTAGTAATTTTTGATTTGAAAAATTCTGATTAAGCAATAATTATTCGACAAACTATGCTCTTTTTTAACAATAAAATAAGCGTTTTGTACTTTACATCCTAACCATATTATTCTTAAATTCACTGTATTTAATCACTAGCTAAAGTAACCAGCGATGCCTGGGAGTTTTCACGTAGATAATTTCAAAACAATCCACATTATAGGTATACTTAAATATTCCGGAGAGTTCGAAAAGTTTCTTATATGTTTCAAAATAATCTAAAATTTACATAAAACTTTAATAAGATTTTTCATTAAGTTCCCGAGAGTTCTAGAATGTTTGAGAAAGTTCAGAATTTCGAGATAATTTCTTTTCCATAAAATTCTTTAACGTTCTAGAATATTTCAGAAAGTTCAAAAAAGTTCTATCTGTTTGTGTAGTTATTTAAAACTAAACTGAGCTCAGCCGCCTTTATATACTCATTTAAAATTGCCAAAAATTTATAGAATATTCTAGAATTTAATGGGATTCAACATTTTTTGGAATATTTTAGAACAGTGATTTTCAAAATAAATTTTTAATGCCTACATACGACAAAATGATATTTCCTATTTACTTTTCATTTCGACCTCAAAGGGCCTCCCCCCCTAGAAATTTTTTTTAGTTACGCCCATGTCTGTATGTTCTTTTTTACCTCCCGCTACCCTTAGTAAGGGAGGTATAGCGAACGTGCTAGAAATCGCATATTAGTAAATGAGCACGTTTTAAGGTCCCTAGAATCCAATTTTAACAGTTTCTCGATGATGTCTGAGTGTATGTGTGTGCATATGTATGTGTGGATTCTACGCTCTAACTCAAATATCTACTATCATTCAGAAAATTTTGAAACCTTGTATTTCGATCTTTTTGTAATATGCAAAAAGTTCATTAGATTTGGGTTTAAATCGAAAAATCGGAAATGGCAGTTTACTTGAAGCTCAAAATAGTTTTTCTTCGAAAAATACCTTCAAATGTTATTGTTTCGAGATTAATGTTATTATAAAAATTAAAGATTATTAAATTTTCTACAGATTTGCATTAATACTTTTTCTACATATTTTATGGATAAATTTATAAAATGATCTACAATTAAAATCCCGCAGCCTACGCTTTAAACACACAAATCTCTTTGGTTACGTAGCAAAATTGACCCCTGTGGTGCACTCTCCACGCCAGCAATGAGTGCCCGGCAGGTGACGCCTGGTAAACGCCCGCACGGTACGAACAAAGCAGATCGGCATACCCAGCAATCCGTGATGATATATTTATTTATTTATTTATTTATTTAATGTAACTGACAGATAAATGTCATTGTCAAATAACTAATCATTTCAAATTAATAATAGTAACGTTTTAAAAACAAAAAAGTGAATAGAACAATAGGAAAGGAAATCAGTACAGTTTCCAGCATAAATAAATATGTAGGTATGTATCTAGATTAATAAAAATTAACGGTTCACAAATAAGTTTAAAAGGTAGTTACTTGGATTAGATTAGACTGTATTTTAAGAAATAAACTGCCAAAATTAGAGTAAAATTCGCTAATCCAAATATAAAGATTAGCTTAATCTTTTTTGTGACTCGGACTGCAAATGGCGGGAGGTATTTATTGTGTTGGCCACACCTGATTTTTTATAAATATTTTTGACATATAAATGTTTTCAATTTTTCACCATTGATTCCTTTGAACTTTTATGCAAAATTTTAGTATACTCTTACTAGCAGATTTAAGATTAAGCTAATCCTCATTTTTGGATTAGTGAATTCTACTGTAATTTTGCCCGTTTATTTTTTAAAATATACTCTAATCTAATCCTAGTATCTACCTTTTTACCTACCTGCGATAACTCTAATACTACAGTTACAAAAATTATAATTTTTTCGTATACTTCTTCGTTACATCCATGTGAAGAACTGATTAGATTTTGGTTACAATTAGTCAACCGGAAGTACCATCATTTGAAGATTTTAACAGTTTTTCTTGAAAAAACTATGTTAAATATAATTTTTTCACATATGATGTTATTATAAATATTAAAGAATATTTTATTCTCTATACGATTTGACTACATTTTATACTTAATATTAAATGGATATAGAGTTAAAAAATTATAAAGAAATTAAATTTCATAAAGTAGCCATAGCTATGGAAACAGCTACTATATTAAGAAAATTCTGATTGAAAGATTTCAGTGTCAAGTGAAATTGACATAGTGTGTTTGTCTTATAATTTTACCGGAATTATAAGATCTTTTGCTTTCTGTATGGAATTTGTATAAAATACATACAACTGCTCTAGGGTAATGTACAAGAAATAATAAAAATAAATCTTTTATTTCTGCAGATACATTACACTGTATATAGAAAACGTCACAAAATAATAATTTTCTGTATGAAATTTGCATAAAATACATGCAACTGCCGGAAGGTAATGTGCAAGAAATAGAATATTTAATTTAGCAAGGAACTTTCCGTATGAAATTTGTACAAAATACATAGAACTGACGGAAGGTAATGTGCTGGCCACATCAGATTTTTTGATAATACTATTAAAAAATATTTAATTTTAAATACCGGAATAGAACAGAATTCACTAATCCAAAAACGAGAATTAACTTAATCTTTTTTTATGAATCTGCCCATAAGATTTTTAAGATTCTATGAATTAAAGATAATCATTTGCCATTATATACTTTATTATTCCTTTATATAAATCTTTGAGTGATTCCTAAATGCACAATACATATAATAGTATTTTATGCACCAAAGACGTTATGATCATGAGAATGCCAGGAGTGCGACGAGGATCTACCCCAAGAGCCTTTGGCCCTAGGGATAGATGCCGTCCGATGGGCATTAGCATTCTCATCTAGTAACGCTCGTGGTGCATACAAGATTTTATGTCTCACTGAAACAAGTTTTCATTTATAATAATTTTGATTTAAATAATGCTGAAGCTTTGTCGTTACGAATGATGTTGTTTAATTGTTTTGTTTATTATCAACGTTTATTTATTTTTAAAACATCAACATTCTTTATCGTTGGAGATGATGGAAGGTGAATTTGATATTTTATAGAAGGATTGTAAAGAAATTATTTTCAATGCTTCTGCATACTTTGAGGAAGAGAAACGCATAATTATGTCATTCTCGTCTGTAGATGTAAGCATTATATTTTGAGGTTAATTATCACAGGACAGATCTCAATTCTTTATTTCCTATGTACATAATGACTTCTAACCACACACTTGTTTCATAAATAACTACATGTTATAAAAGCATCTCTGCTGAAAAACCGTTGAAATTGTGACGACAAAATGTCGCATATAGGTCCGCCTTTTTCTTTCAGTCTTTAAATCAGGTTCGTATCTAGTTGCTTAATTTATTGGTGTGCTCCAGCGAACGTTCGACGTCGTAATGCCTACCGCTCTTTTGTTGTTTTAATTTGTTTTAAAAATTCCTATTTTGATGTTCAAATGCCTGCAATTTTAGCATTAGAAATTTTATGTAAATTATTTTGGATATGCAGTGAAAACTATTGATAAAGGATACAATTTTATCTGTAATTCGGTGAATCAGTTATGAGTTGTAAAAATGTTAAAATAGCAGGCATTTAATAATAGTGTTTTCAAAGACTATACTATAAAATAGTAGCCGGTTAGCTGTGACTATTAATCGTGGTTAATTGGATAACCGTGATTTAACTATTTTACTGCGACAACTGGCTGATACGGTCAATCGACTATTCAGTTATTAAAGCAATAAAGCTAATAATGAGTGAGAAAAATTATTATTAATTAATAATCAGTAAACAGAAAATCATAATAACCAACTATCCGGATATTAGCAGTAATGGGCTAAACGATTAATAAAAACCGTTCAACGGTTTTTGTTTACTTCTTCTAAACAGCAGTAATCGATCAACCGCTTGAAAGAATTACAGTATAATCAAGTATTTTTAACAACAATATTCCACACAATAATCCGATAGTTGTTTATTTTTACTAATGTATGTGTCACGTTTAGATAAATACAATTTCATTATCAAGATTAGTTTCAATAATATTATCATACGGCTGATTAGTGAATTATTATTATCTTGACGTGTTAACTGCTAAGCACGTGATTGGAATTGAATTATTACTGTTGTCACGTGATAAACAGTTGCGTGTAATTATTTGTCAGCTTAACAGTTAAGGTATTTCGTTTCTAAACTTGTCTGTCTTTATTCGATAAAAACCTTTTTTTGTTAAAGTATGCAATATACCTACATTTCAATTGTTAATAGTTAAATAATTTATAAAATGCAAATATTTTGTTTTGGAATTAATTTTATTATAAAAAATTGGCTGAAACCAACGTCAAAGTTGATTTTTTTCCAATATTCAAATAGCACTCTTCACTAATACCGCAGAATTCGTTGGGACGCCTTAGTTTACGTGCAGACTGCATTTGTTTACAAAGTGTTTTTTACGTTTGGCGCATTTTGCTATTGTCAAAAATGACGGAAAGATCGGAGCAACGAATTTGCATTAAATTTTGCTTAAAAATTATGCAGACGGCATTAAATGTCCAAATTTTGGGGACTAATGTATGAGCAAAAAACAAATATAAGACTGGTATAGACGGTGTGCACAAAAATGACAAAATGGTTACTCATTGAAACATAGCAAGGTTATGTTTTATGTCAGAATAATTTTGCAATTTCTATTTTATAAAATATTTGCAATGAATGCGAATTATAGGACGTGAAATATTATGTGATGCAGTGGGGGATGAAATAATTCTTACAAAATTGCCGATTGAAGTATCAAATTTTATAAATATCCTTGAAAATTATATGAGGAACAGATGTATAAGAAAATAACTTTTCATCAGATATCTGTAGACATATAATATTAAGTAATATGAATGTTCAGAATTGCCAATAGGCGGTGTGCACAAAAGTAGTCAGCGTCGACAGCGGACAAAAATGACAAAAATGGTTACTTATTGAAACATAGCAAGGTTATGTTTTATGTCAGAATAATTTTTCAATTTCTATTTTATAAAATATTTGTAATAAATGCGAATGATAGCATGATGCGGTAGGGGATGAAATAATTCTTACAAAATTGCCGATTGAAGTATCAAATTTTATAAATTTCCTAGAAGATTATATGAGGAATAGATGTTTAAGAAAATAACTTTTCAACAGATATCCTTCTACTATCATGAAAAATTCTTCTAGGTATACATAATTTCTTATTGTAAAAGATACTTATCGTATGAATAAAATTCCAACAATGGTCGTCTGATTGCAATAATGAATTATATAAAAATATGTTTCTTAAGTTAATATTTGAACAAGATATAATACAAGAAGCAGAAAATTGTCTTAAAATTGTATAGGTAATACTTGCAGTATGAAATAGAAGTCTATTTTTGTCATAATTCGTCTATTTATTATAGTTTTTGTACATTTAATGTTAATGTTAAAGGTAGAAATTCACATGGTTCGTATTTTTCGTGTATTTTCTTTTCCGAGCTTATGCAACTGATTCCACTTAGAGCCTGGTATATTTTCAATGAAGAATCTTCTTCATTTATTGCGATTATAAAAGAAAGATGCTAACATCATCCACTGATATCGTGATATGTAGAAACTTTCTTCTTTCCAATCATTCAAGTTTTCCAACTTTTTAATCTCAATTTCCATGTATTGAGCTTCTTGTAACATTTAACTAATATTATAAATTATAATATAAATTTAAGTATGATAAAATCACACATATTATGTGTATATTATATTATATTTTCTGCCACAGTACCTACGCTGGTATTTTGACTTTTTTGAATTAGTCACATCACATATATAGCATTTTAAATATTTTCTTATACTATGATGTATAATATTCATATACAATAGCAACAACTCAAAATAAAATTGTAAATTATATCAATTTTTCGAAATGTCAAAATTGATTCGGTAATCAAAAATGCCAATGTAGCCGTTAAAGGTGCTGACGCTCAAAATGTGCACATCGCCTATAAGTGGTTAATCAATGAATATTTTTAATATGAGGGTGTTGTGTACCACGAATATGCTCCTAGAGGCCTTGAAGTTCTGAAAAGAATGCGTGACGCAATTAGAAGGAAACGGCATCAGCTTTAGTCAAGCGGTGACTGTCTCCTTCATCACGATAACGCGCCAGCGCATGCAGCGAACCTCGTGCAGCAATATTTGACAAAGCACAAAGTCGTACAGCTCCGTCAGCCTCCGTACAGTCCTGACGCAGCTCCCTGCGACTATTGGCTGTTCCCAAGATTAAAAATGCAGCTCAAAGAACACTGATTCGACGACAAAGAAACAGTCGAAACTAATACGACGAACGCTCTAAAGACAATATCAAAGAACGAGTTCCAGGGTAGCTTCCAAAAGTGGAAAGGCAGTTGGAAGCATATTCTTCAACCAAATGGGGGCTATTTCGAAAGATGCCACCAACCCGATGACGCAGAATAACAGCAGCGGGGAAATATGAAGGAAGGTCGGATACTTTTGGAACAAACCTCGTATAGATATAATAGAGGGAGTCCAAGTCCGCAATCTTCAAGCCGTGCGGGGAATGGACCGTCATCTTGCACTGCTCCATTTTTGATTAGATTTTTGCTTTTTGCTTGCGTCGACGTGTACTATTTCTTTTGTTTAAATACCTTTTATGTCTCACTAAAGTATTATGAACTGTTTATTGCTAGGATACGGTGTATATAAACATATCTATAATAACCGAGGCATTATATGAGGGCACAATAGTTCATTATGCCCTCATGATAATCCGATCATTGTTATGTACTTTAAATTAGAAATAATATGAACGGTATATAATGAAAATTATTTTCTTTTTAATTATACTTCATTACAATAATAATAAGGATTGATTACAACAATTAATACAATAATTGATTACAACAATTAATATAATAAGAAAACAGCTTTGAAAGCACAACACAAATGATTTTTAATTTCATTATAATACTTAAAATTGATTACGAAAAGGGCCTTAAAAAGAAATTTACTTTCACCACACATGTAAATAGTAAATAGGTACGTCGAATTGCAGACTGCAATGTTTCGCATTGATTTTGGACGAATCACTAATTTTTTGGGGACGATATTTATCGACGTTTGAATTAAATTTTGACAGTATTTAACGTCACATGTAACACGTCCAAAGTAGTACAAACTCTCTAAAATATAATAATATTCAGAAATAAGCGCATAAGAAATAAAGAACTGAGATCTGTCATGTGAAAACGAACCTCAAAATATAATACATCTTCTACAGACGAGAATGGAATAATTAGGGGAACATTTATGCATTTCTCTTCCTTAAAATATGCAAAAGCATTCAAAATAATTTCTTTACACCGTTTCGATAAAATATATTCCAAAACATCAAACATCAAATTCACCCATTCTGACCCATTCCATCATCTGTGCATCATCTCCAACGATATAGAACGTTGATGTTTTAAAAATAAATAAATGTTAATAATGAACAAAACAATTTAACAACATCCTTAGCAACGCCAAAGTTTAAGCATTATTGTAATCAAAATTATTATAAATGAAAACTTATTTCACATATTCTAGTGCAACATAAAATCTTGTATGCACCACAAGCGTTACTAGATGATAACACCCATCGGACGACATCTATCCCTCGGGCCTGAGGCCCTTGGGCTAGATCCTTGTCGCCCTCCTGGCATTATCAGTGGCGGCTCGTGCATCAAAACTTTGGTGAGACATGGTACCTAGAGAAAAAATGCGCCGTAGGCGAAATTTTTTTTCATTCCAGGTCAAATGCCTTACAATTGATAGTTATATTTTTAAGGGATGTGCAGCTGCATGTTTTTCCCCTTTCATGTACAAAAATAAATTGCCAGACCACAAAACATGTCTTCCACATTCGAATTAAAATTTTGAATTTCAATTTTTCTTGCACTATCAATTGCGGTAGAAGTATTTTGCTTCCTTAAAAGTACTAATTTACAAGTTGAAGCAATGTGATCTTTACGTATGTTAGTAGTACCAATAAAACGTATGCACGGCCAACAAAATAATGTATTAAGTACTTTACTGCCGACAAGCCAGTTATATTTATCATAGCAGGTATTAGTTGCATCTTGCCACCTTCTCCAATATTTATTAATGATGTACTAAGATCAGCACAAAGCAGAGATGGTCTGTTTGTTTTAATTCTTTGGCAAACAGGCAATGAAATAGATTTTTGTTAATTAAAAAAATAATATCTTCAGAATTATTTCTTATATTATTATCATTTAATTCGAAGTTCTTATCTTTTAAAGTCCCAGTCGAAGCCATTACACTTGTTTTGTTTTCACCTAAAATACAAAAACCCTACGTAGGTAAACTATAAAAACTAAAAGAATTAAATACTTACTGCCATACGTATCAAAGTCGCAAACCAGGGCCTATTATAATAAAAATGCTACACAGGTTATGTTATGTTTATGTCGTTAATATTATTTAATCTGGCTTGCAATATGTACAGTAGATGTCGTGAACTTATTTACAAAATTTGTTAGCATGCCGTGTTTGATTGTATTCACGTATGGTCTCGGTCTCTATAGGGCCGTGTGTGGAAAGTAAAGTAACTATCTTTTATCAATGTCATTGCCTACGAACTATGCTTTACGCTCGCTCAATATATATGGTCTGCACCATATCTTATAAAGATTATTGAAATTTGAGCAATTTCAAAAATAATCCATATTTATCAAATTAAACTCTTCACTATGATTTTGAATAATGGAAAAACGACAGCATTTATAAATTTTTAGCAATTTACGTAATGCCTGCACATGTGTTAAACCGTTGTTGTACAATGTAGTTTCCGGAGTATGAAATATTTAAACAACCAAAAAACATTGAACAAAACAGACCAACGTTTTAATGAAATCAATAGCTACTATCAGTGTAAATGTGCCTACGTTAATGGATTTAGAGTAGGTGGTGGATAAAACAAAAAGCGTTGGAAAATAAAGTAGGTAAATCTCGCGACGCAAAAGACAAGTGCGTTTTAACTGCCTCGAAAGTAATTACCATCTACGGTGGATGCTATGCGATAACCGCTGTGGCAGCAACATAAATATAAATTCCTAATTAAATTATAATTACCGGTCTTGTTTGTGGCAACGTGTGATTAAGTATTAAACATTTGCATTCATAATTTGAGGGCGTGTGTATTGTTTGGCATGGAGACGGGACCGGGAAGCCGAAGCCGGCGCAGTGTTTTGTTCGCCGTGCGGTAGGTCGCGGCCGCTAATTAATACAGTAATATTCGATGCTGCCCTCGCATAAACGCCCTGCACATGATAAACTACGAGTACAGCCACAGCCCCGATCGCATCGCGAGTGCTAGGCTAAAGCCAATTCCACATGCATCGCTCCACACTGCTGCAATGCTGCAAAGCTCTTAGATTCACATCATTGCACCATTACATCAACATCCAATACCTATAGGATAGTGGAACAATCAATTTACTAAACATAAATAGTATAAAAGTGCAGTCACAAATAAAAATCAGAATGCTGTTTGTTTTACATTTTAATTCATCACACTGAACAATGTAGTCACAAACTATTCACTAATCGAGGTTTAGAATTTTTGACAGTAAACACAAAGATAACCAATGTCAACTCCAATTTTAACATTTTCACGATGATGTCTGTGTGTATGTGTGTGTGTATGTGTGGATCCTCCACTCTAATTCAAATACTAGCATTAAGAAAATTTTGAAATCTTGTATTTCAAACTTTTTCTGTATTGGAAAGAGCCCATTTGATTTTGGTGAAAATCGGATAACCGGAAATGGCACTTTGCTAGAAGCTCAAAATAGACTTTCTTCGAAAAATACCTTTAAATGTTATTTTTTCGAGATTAAAATTATTATAAAAATTAAAGATCATTAAATTTTCTATAGATTTGCATTAATACCTTTTCTATATATTTTATGGATAAATTTATAAAATTATCTATAATTTAAATCCCAGAGCCTACGCTTTAAGCAAACAAAACGCAGTTATTCAAATGTATGTAACTGACAGATAAATGTCACTATCAAAGAACTAATCATTTCAAAATAAAATTAGTAACGTTTTAAAAAGAAAAAAGTAAATAAAACAATAGAAAAGGAATTCAATACAGTTTCCAGCATAAGTAAATATGTAGGTTTGTATTTAGATTAATAAAATTAACGATTCACGAAATTGTTTAAGCTAATTTAATCTTCATTTTATTATAGCACCGGTCACTCAATGGTTAGAGCAGCGCCTCATGTCATGAGTGCCCTCGGTGCTCTGGGTTCGAATCCCACTAAGGCATGAATGTGTGTAAATGTGAACCCACTCTGTATAATTGCGATTTAATCCTGTTGATGGGTTTAAAAAAAGGTAGTTACTTGGATTAGAATAGACTATATTTTACGAAATAAACTGTCAAAATTAGAGTAAAATTCGTTAATCCAAAAATATGGAGTAACTAAATGTTTTTTTGTGATTCGGGCTGTAAATCGCGGGAGGTATTGTGTTGGCCACACCAGACTTTTTTTTAAATTTGTGATTTTTGATAGCGATATCTCATAAACGGTTGAAGATAGAAAAAAAAACTTAGAAAAGCTAGAATGTAGGAAATTTTGTCAGCTTTCATTTTGTATATAACGACTTTTTTGCTAAGACGTACCGACTTCAAGATATAAGCAAAAAATCAAGAATTGATACCTTCTCGATACCCCCTGCACCCCGCTAACCACCTATGTACGTAGACCTTTAGTATGTATACCTCCTAACGACTCCAAACAAAGCCTTGAAGACAAAAATTGTGACACTCTCCATGCATTCTACAATCCCTTTATTAACTGGACTATTATAAAAATAGAGTCTACCAAAATACGGTGTAACAAATATCATTCAGACTAAAATTGTCTTTTCTCAATCAAGAAATATTTCAATGATTATAATTAGTAAGAACTTATTGAAAATGACATTATTATTATTATTATTATTATTATTATTATTATTATTATTATTATTATTCGTGTCCAAACCATATATACAGGGTGGTGACTTGGACGACGCAGCATAGGGGTTTTAATGGTAAAATTTTAATGTTCAGTTATTTGCTCGTCTAATTATTTTAGATCAAAATTGTATTTAGATTTTTGCTACAGAAAAAAATACTGCATCCGAATATGCTATTATTTATAATTTTTCAATATCCGGAACCGTAAAAATAATCGAAAACAATAATAACATTTTTGCAAAAATCATTGGTGCCATGCAATAAAAAATTTAACAAAAGCGCAAACAACTTTCACAGATTCTTGACGTTTAAACTTATTTTCAAAACGAGGACAACAATGGAATTGTTGATTACAACAATGTAATTTGACGAGAACAAAATTTAAGATTTATTTAAGGAGTGGCTATAAATACGACCCTTAACTTATTTAAATTAAAAAAAACATTAAATGTATTGGGAAAAAGGATTTTTATTTTACTATCACAAACATGAATTTATAATATAAAAAAACATATCACAATTTACCATTAAACAATGCCCCAATTTGTTGTAAAATTCTTGTCTGACATTTGTTAATTGTTTATGTGACATTTGTTTAAATTTTTATTCCATGGCATCAATGATTTTTGCAAAAATGTTATTGTTTTCGAGTATTTTTACGGTTCTGGAAATTGAAAAATTATAAACAATATCATATTCGGATGCAGTATTTTTTTCTGTAGTAAAAACTTAAATACAATTTTGCTCTAAAATAATTAGGGAAGCAAATAACTGCACATTAAGATTTTACCATTGAAACCCCTATGCTGCGTCTTCCAAGTCACCAGCCTATATATATGGTTTGAACACGAATAATAATAATGATAATAATAATAATAATAATAATAATAATAATAATAATAATAATAATAATAATAATAACAATAATAATAATAATAATATATATATATATATATATATATATATATATATATATATATATATGTAATGAAATTATAATTCCATAACCCAATTGCCGCACTCTCACGAGCATCGGTATAGTAGGCCGGAACATGATTAATTGTTTATGAAACAATAGAAATATTACTTGTGAGGAACTGACATTGTGATTAGTGACATTAAATGTCGTTTCTTTAAATACAGGTAAATTTTGTGTAAATAATGTAAATATAAATGTATAAATAATAAAACTTTAATTACAGAGAAACTCAGTTGTGTTACTGATCTTACAA
The DNA here is from genome assembly GCA_963082715.1 of Harpalus rubripes. Lineage (NCBI taxonomy): Eukaryota > Metazoa > Arthropoda > Insecta > Coleoptera > Carabidae > Harpalus > Harpalus rubripes. The sequence goes on along the minus strand of OY720453.1, from coordinate 18,584,648 downwards.
AAAGCTTATATATATATATATATATATATATATATATATATATATATATATATATATATATATATATATATACCGTGTGTCTACTTTTTTATGGACCATAGGAGATACAATGGTAAAATTTTCATATGGCTGTAAATTCTGCCCTATTAATTTTAGAACTACAGTGTAAACATAAAAAATGTTCAGAATTAAATACTACATCAAATTAGCCTAAATTTGTTGATATAATAGGTTCTTGACATGAGATAAACGTAAAACAAAATATCCGTCTTTAAGCTTTTTACAGAGTGCCGTGCAAGACAAAATATGCAATGTGAATAGTCATATTATTTGACTTTGACAGATAAAAGTTTATTAATTGATATTTAATTGTTAATATTGTTCCATTTAGTTTTTTCTGCGATGGCAAATGTATCCATGCTTACTGATAAATAATTTAATGAAATCAATAATTTTAAAAACTTTATGACAGATGTCATCTGTCAAATTCAAGCAATACAAATGTTTAAAATTTTGTGATAGTGCTCATGGAGCTCTGTAAGTAGCTAAAAATTATTACTTTTATTTTGCTTCTCTTTCGCAAACGAAACGCATGTAAACAATAAATTTGGACTTTTTAGGTGCAGTTTTTAATTCTGAACATTTTTTTGTATTTACACTGTTGTTCTAAAATTAATAGGGCAGAATTTACAGCATTATGAAAATTTTACGATTGTATTTTCTATGGTCCACAAAAAAAGTAGACACACAGTATATATATATATATATATATATATATATATATATATATATATATATATATATATATATATATATATATAATTATTTATATTATAGTATATATATATATATATATATATATATATATATATATATATATATATATATATATACTATAATATAAATAATTAATATACATTAAATATATAAAACATTACAACAAATATTTCTCACTCCTTAGATACTGAAGTCACCGATTTTCGGTAGCGAAATACCGTATTCGAACCACATGATATAATTTTCTGTTTTTTTTTTACAGCATTATGAAAATTTTACGATTGTATTTTCTATGGTCCACAAAAAAAGTAGACACACAGTATATATATATATATATATATATATATATATATATATATATATATATATAATTATTTATATTATAGTATATATATATATATATATATATATATATATATATATATATATATATATATATATACTATAATATAAATAATTAATATACATTAAATATATAAAACATTACAACAAATATTTCTCACTCCTTAGATACTGAAGTCACCGATTTTCGGTAGCGAAATACCGTATTCGAACCACATGATATAATTTTCTGTTAATTGAAGTATTTTTAGAAATGTTACGCAATTGGCATAAAATTCCAGACGTGGTTATAATATGAAGCCAAAAACTAATTTATGAACAAAAGGTTTGTTAAATACTTCAATTGTCTTCTAACTCATGTCAGCCATTGAAAATCTAAAATTATGCTGTTGTTCTTTTCATTTCATTGTTCTCATAGCTTTCACATGCATGTCAAAGAGATCATTGAGGAAGAATCCTCTAAGGAAAATAAAAACCGAAACTGTTTTTCAAAAAATAGAGGCTCATTTGAAGTTACATTGTCTGATTTTAAACAATTCCAGCAGTTGATAATGTCAAATTACAAATAAATGACTCATGCGTTTTATAATTGCATCAGATATATAATAATAATTAAATCCTATACATCACAATATTCCATTTTATTATTTATCATTAAATCTGTGCAAAATATCGCTAAAATCTCCCTGATTTGACACTTGTTACCAACTAATTCATTAATAATTATCCCTTGTTAAACAACCTGAAATTTCAGTTGTATAACATATGAAATACAGTGACAAGTTAATGACGAATGACAACTATTGATTCATTTCAAAAAACGTATTTCATTGGTAGATAAATTATTTATCAAATTTCGAATGTATTGGTACATTTCATTTCTAAAAAGAACTTCTGCAGGTTTTATGAATATGATAATGAAATATTATGCAATTATTATTAAGATATAGAAAATAGGCGCATACATTAATTTCTTTTTTATTATTTAAGAAAAACATTGTAAGCTACTAGGCCGCAGCCCTCTACGTTTTTTGAAAATATAGTTACAAAATATTGCTTTGTTGTACAAATACCAATGAAATATTTCATGACGTCATCTGTCCTAATCTGATTTAGAACGACCACGCGAAGTATATAATTGTCATACTATTGTAAATAATCAAAAGATATAATTACTAATTATGGTATTTCTAAAAGTGGTTTCTATAATTTTTTGGTTTAGTTCATGTTCAAAAATAGCACAAAATTGGTATTTTTCGCTCATTTTACTTATGTGTTGATTACTATCTGACATATGTTAACAAAAACAAAAGCTACAGAGATTATTCCCGGGAATAAACTCTAGAGCTTTATTCTCAGTATAATAATGACAGGATAGGTTGAAACGCAGACACGTGACACAAAATGGATCGTTTCATTGGTTGTAAGAAATATCAGAAAATGTGGCCAACACAACACCTTCCGCTATTTAATTTTTATTAATTTAAATATACATAGTTACATATTTAGTTATACTAGAAACTGTATTAAAATCCATTCCATAAAACTATGGTTCTATTTACTATTTTCTTTTTAAAACGTTACTATTATTAATTTGAAATGATTAGTTTTATGAGTGACATTTATCTGTAAGTTACATACATTTGAGATGTGAACTGTCTAATCAAGTAGTTGTGTTTGTTTAAAGCGCATGCTCTGTGTTTTAAATTATAGATAATTTTATAAATTTATTCATAAAATATATAGAAGATTTATTAATGCAAACCAATAGAAATAATACTCTTTAATATTTATAATAATATAAATCTTGAAAAAATAACATTTAAAGGTATTTTTCGCAGAAAAACAATTTTGAGCTTCAAGTAAAGTGTCATTTCCGGTTATCAGATTTACACCAAAATCTAATGGCTTCTTTCCATATTAGAATAAGGAATAAATACAAGGTTTCAAAATTTTCTGAATGATAGTATTTGAGTTAGACCGTAAACAGGAACCACACACACACACACACACACATACACACAGGCATAATCGTGAAAATGTAAAAATTGGATTCTTGGGACCTTAAAACGTGGTCATTTATCAAAATCTCGATATGAAATTTTTAGCATGATCCCTATACCTCCCTTACCAAGGGTATCGGGAGGTAAAAAAATTATGCTTGGAGGAAAAGTAATTTTTCTAATCGAGGTGAAGTTAAAATTACTTAAAAAAAAAATACGGCGTTGTACCACCTCAAATTCTATTTTATTTCATAGACAAGGACCCTACTAATCTCCCCCATATAGCCATGTAGCTGGCCCTCCTGTAGGGGTGCAGTATTTAACTGTTAGAATAAATTGTCTATTTAGATATAATATTTAGTGGTCTCATCTTTACTTATATTTTAATTAATATCTAGGGGCACTGGTAATTACCCCTACATCGCATAATCATTGCATATTAGTTTATTCCGCTACATATCACTCTTAGAAATGAAGAATTCTATTGCGCAATACTTGGTTGAACGGTAGACCTATACGCGCCCGTCGCTGAGCGACGCGTCGCTAACTTCACCTCGATATTTTTCTACTCATTTGTACGATAAATAACTGTCAAATACATATTTTTATTTAAATTAGTTTATAAGACTAGAGATGGATCAATTCCCGAAATTTAAAGATACGGGAAAATTCCCAAAAATTTTCCCGGAATTTCAAATATGAATAAAAATTGTAACTGTAGGTTTATTTAGTTTTATTTTTCAGTGAAATCATGGTAAAAAACTATAATTATACTCTCGTATCAATATATTCATGCACTATCGGTCATACATACGAGTAGAGCGACTCTGTAAAAATACTCCCCCATATTTTAAATATTCAATATATTTTCATACTTCGTACGTAAAGGAAACGTGCAATATTCATATAACCTTAAATGAGTAATTCAAAAGCATCGTACTAAATGTCACAAATACTTATATTTACTTGAAAAAAATTAACGAGAATAACAGTTTATTTTAAAGAAAACTTAAATTACTCAAATAAAATGAACAATGTTACATATTTAATAATTATTTGTAACTTGCACAAAATATCAAAGCCAATTTTTTTTTAATTTTAAGGGAAATTTGCAAAAATTATATTCACGGGATATTTCCCAAAAAAATTCCGGGAAAAATATTAACTAAATTTCTTCTCGAAAATCGCGGATGAAGGAATTTCCGGGAATTTTTTGGCGGCACATCACTATATAAGACCAAAACAGCCTACAATTTACTCGTAATAGCAAACTAGTCTTCCGATACCATCCATCATTTTTCATATTAATGCAGGTATAATAATAAAAATTTCGACATCTAAAAACGAGCAGATAATTTTCTACAATGTAATACCGCAGACAACGATAATTGGATTGTATAAATGCAGCTTTATACTGTAATAATACCAGCAGCGTGCGTAGTCCGAGAAACAATGAATTTTATTGGTTCGAAAACCGATTATCTTATGACGTTTATGAATATGTCTAGTGTGCGATAACAGCGTGACCTGGACTTTATAATTCAATTATACCGTATGCTCATATCATTGACCTAATTAACATCAACACTGAACTTCAGCTAAGCAAATACATTATTTGAACTAATGCAGACCAAACGTTTAGCTAATTTTATGTAAACTATACTCAATTGTAAATGTGTTAATTTCATCTCAATTAGATTTTACTGAACAAATATTTTCTTTATTGCGTTTAGTCATTAATGAACTTATTACCAATGTGGAAAATTGGTGCTCGTATTTTACATTAAATATTTATTCATGGTTGTATAATTAGATTTTCTAATAAATGTGCTACTATATCAACATATTATATATTATTCATATAATCCAATGAATATTTTACCGCAAATATGTATATAATAGGAGTAGTAAATTGAAATATCCAAATTATTTTAAATAAATAGTAAATAAATTCCTTTTGTAGAGAATCTAAGATAGTTATACGTTTGTTTGAAGGTTGTAGACAATGGTTGATTTTGACTAATAACACACGCATCTCGAACAGACATTGTCTTTATTTTTACAAAAAAATATACTACACGACGTTTCGATTGATAATATCTCCAATCGTTATCAACTGTAAACTGAACAATAATCTTAAACCTACGACATTTTATACTAGGAGGGATGTGATGAGCTGTGACGATTCAGTTTCAGATTATGGAGTTGGCCAATTAGGGGGCACCACACGGTACGAATATCTGTGCTGGGATGAATACTCCACTGTTGTTGGTGATGTACACTCCTTATTTGAATTTTCTTTTATACCAATGACCTTCTCTGTCAATAATGTGGGCTTCATTCCATTTGATGTGGTGTTGTTCTGTCCAAGCGTGATGTACAATACCCGACTTTTCAGTTTCTCCCAATTGTGTGTACTGAAAAGTATTATAAAGTTGTGTATTTAACCAGGATTTTAATCACCTGTGAATAGATGATGACAAGGAGGAACGAGGGGTAAGAGGTATCGAGGAAGAGCAAAAGCATAGTTATTAGGTTATGAGATGATTATTTATCTTCGACAAATCATAATAGTTTAAATACGTTATTCAGAAAATGTAAGTACAAACTTTTGTCCATTTAAACGAGGTACATGAGTACCAATAATTAGTCGTCCATTTATTGTTCCCTCCCAAACACTTTTTAATGAAAATTTTTACACCATTTTCGTCTGTTGAAATGTTTATTGTGCATAATAAATATACCTTCCCAAGTAAATTCAGTCTCATTAATGAACATTATGAGCCATTCCCAAATTCGATGTCTACTGAAAACATTGATCTTTTTGCACATGATATGGATACAACTGTTGCTTTATTTAAAATTGTCATATATGACACTTCGTATTGTGATAAAGATGTACAAGATTAACAAATGTGCGAATATTAGGAACAGTATGATTTGGAAACGCTCCGTCTAAATGCGTTGGCAACTCTATAACACTGTCTTTATCTCAACCACAAATTAAAATGTAGTAAAGATACGAATTAATAAATAAACTATAAGTAAGTAATTACAATGTCTGTGTACTCGCTATTTGTAAACGTAAGCATTTTGACAGAATTTTACCTGATAAACAAGTTTATTACTAATGTCAAAATTTAATTGCACAAACTAAAACAAAATTTTTCATAGCTATTGCTACTGCATTCAATTATTAGAAAAATACGTGGAACGACTCGTCAATTTACGGGGTTGTAAAAATGCTAAAAAAAATATGCGATTTCGAGAAAAAGTTATTAAGAAATATTGTTGCTCTCGTCGAGTTACATTACTGGTTATATTTAATGCACTTATTTCATTTATACCCTGTATATAGGTACCGTGTGTCTATCTTAAAGGTGTACATAGATTAACATGGGAAATAAGTTTTTTGGAATTTCCTGCTCGCCTAATTATAAAAGTTTGGTCACAGGTCACAACGTTAGTTAAGTTATTTGACGTTTCAGACAATTCGATTTTGTCTCTAGTTTTATTGTCTGAAATTAGTAAAAAATGAATATTTATACTACTAATGAAGACCGTATTTTCAAAATTGCTAAATTCGTGACAAAATTTGAAAAGACTGCTAATGTGTCTTCAAAAAATACACATTTGCCGCGTAATCATAATATAGGACGAGCGTGCGTAACTGGAAGAAAGACTGTTAGGAATAAGTGTAGAAGACCCCTTCTGTAGAATGTACTAGATTTATTGGAAATGAGTTGGGAATACACCACAGCATCATAGATAATTTTGTTCACAATATAGAATTTTTAATAAATTCATATTATTTAAACAAAACTGTATTTTTAACAGTGGCGTAACTAAGAGTTCTGGGGCCCGCCCGCGAAAAGTTTTTGGGGCCCGTTTTTAATTGTAGCGTTTATCATGAAAAACTGCATACCACAAGAACTGACGGAAATTGTGGCTAGGCTCACTTTCATATGAGTTGACATGTTAAGAAACAAAATAACTAATATTGGAGGCCTGAAAATCTAAGATTATGCACTTTTACATCCCACCAAAGTCATTGTATGTTCTGGCATTTACTATGAAAATGTATTTGAAAATGAAATTGGTGGCACAGTCCACTGGTGAAAGTTACAGGGAATTTATTCATACATTTTTGGTATCCCAAATGAATGAACTTGGATGCGATAAAATATGGTGTTAGTAAGGTGGATCAGTATCATACAGTCTAAATAATAGCAATTTTGCGAAAATCATTCTCTTATCGTTATTTAATCCCAAGTTTTGGTAATACACACTGGCCGCCAGGTGTCTTGATTTAACAGCCCCAAACTTCTTTTTATGGGGTTATTTTAAAGGAAAGCTCTGGATCAGTTGCAGGAAAATATTTGCCAAGAAATCGAAATTCTACCGGCCGAAATGTGATGAAAAATAAAGAACTTGATTTTAAATAGCGAACGGTAAAATTTTTATAAAAACATTTTTTCTCTAACTATCACAATAAATAAGATATGAGATATTTTCAAAATGAGCGAAAATCGAGTTTTTGCCTGTAGCTCAGAAACAAAAGAAGATCGAAAATTGCTGTGGTGACTATTAAACTTTTCACGAAAAGTTGACCCTGCAATGTGCAAACGGTTTCGCTGTATCATTAATATTACCCGAGATACCTTAAAAAACATCGAAAATAAGACACCTTGTACACCTTTAAGACAGACACACAAATATATACATTTGAACTTACCTATATACAAAGCTTGAAAATATTTAAAAAAATATATAAATCGGTAACGCGAAAACTTTTATCATCACTATCAAGTTTCTTTTAATTAAAATTAAAAATAATATTAGAAATTTATTTTTCATTTTTACAGTTCTTCGCTGCAATGAAGATGTATTTATTTTAAGTTATTAGTAATTAAATGACTTTTAATCTATCCTTATTATCAACGCGTTGGTTTGGAAATGAGAATTCAATAGATAAAGTGTGTTACTATAAAAACTAATGTGGGTAAAAGTTTTTTTTTTTGCGTAAATTAAATACAAATAAACATACCTATTGCTATGGAATAACGAGTATTTTTATGGGACTACTATCAAATCAAATTTTCTTATTCAATTTAATAGAAATAATATTGGTTTTCTTTTGCGAGTAATGCTCCCTTTATTGTCGAAACAAAACTTTTATATCATTTATTTGTTGCACGTGCAGCCGATTTTCTACTGGTATCAATACAGTATTATTTTATACATAGAGCAGTTACATGACGACATTCTATTAGCATGCGACGATGTTTGCAGAGTGAACAATGCGCCACAATGTGGCTGTAACTTGAACAGGATATGAATTTGAATTGAAGTACATTGAATGTATGTAGCTGGTCTACAAACAAAGATCAGAGATATCAATAGCTTTGAAGGTAGGTACGTAGGTAGGTAGTTAGTAGTTGACGTTTTACGAGCACATTATTCAGTTTATAAACAAGGGGCTATTACAGCTGCATATCTGTTTAATCATAACAATATTAAAATCAAATTCGGTATGAGTACAAGCATTGAGAGATCACACTGATTTGTGGGTTCAAATTTCAATACACTACAATAAGGCCGATTTCACCAAAGTTCCAAACTGTTGCCTCAATAGAAATTTTCTAAACTTATAAATCCAAAACTATTGGATGATTTTACCAACAACTATTCCTTATATTTAAATAATGTCTATGTATGTACCCAATGTGTCAACACTGTCAAACATTAGGAAATTCTTAGTGATTTGGGCATCTGAAAATCTGTAAATCAAGAACGGCAATGCTTAGTTGTTGATGAAAACAGTTTTCCTAGATAATAACATATCGGGTTCATAGTATACATTAACTCCTTACTTAAATTTTAAGAATCGTTGGTAAAATTGGCCCCTTATGAGATATCAGATAGGCCATGGTAAAAAAAATAGTTATTTAAGATACAAGAGAACGATATAACCAAGGCAGGAAGCCGAAACCTAGTAACTGTTTTATGATGTATGTATTTGTTGGCCACATCAGATTATTATTGTTGAAAGGAACTTCTATGACACACCTATTAAACATACAATTCTAAAATACATAGCGATCAAAACTAACTCATACTCACGTGACCTTCAACTTTCCTCAATGACATCAAAACTACACTTCTAGGAATAAAAGTTTGATATCTAAGTTCATGGACGTGCGAATTTTTTATTATAAAGAATATACTTCGACAATAAACGGGCCCGTACCACGATCACGGTTTTAAGAAATGTCAAATTCAAATTTCAATATTAAATTTCTCCCTTATGTTTAAAGAACGATTTTTTAAAAAATATTTGTTTCAATGTTCTGCTTTAAAATCATATTTTGATAAATTTTATATTATTTATTATTATTATTATTATTATTATTAAATAATGAAATTTAGCATTTCTTAAAACAGCATTTTATAGCGTTTTCAGCTTACACAGTGCAAGTGCGCACTGAGTGTAACATATCACGTGACCACACTGAACGAGTTCTGCCCTCATTCGGTGGCAGTGCAGTTTAAGCTGAAAACGATTTTCTTTAACCGCCATATTTGCACTGACACTATTGCACTTACCTAGGGAGTCAGTGTACAAAAGTCGCACTGCGCCAGTGCACGGTGCAACTTTTTCTTAAGCTGAAATAGTTATTTATGTAACAAGTGTGTAAAGTAGTACTTTTTTGGTCGAATGCGGAAATTGTAGCACGAGACAAAAAATACTATTTTACACACGTGTTGCATACAACATTTTTCCTACAACCGAAATGGTATTGATGTTTCTCATAATACTGAGTATACAGGCATTCAGCAGCTTCAAATACTGTTAGTGCTCTTTCTCATAACACTGTACAAAATGTAACTTAAACACTTGGAAGAATCTCAGACAGACGATGATTAGTCTTTTATAATGTACAAATTGTACATTTAATATTAATATTAAAAATTAGATTAGTACTCAATCTGTTAAAAAAATATTAGATTTGTTTCATTTATATGTATATTCATATTTCTCAATAAATTTTATTACTTTCATTATTATTTACTACCTAATTATATACTTGACAGGTAAATTAACCAAATTTTAATGTTGCCTAGCAACGCCTATTTACTTTTCAAGCACTAGTGCGTGAAAAGTACTTTTCACACACTAGTGCTTGAAAAGTGACACTTTACACACTGTAATGAGTGCGTGAAAAGTACTTTTCACGCACGGTTGTAGGAAAACTAAATTTTGCACTCAATGACAAGCTGAAAACGCTCAGTGCAAAAATGTGCGCACCAGTGCGCAATCGACTTGTAAGCTAAAAACGCTATTAGTTAAAACCGTGATCGTGGTACCAGCCGTGGTGTTCGTACGTCAAAAACATTTCTGGTGGTAACCTAAAAAAATCTCATGAATTAAGCTAATAAAATTATTTTTGTAACTCACCAAGCAAATAGCTAAATACACTAATAAGAGACTTGAAAAAGACTGTTGTCGATAATGTAATAATGAAACGCAAGTTGAACTAGGTGGAGTGACAATAAAACAACCTTGCTGTTAGTTCATAATTTGTTAATTCAATTTTAAAGAACTGTCTGTTTTTGAATAAAAGAGCTTATGGAATAATGACTATCTTCGAAATAGAAAAAAATATTTGTGTTTTGGTGTAACATGGTTGAGCAGTGGCCAGTGGCCAATCAATGTAATAAATTGTACTAGGGATATTTTAAATTTACTCCTTTTAATTTATAAACGGACCACAGTACGTATTAAACACAGAGAAAGATAACCGTATAACAAATTTCATGTAATTCACCTACATGCTTCGTACATATGTACAGAATTATCAGCAGTATTCAGCTCGCTGTCTACCCCTATAAACTAAATTTCATTTGTGTTTTGTAGATAAATTCGCAGTTAGGGATTCAATAATAGGTTGTAGGCATAATAGTATAAATTTGTCGGAACAATTGTTATAGTTACTATCTTGCGTTGGGCGAAGGCAGCAGATTGTAACGACGAAAACGTAATTGCTAGTTGTGAGGTTATGGGTGCACGGGGGACATTTGCCAGAAACACGAATATACAACAAAAGCTAGACTAATTGTATATAATGGTGTATTAGACTTCTGTCCTCGCTGGGCTAGGTGAGATAGCAAACCTTCAGCCTTCCACTTTCAGCGTCCCTTCTTCGCTACGTGAACGCTGAGGAATTCACCTGATTACACTCCTACAACACGCGCTAAACTTAACTATATCTTAATCAAATCTTAAATGAAAAACATTTATTTACATTTAACATCTATTCTACTTTCAAGATGCTCATCATGGTCGCTGTAATTATACCTCAACCCGACGTTCAAGCACCAAACTATATTTATCACGGGAGTGATATTTTTGTTATTTAGAAAAAACTGATGATGCATAAGAACGCATTTCAAAAATAGACACTAGTCGCGTTCTTTTTATCATTTGCCTGATCTCAACTCATCTCAAAATTAGATGAGTTTGACATGAACTGAGTTGAGATTAAGTGAGATTTTTATGAAGTAAAAAGAACGACAAAGACAAATTTTGTTAGCAACTTGAACGACTGATGTCACCGGATGTCTTCTGTGTGTGTGTATCACGTGTGTACAATTTGAATTTGACAGTAGCTTTTCAACAGCCAACCACTATATTTTCAGGTGTTATTTTGGATTGCCCAAAACTATGAGTGGGCATGGGCTTATGTTATTCTTTCGATTACATAATAACATGTAGTGCGATACATTCTAAAATGTTGTTTAATTTGTACGGTACTAAGCGCGTGCATGCGTGCGTGTATAATAAAAATTTCGCCTGCAATAACTCTAATACTAAAATTTCAAAAATGATATTTCTTTCGTATTCTTCTTCGTTGCATCCATACGAAGGGCTGATTAGATTTTTGTTAAAATTGATCAACCGGAAGTACCCTCATTTGAAGATTTTAGCAGTTTTTCTTTAAAAAAAACTAGGTTATCATTTTTTCTCATTTAATGTTATTATAAATATTAAAGAATAATTTATTCTCTCTACGATTTGACTGCATTTTATACTTCATATTAAATGGATATAGTTAAAAAATCTGATGTGGCCAGCACATTACCTTCCGTCAGTTATATGAGGTATTTACGAAAATTATACCGGTGAACTGTTACCGGTACACAGCTTTTTATCAGGTTATAGTTACCGGAATCGATATTTTAAGAACGCAAGTGGTAAACAGGGTAAATCTATAACCTATGAAAAAATTTGAAAATTTAAAACAGGTTAGAAATTTGACGTAGTTAACAAACTGAGCCGAGTCCTACTTTGAACACATTTACACTTTTAACGCGCGCGCTTCACTTTGCATCACTACCTTTTTTGAGATTAGATTCTTCATGAATCCGGTAGATGAATCTGGTAGATATTGAACAATTTTCGAATACGGTAACTTTTTACCACTCGTGTTTTCAAACACAGTCGGTATATGCGGTATCTACCGGTATAGAATTTTCGTAAATGCGTTTATATTTTCTATAAAATCCGTGCAGAAAGTTCCTTGCAAAAGATTCTAAATTTCTTGTATGTACATTACCTTTCGACAGTTGTATGTATTTTATACAAATTCCATACAGAAAGTTTCGAACAAAAAGATCCTATATTCAAGTAAAATTATAACAGAAATATACCACGAATATGTCAATTGCACTTGACACTGACATCTTTCAATCAGAATTTTCTTAATATAGTAGCTGTTTCTAGCATACCTGGCTAATTTATGAAATTTAATTTTTTTTATAATTTTATAACTCTATATCCATTTAATATGAAGTACAAAATGCAATCAAATCGTATAGAGAATACAATGTTCTTTAATATTTATAATAACATTAAATGTGAAAAAATGATATTTAACATCGTTTTTTCAAGAAAAACTGTTAAAATCTTCAAATGAGGGTACTTCCGGTTGACCAATTATAACCAAAATCTAATCAGCTCTTCATATGGATGCAACGAAGAGGAATACGAACGAATTATAATTTTTGGAATTGTAGTATTAGTTATCGTATACGAAAATTTTGTTACACACACACACACGCACGCACGCATATGCACACGCACACGCACACGCACACGCACACGCACGCACGCTCACAAACAAACACACATACACGTACACATACACATACACATACACATACACATACACATACACACACACACACACACACACACACACACACACACACACACACACACATCGTAAAAATAGTAAAATCGTATTCTAGGGACCTTAAAACGTGCTTATTCATTAAAAACTCACCACCGAATTTTTTGACCAAAGACAATACCTTCCTTACCTAAAGGTGACGGAAGGTAAAAATTATAAAATTTTATAAAGTAGCCAGCTATGGAAACAGCTGCTATATTAATAAAATTCTGATTGGAAGATGTCAGTGTCAAATGCAATTAACGTAGTCTGTTTGTCTTATAATTTTACTGGAAATATAGGATCTTTTTGCTAGAAACTTTCTGTATGGAATTTGTATAAAATACATACAACTGCCGGAAGGTAATATGCTGGAAATATAGAATATTTCGCAAGAAATTGTATTTATGGAATTTGTATAAAATACATAGGACTGACGAAAGGTAATGTGCTAGCCACATCAGGTTTTTCACTACAACTTCGGTAGCTTTGGTTTCTGCAAAATTGGTTACTTATCATTGGCCTTGGTCTTTACAACATATCCAAAAATTATAGATACCCGTACCCGACCTTCTGCAAGCAAGGAACTTTGTATAACTTGACTGGACTAGATTCTTAAAAACTATGTTTGAATGAAAGTATTTAGTTCTGTTTTATATTGATCGAATAAGTTTTACTACCGCGTTTATCAACAAAGCACCTAGCATGTTTACTTAAGCACTGTTTAATTGTTGTTAGGGTAGTAAAGTTCGTTTACGAAGTTGGAGTTCGTGGTAGAAAAAAGAAAGAATCTTTGATGGTTGAAATTAAATGCATTTCATATAAAAAATAATGTTAAGCAACCTTCTAAGTTTTAATTAGAAGAGAATAATTAATTATGACTGTTGTCGTTTATACGGCATTTTTTCTTTTCATACACTTGTTGAAAACAAAGCAAAGCTTGTGATTGTTGACAAAGCAAACAACTACAAGAATCTGATATAAATTCATCATAACAATTCATTTCACATACATTATAGGTCTCACGCGGTCAGAACGGTCAAAAAAATGATACTACGTTGCCACCTAACGGCACATAAAGTGTTAATGAAGGTGCAAATACAAATCTGGTTAGTACCAAACCAATACAAATCTATTAATTTATTTAATACTACAGTCAGGGGCGGATTAAGAATTTTGCCGTCCGTAGGCACCCAGAAAATTAACGCCTTTTTAGAATATTGAAAGTATAGTCTTATTTTACGAATAGGAAGTTTGACCACCCGAGCAGTAGGTTTTACTCTAGTTGCATACAATTTTTTTTTTCGTTTACAATATAAGCGTGAATAAAAATTTGGCATAGCATTTGATTTTTTACCCGTTTGCTTTAAAATAATGTACCTTTCTTTATGCTTTTACTATGTTGAAAAATACCTACATACTTTATTAACTCATTTTAATGAGAAAGTGCAATTTTTTAACGGACGAAATAAAATAAATTTTTAAATATTAACCAAAAATTATAATACAAATGATGAAATATTATTTTTTCAATGTTTCCACTTTTCGCTTTTGATTTACTTTTGATTAAATTAAAAGGAGTTTGAATTTTGAATAATTTAATAAATGTAAATTCAAAGATACGTTACAATTACCGACAGGGCCGGTTTGATCTTTTGCTGGGCAATGTGCAAGATTTTTACCGCGGGGCCCTTGAAAATAACAGAAATACATGAGGGTCAATCAATTATAAACCGGCTTTTCTTTAAAAAAAAGAACTTCAGTAAAATTATTTCTAATTCATATTCAAATTATCATTCTGCATAGGTACCTTCTCCGAACATCTAAGACCTACACCATCAGGTTCACAGCTTTTTTAATCTCATATAAAAAAATTGTTGTGAAGTACAATACTTCTTGTCATTTTCATTTTATGTTAGGTAGGTACATAAGATTCTGAGATTGAAGGACCGCCAAAGCATTAAGCTGCTGAGACATTTACAATGGACGGAAAATTAAGAAGGGTGTGAAAAATTGAAAACTAAAATATATAATTATTTAAGTAATTAGTCATTTTCATTATTGTAATCAATAATTTTATTGTTGAAATCAAATTTTTCTTTTTAATATGAAGAGCTGTAGGATTAAAATTTTAAAGAATACAAAAATATTGAACTAATTAGTAGTAAATAAATATGAATTGTTTCAAAATCGCGGGGCCATTTTCCTTTAAAGGCTGGGGTCTGGTGCGGTTGCGTTGCACCATTCGCACCTGCCTCAAGCCGGTCCTGAAAAGTATGAAACATGACTTCAATTATTTGGATATTTGTTGAAAATACAGGGACGTAACTAGGATTATTTTCTGGGTGGGCCAAAGCTGGGCCAATGAAAATTTTGAGTGGGCCATACTTAAGAACAGTATTACAGTAAAAATAAATTACTTATAACTATAATATATGGATAGCAGTATAGAAACGGTAAAGCAAAATAAACAAAAATTACAAATACTTCTAAATAATAATTTTTAATAACAACTAAAATTTGAAAATAGATATTGCACTGAAAATTGGAATTGTTAAAGCAATGACTACTAATTTAAAGATCCCGGAAACTATAATTCATAAATAAATTATAAAATCTAAAGATAATGGCCCTACTAAAGTAGAGCCATTATAGTTTTTATTTCAGTTTTACATTAATTTTCGTACAATTTTATTGGTAAATGATATTCTGCTGCTAGCATATCAATTTGAGTAACGCCATAGCAAAAGGAAACTATAACTAATTTTTTCCACTCCCAATATCGTAAGTAGGCTATTAGGACATTCTTTGTAGGGATGTATGTGCATTTTACTGTCAAAATATCGGTTTCTATTAGCGACGGGAAGTAAGGATTGTCCTTACTTCCCTACAGCTGAACTTACCTCCCTCTTTGCGCTCATATAAATAAATACATGCTATAATTCAATAATAAAGTATCAAACCAATCTTTATTGGAATGTAATCGATTTCCAAATTTTGGTTTTAGATACAAACCTCTCGTCATAAAATTCGTCATTGTCTAGAGCAAAAATCAATTTTTTATATAATTTAATTGTATTTTAATGTTGGTAAATGTAATAAAGAATTATTAATTTACTATATTCCATATAAATTTTGTTATAAACGCTAATTAAACATAGTTTAATTTTTGTAAAACAAAATATTACAACTTGGAGCTCGTAAGTTAATAATTTCAGTTTTGTGAATTCATCAGAAAGAGTTGGTATTATATCTGTTATTAGTCCAGATACTTTTCTTACAATTCCATAGTACAAAAATTTGGCGTGGCCAGTATGGTATCATCCGCCAAATTAATTAGCTACATATTACTCACAATTCATCTCAATTCGGTAAGAAAATTGTTACTTAGCAAAATTGTTGAAATTTCTAATCAATGTCAATAAAAACAAATGTAACGTGTCATGTTTTATTCAGTGTTGGCAATTATTATTGGTTACTTGCTATAGCAGTGTTGCTAAGAAATAGAAATACTACTACTGAATTGAGACGATTGCTTGAAAAATTCAATTTTCAATCTTATTTTTTAGCAGTAGGCTCACATACAATTAAGCAATATGTACGTTTTACAGCCACACAAATTGTATTTATTGTTACAAGTTCTACAATTATTATCTCCTTTATAAAATAAACGAAATATCTTTAAAAAATTTGGGTGGGCCAGCAGGTGGGCCAACGCATCAATGAGGTGGGCCGTGGGCCACCCCCCCCCCGTTGTTACGTCCCTGTGAAAATAGAGCACATATTGTATGACTTAAGTCCCTGAAAAACCCGATAATTACAAATTCACTATAATAATAAAAAGTATTTAAAAAACCTTACTTTATATGAATTTTCCATCAGAAAATGTTTCCGTCGCGCTTTTCGATGGGCGAATATTTATTAAAATTTACATTTACAAAAATATGCCGCCCCCGAAAATTTGCCGCCGTAGGCATGTGCCTACTATTCCTATGCGTAAATCCGCCACGTCCGCCACTCAGCCTTATTCTCGTGCCCATTGTTAACTTATCAATATTGTTAGAAAATAATGTCTCATAACAAGGAGCTTAACAAGATTGGTAGTGTGTTTGAACAATATTGTTAGAAATAGTGACATAGTGTTTTAATTTTACTACCAACTGTTATATTTCTACTGAAATTTAGGATTATTTACAAATATCTGTCAATTCAATAATTCAATCAATTTAAATTATGACATTGTACAGTGAATGTGATTTCAACTGTAATTGTGCATTATATTTTCTCTGTTTTGAAGAGTGCAAATTTTGTTCCGTTCTGGTATAGCAATATTATATTTTTATAGGTAGGCACGTGACTGATACTTCAGTAGATGTACTTTATGTATTAAAAATAAAATAGAATTTATAATATAAATTCATTGTTGTAATCAACAGTTGTTGCAATCAACGGAGTCAAGATTTGGATTCAATTAATGATGCTTTTGTGACCATTTATTATTGGACAGAATTTTATCAACATTCCTTGGCCTATTATTTTTTAAATGCTTTTTATTCTCACTGAGTCTGCAGATGACGTCATTTATTTAAAGTTGACCCGGCCTCTGTTGGTTTGTTTATAGTCCTTGGTTGCTGCCAACCCATGAAAAAGAAATTTCCCACCATCGATCACCTGCTTGGCTCTGGCAATGATTCCGGTTACTTTTGACGCTATCTCGTATTAAATGAGATTTTGTTTTAAATTAACAGCAAAGTAAAATATTTATTCAAAACATTGAAACTTTATTATACTATGTAAATTTAATGAAAAATAAATAGGTTATTAATAAATCAAATATTGATGTTTCATAAATCATAAGTAAATTTTGAAGATATTGAAAAAGTATTGAAACTTGATTACAAAATACGTTTTCTTTCTCACAAAGAAAACAAAAATATAACCTTATTGTTTCAAATTATTTTCTAGAGATGTATCATTTGTCTTTATGTAAAACAGAAAAATAATGACAACACAGCTGTCACAAAAAGTTATAATTGGTTTGAAAAAACAACAGTATCATTGATTGTCTTCAGCAAAATAAAAAGATGCGCAATTAAAATAAAACGTACATTTGAGCAATTACTGAAACGCTGGTGTTTGATATGAGATTAGGCCCACAGTGTTTAAGGCCTTAAAGTATTAGAAGAATCTCATCTTTTTGCAGTACGCCGAGTCCCATTTGTTCAGCTAAACCATCAGGGCTGATGGATAAGTCCAATTAAGATAATTTCTCCAAAAAGCTTATCAAATTTTAATTTCTCTGAACTCGTTTCTAAAAATTTAAACTCTTTCAGAACGAATATTAAGCGAAATTATCTAAGGAGTTACAGAAGCAATTCAAAGTAAAACTCAGCGCAAATCTTAATGTAATATTTATACCCCGGAAAATACAACCGTAAAGTTGTGATTCGTTGAATCCTTTGATGTAAAATATTTTATTGAAAATAGCTGCATCGTGGAAATATTATAAATATTTCGCATTTCGTTCATAGCTGCAGTTTACCTCGTAATAAAACTATGCAGAACGCGAAACAATATGCAATAATTATTTTAATGAATGCTAACAAAACATTCTTTGTTGTATTATTTTCTATTACTACTGGACCGGTATATCTTTGTATATTATCCATATTGTTTATAACGTATGGAGAAATACAAGAGTTCATTAATTAACATTGAATGTATTAATTATAGGCATATACAAGCCAATACAAATGATAAAATATGTACAAATAAAGGAAGATGAAGTGTATTTGAATCAGAATAGGTTTTTGAATCTAAATACATCCAATATATGCGATTAGATCGGTGAATTCAGAATTAAATATTTTTAAAAAAATATATGTTTTTTAATAAATTAAGAAAGAAGATTTTCGTTGGCTTCATTATTTTGAACTGGAGAAAGGGATGCATATTTAAGAATGTAACCTGTAGATGGCGAGCGAGTGCGAGTTTTAATTTGATTTTGACAATAGTTCATTTTTCTGTCACTGTCTCTCTTCTTTATTATTTACAATTTGCGTGGTTTCTGTTACTTTTATTACGTATTTCGATTTGTTAAGCAGGATTATGAAGGATTTTAACTTAGCTTATACTTGTACAAGATTAAAATGACAAACAAAAATATTAACCTCCAAACTATTATTCAAACGTCAAACAGATGATCTGTCATGTTTAAATTACCAGCACATGCCGTTGCTATTAGACGTACCGATGTTATTGCTTTACGGCCATTCATTGGTTCGGCTTAATTCTACGTCATACACGGCGGTAATTTAAATATTAAAATTTCATTAATTTTTTTTGGCCAATTAATGAAAATTTCACCGAAAGAAAAAATATGGGTAGCAAGTTTTTATCGTCTTTTCAAAAATATTAAATAAAAAAAATCTCCTCCCGCCATTACCTGGCAGTTTATTTCTTATAATATAGTTTAATCTAATCCAAGTAACTACCTTTTTTAAAACACCTCAACAGGATTAAATCCCAATTACAGAGTAAGTTCACATTCACTGGGATAGCGTAGAAGGCTAAATTGCAGTTTATCCAGAATTCAAGAATTTTATATTAATGGTTATATATACTTGGTAAACCATTAAAAACACTAAATACGGCTAAAAATTGGGTGCGGAAAGATATATTCATAGAGATTTTGGCATTTTTTCTGAAAAAAATTAGGTTAGATGAACTACATATATTTCTATGTTTAAGTACGTATTTACGCTTTCATACTAATAATACTGTTTTCCTTCTTATCCTACGTTTTATAACATTTTTTATTTATAATTTTACGTTCATCTGTCAAACTATTGTAAACTAACATGAAGATAGTGGGCCGAGCGAAGAGCGATGTCGAATGTGTGTGCCTGGTGAATGCCTGGTGTGCGTTAGGCATTGTTTTGTCAGGGTTTTTTTTTTTAATTTCTTAAAAAATACGTGTGCGTTAGGTATTGTTTTTGTCAGGATTTTTTTTAAAATTTCTGAAAACATTACTGTGCATTAGGTATTGTTTTTGTCAGGTTTTTTTTTTAAAAAAAAAATTCCAAAAAGATATGTAAATACCTGTTTCCGTGCTTCAATTTTATGTTTCCTTATTATATTTTAGCTAAAATAAGACACAAAAAATTGAAATTTCTACTATTCTGGAGGTAAAAATGGCACGCAAGTAGCCCGTTATGTATCTCTTCAAATAAAAAAGTTACTAATAGTGAGACAGCCTGTAGTGATTACAATTTCAGTTATGTTGTTCTTATCAAAAGCTTTGTCTTGAAAATCCCTTTTATAATATTACTGAGTTGTTGTTAAAACTGAATTTTATTTATACACTTTAAATCCACTATCTCCGGCGAGTATAAAATATGAAGTATATAAGTAGTTTTCGAGTAATATAGCGATAATAATAGATTGATAGTATAGAAAGTAAATAAATAAAATACAGGTGCGCAAGTATATAAATAATGTGGGTAAGCCGGTGTGGAAAATCAATAAAGATTTACGATTTTTCTACAGCATAAATCAAAATGTCATTTCTGTTATACTTACCACCTTATCACCCAAGTTACGGACCACGCAGGGTAACAAAGCTGTCTGTCCGGCCAGGACGCTGAGCCGCCGTGACGTAGGAGCCGAGGAGATATCAAACTCCGGGCGGTGCAGGGGGGGAGCGGGAAGCCCACCCACCGGATCCGAAACCAGCCACCCATACCCTGCAAGGATTAAATATTAATCATTTGTTTACGGGCTTACTGAATTATGGTGATAATAAAGTGGTAACTTTCAGTTTATATTAAGGACGTACGGTTTGTAAACGCTTTCATAACCTGCTCACGAATTTATATGACAATTACAAGGGGTTTGTGTAACATACGTAACTACTGTCTAGTCGAGGTATTAAGGGTTGTGCATATGTGGGATCTGGGCAAGGTGTAATTCATTCTCTGTAGTTGTTGAGATATCTCTTAGGATTAAGGTGATTCGGAATGTTATTTACATAGTTATGAAATAAAAAAATCTGATGTGGCCAACACCAAACCTCACGCTATTTAATTTTTATTAATTTATAAATACTTATACATATTTAGTTATTGCGGAAACTGTATTCAGATCCATTCCATATAACTACGGTTCTATTTATTACTTTTTAA
This sequence comes from Harpalus rubripes, assembly GCA_963082715.1. Classification (NCBI taxonomy): domain Eukaryota; kingdom Metazoa; phylum Arthropoda; class Insecta; order Coleoptera; family Carabidae; genus Harpalus; species Harpalus rubripes. Next base: position 18,563,111 of record OY720453.1, on the reverse strand, counting down.
AACGTTACTATTATTAATTTGGAATGATTAAGTATCATTCACAACGGCCACATATTACCTTCCGTCAGTTATATGAGGCATTTATGAAAATTCTACCGGTGAACTGTTACTGGTAAACATAGCTGTTTATAATAATAATAATAATAGTAATAAATATTTATTTTCTGAGGACATAATACAAATATATGTATAGAAAATGTCAGGGTGCATGTACATTACATTGAAGATTAAAATTTTTCAATACAAAAAAGAAAATACTAGCTAATGTTAGAATCTTATGTGCATCTGATAATTCTCTTTTGGCAGACAAAGACATTGTGCGAAACATTCGAAGAGCCCTAGAAAGAAATTCCATACCTCAATCTAGACTCTACACAAGCATAATAGAACATTAAAAGATGATTCATATTTAAATATTTCTTAAGATATCTAATTTGATAGTAGATACAATTAAGTTTGCTTACAAGTTCATCGCAATGAGGTTTCCAACATAGGTTATCCGTAACTAGCATTCCCATAACTTTGACTGAATCATCATTATTCTTTAATGAATCACCAAACTGAATCTGAAGTGATTGATCATTATTACTATGATGCGTATGAAAGTAAAGAATTTTAGACTTAGTATCAGTATCAGGTTATAGGTACCGGAATCGATATTTTAAGAACGCAAGTGGTATACAGGGTAGTTCCATAACCTATAAAAGAAATTGAAAATTTGAAACAGGTTAGATATTTGATATAGTTAACAAACTTTTAACGCGCGCTCTTTGCTTTGCATCACTACCTTTTTTACTTCCTTGTACGAAGTAAAGGAAGTATTGTAATCACGAAAAACTTCGGCTTTCAGATTTCAACGGAAATATCCATTTTAAGCATTACTGAAACCATTTTGACTAATTTTGTTGTGACGTCTACATACGTACGTGCGTACGTTCGGATCTCACATAACTCAAAAACGGTAAACCGTAGAAAGCTGAAATTTTGTATTTAGGACTGCTATAACATTTAGTTGTGCACCTCCCTTTTTGGTCATTACATAATTTCCAGAAATGGTACTTTATTTGAAGCCTATAATAGATTTTAATGAAAAACTATTTTAAAATATAATTCAAAACTTTTCAAATTTGGTATATAAGACTTTTATGTCAATTGGAATAACATAGTAGATTTTAGTTAAAACAGGCTAACCGGAAGTGATATATTACCTGAAGTTGTTAACAGTGTTTTTCTTGAATAAAATGGCTTTTAATTTAATTTTGGAAATAAATGCTTCAAATAAGAGTTTTAGAGAATTAAATTCTGCGTCTAGCACATCAAGTATTATCAAATTAACCCTTTGTATAAGCGAGATATGTAAATTAAAAACTTATATACTTTTTGGTTTTTGTAATGAAGTTTGCTATGGATTAGGACAAAAAAATAAAAAATAGATGTTAATGTCAAATTACGTCAAATACGTCCAATTTTATAATTGGGTCTAAACTTCATATTGGTCTTGCGTTTGGTGTCCACATCATATTTTTTTGAGATTAGATTCTTCATGAATCCGCTAGATGGAACTGGTAGATATACAATTTTCGAACACAGTAACTTTTTACCACTCGTGTTTTCGAACACAGTCAGTAGATGCGGTATCAACCGGTAGAATTTTCGTAAATGCCTATGTATTTTCTATAACATCCATACAGAAAGTTCCTTGCAAAAGATTTTGAATTTCTTGTACGTACATTACCTTTCGACAGTTGTATGTATTTTATACAAATTCCATACAGAAAGTTTCGAGCAAAAATATCCTATATTTCGAGTAAAATTATAACATAAACTATTATTCACGAAAGATGACTATTCAAGATCATTTCTGAGCCGTCTGATATAATATTACTCGCAGATAACTTCACTGCATTTCGTAAGCATAGGCGTGTAACATAAAATATTTATGGGCACATTTTAACTGAAAAAATAAGAGTATGTTATTTAAAAATTATGTTTTGTTCTAAATAATGGCTTTCTAAAAGATTTGTGTTCTTCACTTATGTTTTTGCAAAATTCAAAAACGTAGTCTTAACTATAAACCAAGTAATAATAATTTGATTTAAACGGCAACGCCACTGGGTAAATATTAGCACAGAGGGCATTGTAGTAGATAATTAGGTATCTGTAATTCTACGACATACGTCCTTATTATTTATAATGTGTTAGAAAGTAATGGCACTATTTACGTATATCTGTCCCACCACATAAATTAAATAGACATGGGTCAAATAATATTTCTCTTTCTAATACAAAATGTTGTCAAGGTACTGCTGTAAAGTCATGTGTATTCTTTCTTCGAACAAAGGACCTTGAATAGTCATCTTTCGTGAATAATAGTATAAATATACTACGAATATGTCAAATGCACTGACATCTTTCAATCAGAATTTTCTTAATATAAGCTGTATTTTTTTGGATAAAATCTCAGCTCATCTCAGGTCACTTCAGATTAACTAAGGAAATCGTTGTTCTTTCTGACACAAATGATTTGAGTTGTTTTGAGTAAACTCACTTCCCCCTTTCCGATGCTACACCATGCTACACTACCAGTTTACAAAACTCAAAATGATTTTAAACACTCAGTTTGCATTTTAAGGTTATATAATACAATAAATTTTATATTCACATATACAAATATACTTAGAGTAATATATTTTCAACATTATTCATTTTTCGTTTATAAACAGTATCATAGATCAGAAAATAAGTCAATAATTTTGACAGCTGTTACAACAAATACTATCGGTAAAGAAGGAAGTGATAAAATTAAACTAATTCTTTTTGTACACATCACAACTCACTTCATCTAAACTCAGTTATGTACTGAGCAGAGTTTAAATTGGGTCAAAAAGAATACAGCTATAGTAGCTGTTTCTAGCATAGCTAGTTAATTTATGATATTTAATTTCTTTATAATTTGAATTAGGAAATTTGGAAACAACCTTGAAGTTTGGGGTTAAGAAAGTAGGCCATAAGTTCCGTCGTTATATAAGACATTAGTCAACGTCGTTTATTTATTGTGGACGTTTCGGACATTAATTTGTCCATCCTCAGCCAAATATTTTAAATACAATATAATATAATGCTAGTCAGTTTACCATAATAAACTACATATTTACAAACAGTGCTCGCCAAAATTCTGTCAAGTATTATTGCAGAATATAAAAACAAGTAAGCTGCAAGGCAGCAAGCTGAGCACTGCCTAAAAATATTATAGAATTATTAATTAATTCAGTTATACAGGACTTTTTAGAAACCGATAAACTATAAACCACGGATGTTTTGAATCATAACTAGCCTTATCTTAAAATCCTCGCTCTACGAGCTCGGATTTCAAACCGATATCTGCGGCAGTTATGATAGTCATAACAATCCTAGGTATGTTATAGTATGTTCCGTAACGCAACCGGTTCGACCAGATTTACGGTTTTGTGTTCCGTAAGTCCTGAAATTATTTATCGGTTTCTATTTGGAACGCGGTTCCTGAAAAATGTTGGTAATAAGTCGAACCACGAAATAATCCTGGTTTCTCTGGTATTTTTACCCCCACTACCGTTACTTTCGAACATCATCATAACAAAATTAAACGATATCCGTCAATGTAGTGGTATTACTAATAATTATTATAGATGTAAGTGAAAACATTATTTATATTTGATATATTGTTGATTGTGTTATTTTTATTGGCATTATTCAACGTTATCGTTATTTTGGTTAACTTTTATTTTTGTTAGATTGTGTCAATTTTAAATATCATATGTTTCAATGTCAATCTGAAAATATTCAGGAACCATGGTGTATCCGGAATCAAGATACCTACTGGTTTTTTGGTTGACTTACACAACATAGCATTAATAGCTATAAAAGTTATTCATTTGACCGTTATGAATACATCAATTAATTCATATGGCTTAAAATATGTTAAATTGCTTTAGTAATGATTGTATGACGTGCATACTGAACAGAACGATAGTATATTACAAACTATTGTTATCAATTTGCAGTGAGCGTAAAACAAAATCCAGCAATCACAATTTCGATTCAATTATAGTTGTAACAACTTCACTAACGAAATTAAGGTTACCGACCCGCAAATGGCGCTTCCATAGATATTACTGCAGGATGAGTTGCAGAAAGATTTTTAGCGCGGAAAATTGTATTGATATTTTCACGCCGACTGGTTCCAAAATTACACGCTCTAATTTATAAATTATGGGTATCTCTTTCAACAAATATCATAAAGTATTTAAGAAATGACAGCGCAAAATCATACTATATGGTGAGGGCATATTATCATCTATCTCCATAATATGAAAATAGAGGGAAAACGTCGATAAATAACATTTCGGGTTCGAATTTTGCATAATTCAAATATCAAATGTGAATATTTATAGACAAACAGTAAAACGAATGAATAATTATGTTATTTTTTATCATTTCGAATAAATCAATTCAAATTTTTATAAATTAATTGCAAAACTAAATTTAAATTAAGTATTTTTTTTATTAATAATAATAATTCTTTATTGTATTTGACTTTACAAAGCATTACAATTTGATGAGGGTGAATCAGTTCTTACATTATATATTTTTGTAACATTTTTCGCGTTGCTTTGATGGAGATGAGATGATAGGACAGTCACAAACATCCAAGCCCCTGGTGGGAATCGAACCCACGAACCCAAGAACCGAGCGGCGATGGTCGCTTCGAGCGCTGCAGAAGCACGCTGCCTCAACTTACTCGGCCACCGAGGCGGCTTTTATTAATAATGTAAAAACAATAATAACAGATTATTCTGGAATATACAAAAAAAAAAATTGGTGATAATTAAATAAAACATAATAGGATATCTACAAAATCCATATAGTTTTAATTTTAATTTCAGGAGATGTAAATTAAGTTTTAGAAAATGTACTACAATATTATTTCAGAAAAAGTAATATCAATGGACCTTTTCAATTTAAAGAGATAGAAGATATGCGCAATGGATATCTGCGCATAGTAAGAACAACTGAGATCTATGGCGTTTGTTTCTAAGAAATTTAGACGTAAAATGTGAGAAAAATCTCATATAACTTTAAAAAATCTTATTGAAATAAGTTACAAAAACTTTTATTGAAGTTTGAATGTCTAACGATGCAAATTTTCACCGAGAATACAGGTATTTTAATGACTGCAATATTTTTGACGTTTCGTTTGACAGCCCAACTGGCAGTTTTTCGCGCCATTTTCTTACTATTTGCAGCGATAGAAAAAAAAAGATTGAAAAGGTCCATCTTTGGATTTAAATTACTGAATGACCGGCTTTTAAAATTGTTTTGTCTGATAGAAATATTCTATGGGTACTTTCAACTTCAATTTAATATACCACTATTATTTAAAGGAAATCTGTAAAATATTTAAAACAATAGTATGAATAAATATGTATACATATATATGAACAATAATACTTACTTGAAAAATTGTCGAGGGTTATCCTTGCTATGTCTATTTGTGCACCCAAAAGCACTATAAGAAGACGACATATTGCCTTTTATTATGGAAATATCTCATTTAGAGTATTTATTTACTAAGAACACAACACAAACACCACTTTATTCAAGAAAACTACCATATGATGCAATAATAGACCAACGAACGTTTTGTCTTTTCTGCAAACAGCGCCGTATCCCCACTACTTCCCTCACTTGTTAAACGTTATCCAGTGTTTTATTAGTAGATCCTTGATTCAATATGACAAAATGAGGTAAATCGACAAATTTTACATCCAGATAGAAAAAAAAGTTTAAAATTTGTTGCCTAGTGCAATTATTCAGCTTTCCGCTTAAAGATTACAGCTTGTCTCGTCCACATTCATTATACGAGTAAGATTCCTTTAAGCTTTGCCTTTCCTGACACTTTGAAACTTTCGCTCCTTTAACACACGATTAATAACCTTCATTCGCTCGAAAATAGGGTACCCAGTGTGTGATATTATTAATTGCAGTTTTTTTAGTACGGTGTTTTTACATGATTCTGAAATTGAATGGTTTAAAAAACAAAATTATTCCTTATTCCTTATTTTTATACTTTCAATGTATTGCCTAAATAGTCCGGTAAAAAGTAGAATTTTTTATTATAAGTTGGAATCACTGTGCAGCCAAATACCAGTTTTTGAGTATTTTCAAATGTAAGTAATTATAATTAAACTTGAATTACAAAATCAATAAGAAAATATGTTTGGGCTATATTTATAAATTCATGTCGCTTCAAATTAAAATATTCTTGAAAATAAAATTAATAATTACCCCTAAACATAAAAAATTGCTTTGCGAGTGATTGTATATTAATGCCAATAGGGCTGTTGCAAGAATATTTTTATGCCTTCTAAGTTTAAATTTAAAAAATCTGATGTGGCCAGCACATTACCTTCCGTCAGTTATATGAGGTATTTACGAAACTTCTACCGGTGAACTGTTACCGGTAAACAGCTTTTTATCAGGTTATAGCTACCAGAATTGATATTTTAAAAACGCAAGTGGTAAACAGGGTAGATCCATAACCTACGAAAAAATATGAAACAGGTTAGAAATTTTAAAAAGTTACAGAGTAAAATAACTACTTACAGAGTAAATATTTTATCTTAGTGATCTTGCTAGTGATTTACCGACAGAGACATGACATCTGTCATTATTTTGTGATTTTTGCATATAGATATTTTAATATTTTTTATACATTTACATAATTTTAAAGATTTAATATTGTTTTTCACTATATTAAAAACCTGTACGCCAGAATGGTAAAATAATTTTAATTTTTATGTATTTTGCAACTACGCTTTTAACTGGAGGCAGGGAAAAGAGCTTCCATGAGCTACGGCTACAGGCTACGGTTTCTTATACCGGCTAATATTTTCACTACTGGAGCATAAGAGAGATTGATAAATCCAGGATAAAACATTACTAGACGGTATTTCTTAAGACCACTACTGACGATGGCAATCTCCAACTCAAGAAGATCTATTTCAAACAATGTGCCGCAGGAATATATTTTATGTATGTTTTAATAATATTGTATTCTGTATGTTCCATGTTCCAAAAATCAAAATAGAAAATAAAGTGTCATAAAGTGCCAAGTGTCAACTAAAATGCCAAAAAAAAAAGAGAACGGCGAAAAATTACACAAAAATAGACAAAGCAAACATGTTGGAGATAAATAAATGTAAAAAATGCATGGGACGAAATTTAAAATGAATTTAATTTAATTAATGTTGACGTGTGTCAAATTTATTCTATAGAATAATAGTTACTTCCTCAAAAATCGGTGGAATAATTTATTCTGTAGATTTACTTGGCTAATAATTTTATTCTTGCTTTATGAAACGAAAATCTCTGGAATAAACTATTTTACTTCAAGAGTAAATTTTACTTTGCTAGTAATTTACTTATCCATCTTTTATAAAACTGGGCATAAATCTAATTAATTTTATTCAATGATTTTCGTATGTTTTGTTTGAAAATAACCTCTTGTGTTCGTATCGGGTTTGGTAAACACTCTTTTATTTTTTTATATGCACTGTATTCGTTTTTACAAGGTTTCCATTTATATGGTTTTTACCGGCAGCAATCTATCGCGTAAATGGAGAATTGAGTATATACATTCAAGTACCAACATTTTTTATTTTATTTTTTAGTTCATACGAACGGTTATATGAAGTAGCATGATACCTGTATTTAAAATGGACGTTATCTATACATGAAATATACGAGTACAACTGATCATTAAATCCTTTTATATTTATGTAGGTACTTCACTAGACAAGTGAGATAAATTTCACGATTTAATATGAAAATCGCAATAAAATAAAATCATCAAGTTATCTTTTATACCCCATCGGGTGGTTGTATATTTACAACTCGAACGCTAAAGTCATAAAATCGTTTTGGTGATGATGATATTATATTGATCCAATTCACACGTCGTTTTATTTCTTGCTATCCTATTAGGTGTTATTCGGCTGCCGTTTGCACCGATGTATCCATAATTTCTTTACCTTGTTCCATTTAAGCCATTCAATATATTCTGATTGGCTGAAATTAGAGACAAGAGACAAGTTTACCCAATGAAATTTGGATACTTGCGTTTTTGCCAGTGCCATCTACTGAATGGCTTAAATGGAACAGAGCACACTTTGCTAAGATTTACTTAAAATTAAGGTTCACCTTAAATAAATATACGTTGTACATGTAAATTTTAAGTTCTACTTATCTAAGAATAGGATTTGGTTAAAAAGGTTAACGTTTTTGATTTAATTAACACATGAGGCAGTTAGTTTAACGTTTGTCATTTTAAATGACATTAGCATATAATACTTATTTAACTATTAAGTGTGTTAATAAGGGGGATTAGTGATTTAGTGGCACATTTAAACGCGCTCGCTACGCTCACGCATTAATTGTTGAGGTCATTAACCTCCAAATTGTCACGCGTTATTTACAATATTTTTCCGTTGGCCATATCTTACTGAATTGGTAAGTAATGTTTGACACATAAATTTTGAGAATTGTTCAGCAATAGCAATACTTAATATTATTATTAAACAGTATGATTAACAACATCATGTTAATTAATTATGGTGAAATATCCATGTACATTTTTATTAAAAAATAATTTATTTAAGTATAGAGAAAAAATCTGAAATAAATATGTAAATAATTTTTTGTGCCTCCGTCCAGTATAAGTAGTTTTTCATTACTCTAAATCGTTTTTTTTTTCAAACGTCGTAGAAATGGTATTTTTGTGACTTGATTCACAAGGTAGAAATTTCATTTCTACGCTGCTGGAAATTTCTACGCCGGCAGCGTAGAAATAAAATAAATATATATCCATAGAAACTACATAATTAGCGAATAAAAAAAGTAGTGCGTTAGAAAATAAATTTAATGTATCATTCGGAATAAAAGTATTTGTGTCTCGCATGCAATGGGCTACTTACGTGCCATTTTTTTATTTAATATTTTTGAAAATACGATAAAAACTTACTACCCATATTTTTTCTATTGGCAAAATTTTCAGGCCGGAAAAAAAATAATATTTTAATATTTAAATTACCGCCATGTATGACGTAGAATTACGCCGAACCAATGAATGGTTGTAAAGCAATAACATCGGTACGTCCAATAGCAACGGCATGTGCGGGTAATTTAAACATGAAAGATCATCTGTTTGACGTTTGAATAATAGTTTGGAGGTTAATATTTTCGTTTGTCATTTTAATCTTGTACAAGTATAAGCTAAGTTAAAATCCTGCTTAACAAATCTAAATACGTAATAAAAGTAACAGAAACCACGCAAATTTTAAATAATAAAGAAGAGAGACAGTGACAGAAAAATGAACTAATGTCAAAATCAAATTAAAACTCGCACTCGCTCGCCATCTACAGGTTACATTCTTAAATATGCATCCCTTTCTCCATTTCAAAATAATGACGTCAAATAAAATCTTCTTTCTTAATTTATTAAAAAACAATTTTTTTAAAATAAAATTTATATTTTTACATACGTTTTCATCTTTACTTTAGGTATTTAGTGATAGATATCAGATTTTCAGTACCACGCAAGTAGCCTATTTTATTTAAGTAAATAGCGTAGGTGATGAAGAAACTGTTTTCCTATTGGCTATGAATGATGTATTCTATGTACTCGGACGTCAAAGGAGTTGTCAGTTGTTTTTCATGACTATATCTGGCGCCAATCTTTTTATTTAATTATTTACAAAAATAACAATAGATTATTATTATTTTTATTACTATGAAAAATATTGCACAAACGTTCATTCAAAATACTTTTTAAAAATGTGAAACAGGCTCATTATATTTAAACTTGCAATGCAAACCGATGGAAAATGTTTGCTGATTTTTCAGATTATGTTCATAAATCCATTGCATTTGAAATTATACAAATCTTCCGATGTTACCAAAATTTATATCTATATTTGGACAATAAAAAATTGTGGAGAATGCACAAAAAAACTTGTGTATCACACATCCACAAACTGCTTCGCGAGTGCTCGTATTTAAAGGCCTCATCTCCGGTTCGTCGTGTCAAAATATACTCACACTCGCATAAGTTCAGATTCTACACTAGTCATAGAAATAAGTATTTCACACTATTTGTGTTGAGCTCTCTAGGTTATCTGTTGCCTGAATGATTTTATTATGTACTCATATGGATTTTGAAATGCTAGTATGTAAATGATATTATTGGTTAATATTTGTGGTTTACTCGGTGTAGTTAACTATGATATCATATGATGAATACTATACATTTAGAATACTGTAATTTTATTGTCCTGGTTTTGATTGCAATAAATCTATGGGATTTAATAATTAATGACCAATACGTGATATTAAATAAATGAATGTATAATTTGGTATATAATCATTGAATTTAGGAGGATAATGCTAATGTGTATATAATATTATCCGTCTTTAAAGTACAACGAGTAAATTTATTAGTCAGAAGTTCAATCACAACAATATAATAATTCAAAATTAGTTTTTTTATTATCAAAGAAACATCTACATATAAATAATTTGTTTACAAAAAATACTAAACCTTGTTTCATCTTATATGAAGCATTGCGTAACATAAAACTTTATATATTCTTTGGCAACCGCAAAGTGTTACAATTTTTACATCTTTGAAATACTACTTTACGGCCGCTTTTACCTGGTCGCTAAAGCCATATTCGTTGAATAGCAAATAGCTATTTAAATGTAGTGTTTCACTACTAACAGCTTTATAACTACAGGAGTTTTTAAAGTGACAGTAACGAACTCTTTTACTGACATAAATCAATCACATATGAAATTTATTTCAGAAAGTTCAAACGATATCCTTTTCTTTGTTATTTTGTTTCAATTCCATGGCCGTAACCACAAATGAATTATACAGGCTGTCTCACAACTCGCGCTCTAGAGCGAATGAGGAAACACGAAACTGCACTCGGATGTATAATTTCGAAGAAAAAAAAATCTAGCTTAAAAGATATTCGAGAAAAGACGTCTTAAAATTGACCAATCAGAGACCTACACCTCTAACGTGTGTTAAAATGTGTGGGCGACTGTAGTTTTCGAAAAATGTCAGTGTCAAATTAAATTTGACAACGTGAATAAAAAAGGCAAATTCTTACCATGTATTCAGCCGGTGATTACTTAGAAATGATTATAATTTTCGGAGAATGTGGACGTAACGCCAGAGAGGCAGCACGATATAAATGATGATCTCGGATGACACCTTCGCTAACCTAAATTTGTTGACAGTGGAAAGTCAACTCTAAATTGTCAAAATTACAGTAAGTCAAACAAATTTTGTAACTCACTAGTAGTATTTTTAAAACCTAGCAACCAGTTTTATTTTGTAATAATATCATCACACCTCAAGATATTCTTCCGCGATTGGTGGATAAAAAGTCTTGTAACTCCGTTATGCAAGCAGCCGCAAATTATTTTTTTCTATTTGTTGGCAACCTATTGTCGTCGGCAAGTGTCAGTTTCGTCTGGGGCGCGAGTTGTGAGACATTTTGTATTTATAAAATTTCAAATTCGGTTTTACAGGTCATACAAAACGTTTAAAATAAAAAAATTTTATTTGCAATCTTAATTTTTGTTTGAAATTAATAAGTAGGTAGGTAACTCTGTAACTACAGAAAAAATTACATTGTATTCCCTTTTTAATATATTTCAAGTACATACCTGGTATTTTTTAGTTTTAAATATAGTTTTTAAAAACTAATTATTGTTGAAGTACCTAGTAAAAAGTGTCGCCCGGGGCGAAACGCCCCCTTCGCTTCCCGCTAGCTACGCCACTGTAATCTTGTCAAAAACTCATGGGTCAAGTCAGAACTAAACTTCGTCGTATATAAGAAAATGGACCACTAACTCTATAAGCTAGTGGTCCATTTCTTCTAAACATAACTGTTAAAGCTTGTAATAAACAGATTCAAGATACTTTCTCCTATATCGTCCACTCAATTTTTTTCCGAAAACTTATGAAATTATCACACTAGAAATAGTATCACTGACTAGTCACACATCATTGACTTCGGTTCATATCGCTGACTTACTCCATGTCCATTGTGATAGCTACAAGGAAGTCAGCGATCCTGTTGTCAAATGAAATAGAATCGGTTGAATTTCCTCCGACTATTTATCGCTGACTTCACTATTGCGCATGCGCACCTGTCTCTCAAATACGGGAATGTAACTTTATGGAGTAAAGTATAACTGCAGAAACGTTAGAATGTGTATGCGCATAAAATTATTATGCTTGCACAAAATTTCATTATTTTCCCACGGTTATGTCAAACAAATTTGAAGTATATTGGGGCCTATTCTGTATCTCAGTGGTTAATTTTTAATCACTAATTATATTTTTGAACCAATCAAGTATGTTGATATATAACGTATATAAAAAATCTGGTGTGGCCAACACAATACCTCCCGCCATTTTCAGCCCGAGTCACAAAAAAGATGAAAATCCTTATTTTTGAAATAGCGAATTTTACTTTAATTTTGACAGTTTATTTCTTAAAATATAGTCTAACCTAATCCAAGTAACTACCTTTTTTAAACCCCTCAACAATTACAGAGTAGGTTCACATTCACACACATCCATGCCTTAGTGGGATTCGAACCCAGAGCCCCGAGGGCACTCATGACATGAGGCGTTGCTCTAAATACTGAGCCACCGGAGCTATAATAAAATGAAGATTAAATTTTAAATACCGCTATAGAATATAATTCACTAATCTAAAAATGAGGATTAGCTTAAACATTTTTGTGAATCGTTAATTTTTAATAATCTATATATTTACTTATGCTGGAAACTGTATTGAATTCCTAACGATACTAATATTTTGAAATGATTAGTTCTTTGATAGTGACATTTATCTGTCAGTAACATACATTTGAATAACTGCGTTATGTTTGTATAAAGCGTAGGCTTCAAGATTTAAATTATAGATAATTTTATTCATAAAATATGTAGAAAAAGTATTAATGCTGATCTGTAGAAAATTTAATAATCTTTAATTTTTATAAACATTAATCTCGAAAAAATAACATTTAAAGGTATTTTTCGAAGAAAAACTATGTTGAGCTTCTAGTAAAGTGCCATTTCAGTTATCCGGTTTTCACCCAAATCTAATGGGCTCTTTCCATTACAAAAAAGTTCGAAATGCAAGGTTTCAAAATTTTCTGAATGATAGTATTTGAGTTAGATTGGAGGATCCACACACACATACACACAGACATCATCGTGAAAATGTTAAAATTGGATTCTAAAGACCTTAAAACGTGGTCATTTACCAAAATCTCGAAATGCGATTTTTAGCACGATCCCTATACCTCCTTTGCCAAGGGTAGCGGGAGGTAAAAAGGAATTTTTAGTTATCAAATCAATAACTATTGGATAAAAATTTTAGCCAGTGGTTAAAAATTAACCACTGAGTTACAGAATAGGGCCCATTGTCATTAAAAAAACCATATCATAATTAAATTAAAGTATGAAAATTCACTAAAAGTCAGAGAAAACGGATGTTAGAATTTGCAGTTGATCATACAAAAAAATCTGATGTGGCCAACACATAACCTCTCGCCAGATATTTTACCTGGTTGTACGCATAAAACGAAAAATATTTTTAAACACATATATTCATGTCTCACTACAAAATAATTATTTTAATATAAATTATGTACAATACATACATTTTCTTTATATTCAATATCCTGAAATTTTCTATTTTCCTTTTCTTTTTCTTTATATTCGTCATTTTTTCGCAAATTTCTTTTATATTCTTTTTTACGTATATTCGTTTGCGTTGACTTTTTTTATTTTCATAATCTTCCTTCATAATACTGTACAAATATGTTTGACAGAGGCATACAAATATTTTTGACAGTGACATTTATGTGTCAATTACAAACATTTGAATTTCTTGCCTTGTAGTAGTTTGATCTGAGATTTTTTATATCAAATTATTTTATATGCCTTTCTTTATCTCTAAATCTATAGAAGATATAATAATGAATTTATATTTATCGAATAAAGAATTTAACGTTCTTTAATATAAGTATTTACATAAATTTTCGATAAATAATATTTAGATAATTTTTTTCTTGTAACTACTACTTCCGGTTGTCCAATTGTTACCAAAACTGACTGGACTCTTCCGATTATTGTTAGATTGAGGAATCCGTAGTTAAAAATGTCTTAAGTCTTATAGTATTTGAGATAAAGTGAATCCAACATCCACACACACATACGGACATCATCGTAAAAATGTTATAATCGGATTCTAGGGACCTTAAAACGTGCTTATTCATTAAAATCTGGATATGCGATTTTTAGCATGAATACAATACCTCTCTAAGCGAGAGGTAAAAAGTCAGCGAAAATGAGTCCGAGGTATGATTTTGGTGTCATATGGCCTGTATGAGACATATGTTATTAAGGTGATGAAAGTGCAACTTTAGACACAGTCTGAAGCCTGATCTTAAGCCATTTAATCGCAGCAATAATTTCAGGCAATTTAGTTTTAAAGCAATGTTACAAATTTACATTTTTTGTAAAGGTTTGTTTTGGAAACAGCCTGCATTTTAACAAGTATGTTAATTTGCAAACATCTGTTTATTCATAGTGACCATTTTTATAATACAGTACAATTCCTTCATGTTTATTTACCGAGAATGATAAATTAATTTAATTTAGTGGTATCTCAAAAGAATTCTAAAAAATTAAGAATTAAATTGCCTCCTTAATTCCGTAATGAGCATCATTGATTTCGCAAAAAGCGTGAGAACACTGCGCGTTTTAAGCTAAGCTTCGTCTCTGTGTTTAAAAAGTTGCTCTGAAATGTAAATAGCGTGATGGCAAGCCCGTACTGTGACAGACAACTGTCATTGGATTTAATGTAGATACAGTGATATCTCTCGTGGTGAAATTGTGAAATTTATTAATAAACTTCCAGGTAGTTTCTTCGTGCTTATAATACAAATATTTGGACTAACATTGGTTATGAGATGAGTATAAGTTACAAGATGCTTTTACAAAATATTCCTGGAACAGTATAATCAAAATTCTTGCTTTGTATCGTATGAAAAAACTCTATATTGCTACCACATTCCTTTAACTTTTGCCAAATAAGTTTTCATTTTCAAAAGGTACCTAAATAAATAAATAAATATAACAAGTTACTGATTTGGGCATACTTTTTGATAATAAATGCTGTTTTGTTCCACACATCACTAGTATGCTTAAAAGCTCGCATAGAAACCTAGGTTTCATTATTAGAAATACACGCTCATTTCACAACCAGCATACTTTAAAGACTTTGTATTATTCTTTCGTTAGATCTAAGCTGGAATATTGTTCACAAATATGGAGCCCCACCTACAATAAACATATAGATTCTATTGAAGTTTTACAAAGAAAATTTGTTAGGTATATTTACTTTAAACGATATCATGTTTACCCTACTAATGAATTTAATTACAATAACTGTCTAATCGAATTCGGAGTTCTGTCCTTGGACGACCGTAGAAAAATGCAATCATGTTTATATCTATATCTATATAAATTGGTCAATAATTCGGTAGATGATTCGGCTATCCTCTCTAAAATAAATCTTCTTCTTCCTCGATCTCGAACTAAATTGACATTTGCTTACCCGACTCCAAGGACAAACTACGAAATACGTTCACCTGTCAGACAGATGTGTATTATTTACAACAAATTTGTAATTGAATTATTAGAACTAGATATATTTTCTAACAGCATTTCTAGGTTCAAGAAAGTGCTGTCTGCTATACTTCTTGCAAGAACCGATAATTTATAATTTAAATTTAATAATAGTTTATTTATAAATATATATGTATTTTTTTTTTACTTTTTCTATTTTTATTGTAAGGTGTCACTACTTGCGCGTCACGCGACGAAATTTCTGTACATTCAGTGAAACAATTCCTCTCTAATTGGGATATTATCCTGTAGAGTGAATTGACAATAAATAAATAACATCATTCCCCTTAACCATTATTGATTATTCAGGAGTATGTATTTTTACATAGACAAATCTATGAGATACAAAAAAGAAGAGATTCGGCCTTTAGGTTCCACAACGTTTATTTCCAGATGTTTCTGTCGTTATTACATGATTATAATATGAACGTTTCGTACACTAGAGTGTGCCTCCAGCTGCCGTCTGTGGCTGTTCCTAATTTTGGGCAGGTCGCCCCAGTGGCGTATTCAGCGGGGGGCTTAGGGGGCTTGAGCCCCCCCCCCCCTTAAAGTCCAGTGAATTGAAAATATTTGAAAAATTCTTTAAGCAGTACAATGGCGATAGATATAGATTTAATAGTTACCTCTCATGTTCTCATGTACTCGTATAATAGTATAATATAAAAAATTACCTATTGATACAGAGGAAGTTTCAGATATTTTCCAAAAAGAAAGTAGAAAATTAAATATCGTTTGGCAATTATAACGAAGTGTTAGAAGCGGATCATTTATTTTCACTTTAATTTAGTGCGTACGTTGTGCATAAATAGTTTAACGTTATTAGGCCGATATAAAGCAAATAACGTGCAGGGTTGAAGTTAATCAGCCAAGTCTATTATTTGTATACCGGCCGTGTGGCGTTCAAGATTTTTCGTAATAACAATGACATATAATTTAAACATATAGGAATGTCTTCTGAAAAATCTTTCTCCTGTCATATTGACAATTTTTTTGTTGTTTATAAATTTTCCGTGACAAAATCTCTCGTTATTCTGTGATGCGTCCGTTATTCATCTTAACGGCTGGCGGCCGTTAAGGACACCTTTTCACATTTGTTTTTAGTTCTGTTCATGGTGTAGTATCTATAGGTGAGTGCACGACGAATTCCAATACATTACGAAGAATGGTCAACTAACTGGGCTAGTTCATACAGCGTGCCGCTACAAGTCAGGTTTTGTTGCGACCCGGTTTTTGCACAAAATATTTAAAATATTAAATTATTCATATATAACGCATAATATTCTATATTTTCAATCATTACCTTTTATCTTTTGTCAGTTCTATGTATGTATTTTGTACAAATTCCATACAGAAAGGTTTCTATATTTCCAGTAAAATTATAAAACAAAAAACAACATATGTTAATTTCACTTGACATTGACACCTTTTAATCAGGAATTTATCTTAGTACCTGTTTCTGTGGTTATAATGTAGCTGGCTCCGCAAAATTGTACATTTTGGCACCTTAAAAAGACTATATTTCTCTTTATTTGATCCATACCCTGTTGCGCATCTTGTAGCAAAACATTTTATGTCAAATGGTAATGGGTCGCGTTAGCACCATTTTGTTTTCCAGTTACTTAGCCATGTCAACGCATCTCGTGCTCTCACCTATAGATACTATACACCGTGGTTCTGTTAAATGTGTATATTCCTATGTTCACACTGATTTTTTTTATTAATAAAGAATGAACGCCATCTTTTGTTTGGTTATATTTTGTACATTAATATTCTACAGTCAATCGTCCTTATTTTCAATTCAGAATTGTTTGAAAATATAACTTACTTTTGCTAACTAGACGGTGAACTCTATACCTATGTATATAACTAATAGGTCCATGGCAGCCCTCCCTTTCAGTGAGTCCTGGATACGCCACTGTAGTCGCCCCCTCTCTGATTATGTCGTACAAGTGAACTTGTGTAATTTTTATAGCGCTGATGATGGGTGGATTTTGATACCCGAAAATGTATAAAGAAAATATATGTATTGTACATAATTTATATTAAAATATCCCATAGATTTTGCAAATATATGTGAGAATTATTTTGTAGTGAGACATGAATAAATGTATTTGTATTTAAAAATATTTTTCGTTTAATGTGTACAACCAGGTAAAATATCTGGCGAGAGGTTATGTGCTGGCCACATCAGATTTTTTTTGTTTCCTTTTGCGTAATTTTCTAAACTACGGAGCTGACCCCTTTTCAAAATGTCCCATTCAAATGTGTACAACACTTTCCATTAAGAAGTATATTTAGATATTATAAATTATGACTAAGAATAATTATTTCATGAATGAATTTCAGATTCCTGCCAACCCATACTGCTGGGCATTCCGCGATTATGTAAGTAACAAATATTTTCTTTTTTGAAATTAATTATAAATACACTTTTGCTGTGATAAATGCTATAATTATAATTAATACAGGAATCATTTGTTTAATACGGTTCATAGGTCTTTAGAAAATCTCATGTATTGTAAAAATTTACCAAATATACAAGCCCGGATTAGCATTTCTTTACGCCCTAGGCCAAAATTCATGACTGCACCCCCCCCCCTTCCCCTCTCAATATATACCGAGTTTTAATAATGCTTGATTTCATTAAATTTTTGTTTTATATCGGTGCCTTTATGAGTATATAAACGCACTGAAAACATGTTAAGATCTATTAACGTACTGTTTTTGGAGCTTTTCGTTTTCTAGAGGTGGTATGACTTACTGCTTTTAAAACTGATACATAAATGACATAACATCAAATTGATGTCAGTCAGCAAAGAATTTTCATCCCTGAAGTTCAATTTGTTAGCGGGAAGTGCTATCAACGTAATTGATTTTACAAGTCGCATTTATTAAAAATCTAATAAAATTATAAAATTATACTAATAGAAAAAATAATATAAAACATGTTTCATAAGAACTGTGATCGCACTCGTCCTTTCTAAAACTCACCGCGAAGCGGCTCGTTTTCCAAAGTTGGACTCGTGGTTTATCAGATTGCCTTATGAAATTTGTTTTTCAATATACCTACTACAGTGTGTTCAAAAAAATTACTAACTCGGAGTAGGCTATGAACAGAGAAACGTGTGTCTGATCATTATTCAAATCAAAAGTCAAGTTGTCAAAACTGATCTTGAAATGTAATTTTAAAGAGAAAAGACAATAAAGAAGGATACAGTATATTGACATTCGCCTTTTTGTAATTTGTTTCCATTTCTAAAATAAGATACAGGAAGAAAAGCTTTGATTTCTTTACAAAACATTTTAGACAATATTTTATGTCAAATTGACATTTAATTAATTGACATACGTTTCTTTGTACATAGCCTACTCCGAGTTAGGAATTTTTTTGAACACTGTATTATCAGTCATCAAAGATACATTTACCATCTTTTTATAAGTAGCTAAAGACTACAACTTTTATTTTGCTTCTCTATCTCTCGAATGAAACGCAAGTAAACAATAATTTCGGACTTATATGCAGTTTTTAATTCTGAACAGTTTTCGTATTTATACTTTTATTCTAAAATTCATAGGGCAGAAATTACTGTCATGAAAATTTTACCATTGTATTTGCTAAGATTCGTAAGTAGACACCCGGTATATAAATATTAGAATTATTTAAAATCTTCGACAACTGTCATAGCTCAACAGAATTTACCAATCACTCTACTATACTGATTTTATATAATTAAAGCAAATGTGACTGTTTACGCCGTCTAGTAACTGCAGGCACTTCCCTCTTTCCTTTTTCCCATTTATCCAACTATTTGATATGCGCCCCCTCCGTGCCTGCGCCCTAGGCCACGACCTAGGTTGGCCTTATGGGTAATCCGGGCCTGCAAATATATCTTTTTGTGAAAAATTATCTTAAATAATTGTAGCTTTCGCGCGTCATCTACATTGGTTGACAAAACCAATGTCGCCAATATTGGCAACGAAAATATCAAATATGAATTACGAAAAAACAACTTAAGAGAATTTTGAATTTTTAGGGTTAAAGCGAAACTATTAAAATATAAATGTCTGTATTTAAAAAATAATAATTAATGTTAACGCAATACCATTTGTAACATTTAGTTTATCTTAAAACTATTTGGTACTAAATATATATATATATATATATATATATATATATATATATATATATATATATATATATATATATATATATATGTATATATATATATATATATATATATATATATATATATATATATATATATATATATATATATCTGTTGGAATTTGGAACTAGTTACGTTCCGTTGGGTCAATTAATACAGTTGGTAAGTACCTATCAATATCAGAATCGAAGGCTTATTTGTAATTTTGGATTTATTTAAATGTCGTTTTACTACCAACCTACATTATATCAAATAACACAATATTTGCTAAGTGAAATACAACTGAGTTTAATAGCGCATAAAATGTTAATTATATTTGCTCAAGCATACAATTCAAATGTTGGTAAAATCCTTGTGAATGGTTTGTTATTTTACCTAATTTGCATGAATAAAACTAAATAATTAATAAATTAATATAAATATTATTCTACTCTTAATATAAATCTTATAAGTTTAATATAGTATCCGTAAATAAAGAGTTTACAAACGCATTAGAATATTATCTACTTATAAATTGAAGAGATATTTAACGGTGAAAATAGTGTAATAGTTTACCAATATAAAAATATTTCATTCCAATTAAATAAACCACTAATATATTTATATGAACTGTTTTTCTCGGACACATACATGTAGTATGGTACTGTAACGTTTAATTTATTTTGGATGAATTTTAAAAATCAGAGAAATATTAATAATTAAAATAGATGTTTATTAAACGATAAATAAATATTAATTAGATAATAAAATGACGAAACTATAGTTAAACAAATATTAGATACTAATTTAAAACTAAGAATATAATTAATTACTTAAACACTAAGATTATTTATTTAAACAATTAACACGGCTATTTTCATGTTATTTATATCACTATTTATGCCAGTATTTATTTATATCACATTGAACTGTCCGACCTTCACAACGTCTGTATTCTCAACTGACTTCCACAGCGTCTATATACTCAACTGCCCGGACAGAATTCATTCCTTTCAACTCTCTTTCTGAACTCTCTTCAACTATACTAATTGATTAACTGACTAACTGTTTTTCAATCCACTGACAGAGCTCTTCCACTCTACTCTCTACTTACAGAACTCTTTCACAGCGTCTGTATCATCAACTAGCTTCCATAGTCTCTGTATATTTCTTCCAAAGCGTATGTATACTCAACTGTCTTCCACATCGTCTGTATACTCAACTGTCTTCCACAGCGCCTGTATACTCAACTGTCTTCCACAGCGTCTGTAAAATCAACTGTCTTCCTCAGCGTTTGTATACTTAATTTGTCTTCCACAGCATCTGTATATTCAACTGTCTTCCACAGCGTCTGTATACTCAACTGTCTTCCACATCGTCTATATACAAACTTATTAATTTACGAGCCCAGTAACTTTTACGACTAGTAAACTAGTAAAAGATGTCCGCTTACGCTTGTAAGAAAAAAAATCATAAAGGTTTTATTAGATATTTGATGTACTCATTAAGGGATCTAAGAGCCATTTTTATGTTACTCAATAACAAAAGAATAACGATACCTATTATAACTTCTTATTTTAGTAATGTTTTTATTTGGTTTGTTAAATATATGGAAAAAACTTAAATACCCTTTAATGTTTATTAGAGAGTTTTCACATAACATATAACTATACGTACATATAAATATATTAATTTTCCGCGGTGCTATTATACAGATATCTGAAAAGATGTGGTGTATATTGGCTTCATCAGTGCCAGTGCAACTGCATATTTCTGATTCGATGAGTTTACATAGGTGACTTGGTATAAACGGTGGTAGTTAAATCGTTGTCTCCAGATAGAAGAAATTGCTTTTCGAGGAAAAACAAAATATAATCCAAAATTTCGTATTACAGACTTTTCTATTTATTGGAACGAGAAATTAGATTTTGTTTATAAACGATGAATCGGAAATGATACTTTACTTAAAGCTCATTGCTATTTTAAACATGGAATGGACGGGAGGTTATGTGTTGGCCACATCCGATTTTTTATTAATTGAAATATATTTTTCTAAAGATATAGAAATGTTTATTTGCTCGTCATCTTTTGCTGCTTCTTTGGGTAGTGCATCTACAGTTTCATATCCTTTAATTTTTGAATGACGTTTAACCCATGCTAATTTTAAATTAATGTAGAAATTTAAATGAGCCGTTTTTATATTTTTCAATATCTCATATACAATAATATTGTTATTTTTAAATCCAGGAGATTTCAGTATTTTAATTGCACTTTGACTATCCGAAAGGATTATATAATTTAATTTTTTTCAAACGTCGTAGAAATGGCACTTTTTGTGACTTAATTCATAAGGTAGAAGTTTCATTTCTACGCCGTTGGAAATTTCTACGCCGGCGGACTAGAAATAAGCTAATTTCTACGCCGCCGGAGTAGAAATAAAATCAACAAATATCCATAGAAACTACATAGAATTAACGAATAAAAAGAAAAGTAATGCGTTTGAAAAAAAAATTTAATGTGTCAATCGGAATAAAAGTGTCTTTGTGTGCCTCGCATGCAATTGTCCGACTCGCTTCGCTCGTCGTGCAAACTTCCATGCTCGCCACACAAAGTATCACTTTTACTCCTAATAACACAATATACTATTATTTATACAGATTCTATTATTTATTATATAATTTACTGCTTGAAGTATTGCAAATAGCTCTGCATTCAGGGAACATGGATGTGTAAGATGGTAATTTATATTTTTTGAATATTTCCGTGTGGGATCATATATTTCTGCTCCAGTCTCCGTTTAAGTTATACATGTGTTTAAAAAAAAATGATATAAGTATATAGTCAAAAGCACCAAATACTCGTAATTTCTAGAAGCAAAACAATTCCTGTACATCATGTGTTTTACTTTTTTACTCTTCTCGTCATTATTTCTAATACCAGCTTTGTTTTGCGAAAGACCAAAAAAGATGTCTGCGAAGAAATGAAAATAATATTGATAAAAATAGTCCATATTCCAAATAAATTACGAATTTCAAGTGTATAATATTTCGACACGTAACCCTTTGAATTTAAATTCGTGAGTTATATTATACAAAACGTAAAAGTTACATGTTTATTAAAACAACATTTACTTGCCTCAATAAACATTTATTTTAAATTGGAATTTACAGCCTATATTAATGAATAAATTTACTTTACAATACGTCATTGTCTTTGCTTTGTTGACAAAAGTGTTAACAACATCTCATTTAAACAAATTACAGAAATATCGTTGTCAAAATATCAGAAACGTGTCTGGGGATGCAAAACGTGCTTGGTTGATACAATTTTAACATCTAATTTATACCAAGAGTGCCAGGGGGCAAAATGTGAAGATTCTAATTCTTAGTTTAATGTTCCCCTCTGTCGCAATTAATTAAGTGTCCGATATAGCGTTTATCAAATGCTGTAGCCAGGCAAATAAATGTGTTTGACGCTTAGATATTTTTTGTATGTAAGTCTGGGCTCGTGCGGCCTGCCTGCAGCCCTTCTATAATGTATAACCGCCGAGCACTGAAATATATTGCTGTGAATATATAAGTCTGACCTGGGCTGTGACTGAGTGAGTTGGATATGAGATAAATGTCTACTTAGACCTGCTGCTTTCCTCAAATATGGAATATTCCCAACAGCTTTAAATCAAAATAAATATCACACCCTCTCTATCGACTTTTTGCTTGTGTATCTATTTATTTTGAACATATAGATCAACAGGCAACAACATGTAAATAGAAGAAACTGAAACAAGCATTCGGAAAGCAACATTCTGTTTTTATGACGTTTTACTAGATTAATGTTAATAGAGGAAAAAAATTATATGCAATATAATATGAGATAGCACTGAATATACTGCATGAAAATTGAAGTATCTGAAACCATTTTTTTAATAGTTTGGAATTGATAATGATTAAGATTAAATAAACAGTAAATTCTATAGTTAACGGCGGGATCGCACAGTGGTAGAGTGCTAGCCTCTGGACACAAGAGACCGTGGGTTCTAGTCCGGGTCAGGTCTAATTTTTACCTCCTGCTACCCTTGGTAAGGGAGGTATAAGGACAGTGCTAAAAATCGCATATCGAAATTTTGGTAAATGACCACGTTTTAAGGTCCCTAGAATCCAATTTTAACATTTTCACGATGATGTGTGTGTATGTGTGTGTGTGTGTATGTGTGTGTGTGTATGTGTGTGTGAGTGTATGTGCGTGTGTGTGTGTACGTGTGTGTGCGTGTGTGTGTGTGTGTGTGTGTGTGTTAGTGTGTGTCTGTGTGTATGTATGTGTGGATCCCCCACTATAACTCAAAATTTTGAAACCTTGTATTTAGAACTTTTCCTGTAATGGAAAGAGCCCATTACATTTTGATGAAAATCGGATAACCAGAAATGCACTTTACTAGAAGTTCAAAATACTTTTTCTTCGAAAAATACATACAAATGTTATTTTTTCGCGGTTAATGTTATTATAAAAATGAAAGATTATTGAATTTTCTATAGATTTGCTTTAATACTTTTTCTATATATTTTATGGATAAATATATAAAATTATTTATTTAATATAAATCCCGAACCTACGCTTTAAACTCACTATCAAAGAACAAAATCATTTCAAAATAATATTAGTAACATTATAAAAAGAAAAAAGTTAATAGAGCAATAGAAAAGGAATTCAATATAGTTTCCAGCATAAGTAAATATGTATTTAGATTAATAAAAATTAACGATTCACAAAAATGTTTAAGCTAATCTTCATTTCTGGATTAGTGAATTCTATTCTATCCCGGTATTAGAACAACGCTTCATGTCATGAGTACTTTCGGGGCTCTGGGTTCGAATCTCACTAAGGACATGTATGTGTGTGAATGTGATCCCACTCTGTAATTGGGATTTAATCCTGTTGAGGGGTTTAAAAAAATCTAGTTACTTGGATTAGATTAGACTATGTTTTAAGAAATAAACTGTCAAAATTAGAGTAAAATTCGCTAATCCAAAAATAAGGATTAACTTAATATTTTTTGTGACGAGCTGATGTAAATGGTGGGAGGCATTGTGTTGGCCACACCAGATTTTTTAAATATAATTTCATCTGAACATAATGTAAAACTATGACTGTCGGTGAAAATCCGGTGAAAAAATTCTTATTAATAAGCGAGTTATAGTTCTCCGAAATTTGAAAATATAATGTGACGTCACGAATATAAGTTTTTATATCAAAATATTTTCTTCGTGGACCTAATGAGTCGATTCTGTTCACATCTGTAAGACTTACAGATCTATAAATCTTTAAAAACCTAACAAACACGCATCTATTTTTGTTGATTAATATAAAATTATACATAAGATTGCAGGTTTAATTGCGATTTTGTTCATTATTTCTTACAAACTTACAGATCTGTAAGATTTACAGATGTGAACAGAATCGAGCCATTAACGTTCTTGAAATATATGCTATTTCTAAATTATATTTATAAAAAAATAAATGAATATTATTATACTGTACAAGTCTACATGATTTATAATTGGAAATGTATTTAAATTATTAAGTTTAATGCAAAATATTTATATTCAAATAAAAACTGTTTGAAAATTGCAGTAGTGGACTGATAGCCAAGCCTCCGCTATTTGAATTTCTCTATTTCCATTGGTACTAGGCTCCTCCCCTAACTGGGTATTCGATATACTCGTATATTTATAGGCTGTCTTTGAGTCGCTAATCAAAATATATATGGATTTCATATGAGTGACGAGCTGCTATAACAAAAATCCCCTTATTTCCGAAGTGTTTCAATTATGTCGTTTTATTTCTTTATTAATATTTATTATTAAGCATATACTTTCAATATATTTTCCTAATTTCTCTTAAATCAATTGCGCTGTATTACTTAAAGATCTGGCCATAGGCGTTTAACATGGGATATCAGTTTTTCTTTGCGTAAGTTACCAATTAAGTTTGGACAAAAATCGAATTTGAAACTGTACAAATTTACAAAGAAATTCATATCGTTTGAACAGTCAGTTAATTTTATAGGTTACAAAATGTTAAAAAAATAAAATAATTTAAGTGTTAAATTTTTAAAATAATATTCGTGTAGTGAGTTAAATGCAGAATTGAATTATCTGTAACTTTTATTTGAAAACCGAATTTCTGAAAGTTCTGTCTAAAATTAATTGGTAACTTTTGTGCAAGGAAAAACCGAATTCCCATGTAAACCGCCTATGGCTAAATTTTTATTTTTAATTAACACCCTGTATGTATAGAGGCGCGTGGCTGATAGTTCTTATAGTTTTTGAAATCCCAATAGTGGCAGTTTTAAATGAGACGTACTATAGGAGTATATTCGTATGATTGTATGTACATCGTCATTTGTAAAATTTACGTAATCCTTTACCTTCATGTTATTTACATCTCGGCTCGTCTGTTACACAAACCTTAAGCCGATAGCTTATGAATCATGTATGATATACACATGACATATATTCTAAGCCAAGATTTTTACCTATGACAAGTTGAAAAATAAAGCTTTGCTGGAATAAAATATATGAACGTGTCCACGGTATTCTATCTTGAGGATTGGAGAATCATATATAACGTGTAAAATATTGATAAAACTTTTTACAGATGATCTTTGCTGCATAAAAATGTAAAACGTACAATTATTGACGTCATGAATGAATAGATTATTAATGTATGGAAATGAAATCGCCTGGCGGTGTTCGTTGGGGGCTGACTGGGATTCGAAATACCCAGGTTCGATTCCGACTGACGTCGAAAAGTGGTGCTTTCTTCACAACAGCTGTGAGAGTTCGTGTGGTGGAGGTGACATCTGATAAAGGCCCTCAATAGTACAGATTAGTAATGGAAAAGATCGTTGAAAGATTGGATTACCTAATCCAGGAATTTGCTTGATCCGGTCGCCGGATCGTCATTTATTTTCGTTAAAATCGGTTGATATCGGGTCAGGTCTGTGTTTTATTTTCCATATTTTACTTTTGCAACGTGTTGTATAAGGTCAGTAATTAATAGTTTTAAAGAATAAATAAGAAAAATAGCAAATTCTGCTCCAATTTTTTGTCAGACTAAAATGACGAAACAAAAGGTGATGCGGCCGTCTCTACATTTGACGCATAGATATCACAACAAAATATTTATAATAAATAACGTAAATATTTTTTCTACAGTCTATGTACAAAGTAACCATTTGCGCTGTCTTTTGTCAACTCAAAATGTCACTTTGCCGCTCGCTGTTCAAATTTCTAACTATACAATGTTGAGAAATGTCACTTGTCTACATTCTTAATAGAAACGTTTAGTCAGGAACTAATGGCACTGTAGTTATACATTTACACCTTCACAAGTCAATCTGACATATAAATGCTCTCTCCGTATATTACATAACCAAACAAAATGCCGCACTGCCGTGAAAATAAAATAGGACAGTCATTTACAAAAACGAAAGTATAATATGCTGAGATTAGATAGAAGAAATAGCTCAAGAAGAATGGAAAATAACGATAAATTAAATTTAAAATAAATTGTGTGAACAGTTGTGCTGCCACCTGCAAAAGTTTGGCGTGAACGCTCCCAATGGGCATCCACTTTTTCACTGCACTAGTTTAAGGTACTTGAAATAAATAAATTATACAAAAAACTTTTATTATTCATTACAAAATTGGCATTAATTTTTTGAAAAAACTAAATCTTGAAGTCATATTAAATACATTCCTATCTTCACTGAAAACTATTGAATAGTACTGTAAGTACAAAGTGTACATTTTATTATTTTTTGTTATGGTGGAGGACCGTAGAAAAAATCTTGTGTGTTTCGAGCGCAAATGGACATTGTCTACTTCGAGAGAATGCCACGCTCCTGTGTCGCGCGGCGGCAACCTCTCAATCGACAATGTCCCACTTTGCGCTCTTAATACACAAATAGCTATTTTAGATTAAAATATATCTGTTTACCAGGTGCTACTTATAATTTCCAAGAATTATTTTCTGTCAGAGTGTCATCCTTGGGGAAACATCTGAGAGATCAGTATGATTTTTTCGTGAGTGTTTTGTTTCCTAAAAGGAAAATCAGCATCAATGTTTGGGTGAGCTTCGAGGAGAGCTTACAAAAATTCTAGATCGATTTCTGCCTATTCTTTCAAATCCTGACACAATCAAATAGTTAGTTCTCTGGTCGTTGGACGTGCTGTCGTAGAACAAAAATCATCTTTAAATTTTCTGTCAAAATTGGGCACAAACTCCAAGATATACCAATGAATTCCTCCAAGTCGATCAGACATGATCGCATCACAATTTTTTAATCCTTTCGGACGTTCTGGAAGTCGTACGACGTCCCGGTCGAGGTTCATCTTCACTTGAATTGACATTCGATCACTTTTAATTAGAGAAAACCACTCGTATACTCTGCAGCTGATTTTCTCTAACAGGAAAGAAAACTTTACTGCCTAACATTGTATATCGATAAAAAGATCAGCGCTTTCAAAAAAAAAAAAAAAAAATCAAACTGACCAGTACCCTGTTATGGGGTCAGTAAAAACTGTTTTTCTTAGGGATTGTCTACTGCACTGTCCAGATGGAGCCGCAAAAAATTAGTGAATTGTCACACATGCGCAAAAATGGACCAGATGGATTCTAAACACCACTGTCTACAAATTATAAATTGCCAGTTAGGTAGAGTGACCAGACGTCCGGATAAAGCCGGACTTGTCCGGCTTTTTAACAAAAATATGAATGTCCGGCCGGCTTTTATTTACGTCCGGCTTTTTCACGAAATAATGAAAAAAATCGTTTTTACCTCAAAGTACTAGAACACAACTTTTTTCAGCACTCGCACGTGCTGAATTCGTCGCACGCATTCATTTTTGTTAATTAAAATTTATCTTAAACGAAAAATATCGCATCATATTTAAAATATAAATGGAAAAATATTTAAGATCAATTTCAAATTTTAAATATATATAGAATATATAGAAATAATTGTTGTTAAGTTCAAATAAATGTTATTTTTTATTTCTTTTCAAGTGTTTAATAAAATATATGTTTTTTTTTGCTATTATTATTTTGTCATCCTTTTCTACTAAAAATCATCCTTTTTTGTCTGCTGCGTCCTCCTTTCGTGATCTAAGATCTGGTCACCCTAAGTTAGGTATTGTGGGCGGTTTTCAGAATAGGGTAGTCGACATACTACACTGGTGTTCCGTGTTGGCTCCCATCAATGCTTAATATAAAACATCTCAAACTTATCAGGGACGTCAAAAACTACATTAACCGTGGTTTTATTAGAATGAAGATGGGGTTGGAATTTAATGTTGGACAAAAATTAGTTCTGTTGGACAGTTCACTAATTTTTTTGGGGCTCTGTCTGGACAATGCTGTAGACACTTCCTTTTTCTTATCTATATAGGGGCCCAGATTAACTCGGGAACACAGACCCATAGCTGCTAGAAACGACC
Organism: Harpalus rubripes; assembly: GCA_963082715.1. Classification (NCBI taxonomy): domain Eukaryota; kingdom Metazoa; phylum Arthropoda; class Insecta; order Coleoptera; family Carabidae; genus Harpalus; species Harpalus rubripes. Next base: position 18,533,652 of record OY720453.1, on the reverse strand, counting down.
CTGCTGCAGTGGCCGACCTTTCGTAACACCTTTATTTTTGTATGAATATGATGTAAGAAATATATACATTAGTAATGTTTTTCCATAAGTCTACAACATCTAGGTCAATATTGTGATTTTCTTTAACAAAATATTGACAAATTAACATTGTATTCCGAAAAATTCCAATTTTATGACCGGATTGGTCGGATTCACTGTCATAACCGGATCTGTGTTCCATCACTAGTACAGATATACAATCATGGGGTAGCATACTGTGACGTCAGAGTATAGCGCGAAATATGAAGCATTGTCCTGAACAAAAACGATACTTTCAAAGTAGACTCATTGCCAGAACACATAAGGGTCAGAATTTAAAGGCTTGTAATTTGATGCTGATATTATTGTCATTATAAAGAAGTTAACTTTGAGATATTAATAACATCAAATTGTAAACATTATATACACATTAATAAATAACAAAGGTTTTATTTCAAATTGAAATCAACTCTGCACATTCTGAATTACAGAGTAACAGGTTTGCGCAGCTTCAAGCATAACCGAGAGTTTACCGACATACCGACTGAGATTTTGTTTGTTAGCGTTTTTGAGCATTTTCAAATCAGTTCTTTTCATAACTTTAGATTTCTTCTTTTTAAGTTTAAGGTCCGTGAATAACTCTGTCTATCTATATTAATATATTAATAATATGTCGTGTTCTTAGGGTTCTGTAACCTAAAAATGATTCGCTGTCATTCACACGGGCTCTTCCGGCTGCTTCACGCGATGTTTCACGAACATCTTTGAGATTGAACAAACATGTAATTCCATGCAAAGTTTTTTAAAACTTAAATAGAATAAATGTTATTATAAATTAGGGTAATATGTTTTGTTTAATTGAAAGGGTAATATTCAAACTTAATAGGGTATTCTCTGAGGACTACCAATATTAAAAATTTATTAAAAATATTAGTGTTGATAGGTAAACAACAGGGAAAAAACAAAAAATCATATTATAAATTGATTGTTACAAAAGATATAATGCAATTAAATTTTGCTGATGTACTAGATGACCTGCCAATGGGAGACCAGTTGAAATCCCTACTTCATGTTCGAATGCGATAAGAGGTCGCATGAACCACTGATAGCACGCAGTTGGTACTGTACAACTATCACGTGACACAATAAAATCAAATTTTAAAAATTAATATCTCGCTTATTAAAAGTAATTTTTAACTCGGGTTTTCACAGGTACTCTTAGATATAACTGTTCTTTAAGAAAAATAAATAAAAAAAATATGAGAGAATACCCTATTGAATGATAGCTTAAATAACTAACTTTTCTTAATTAAGTAAGATATTGACGACGAAATGAACTGCTTAAAATTATAGTTCTTATTTGCTGTGGCAATAAGGTTTACTTTGAAAGATGTGTTTACCGGTAGGACAGTAGTTTAAATGAAGCGCGCTGCATATGACGTAATTACTGAACTATCCTATTACCGAAATTGTACATACAAGCGGGCTGGGATACCCAAAAATGGATAATAAGAATAAGCTGTGATGATATAATCTACTTATATAAATTCTGCACTCCGATATTTACTAGAGTCCATTTTAACCCCTTCGCGACATCTGTTAGGTTAATATGTTTTTTATGAACGTTAATGATTTGTGAATGTAATAATTGGTGTGACATGTGCATTTATAAATTAATGTCGTTTCCTACCGTTACAATTTAATAATGTGCAAAAAGTTATGTAAATGCGAGGCGAAATAATAGTGTAACAAGGAACTCACGACAAAACACATTAAAGTTGAAATTAATGAATAACTACAGCAAAGTACTATTAGAATGTACATACTGCGCGAGGAATGCAAATGTAAATTTATATCAAAAATCAAGATCTTGAACTTGGTGTGTTCGTATTAAAGTAACTTTGTCAGTTACATGTTTAAATTAAATAGGTGAAGTTGGCATGCGAGTGTTAAATGCACACCGCATGCAGAGCCGGATTCTAACAAAGAAACAGTAGAAAAATAAATATTTAGGACTCTATTAAAACAGAGGGTGGATTGTTCTTACTTCCTTGTACATAGTAAAGAAAGTATTGTAAAGGCGAAAAATTTCGGTTTTCAGATTTCAACGGAAAAATTCATTTTGACCATCCCTGAATCCATTTTGACTAATTTTTCTTGTGACGTCTGTACGTACGTAAGTATCTCGCATAACTCAAAAACGTTAAGTCGTAGAAAGTTTAAATATTGTATTTAAGACTATTATAACATCTAGTTGTGCACCTGTCTTTTTAGTCATTACACAATTTTCAGAAGTATTACTTTACTTGAAGCCTATAATAGATTTTATTGAAAAACTATTTAAAAATATAATCCAAAACTTTTCAAATTTGGTGTATAATACTATTATGTCAATGGGAATAACATAGTAAATTTTGGATAAAATAAGCTAACTGGAAGTGACATATTACCTGGAGTTATTAACAGTTTTTCTTAAATACAATGGTTTTGTTTTGAGTTTAGAAGTAAATGCTTCAAATAATAATTTTAGAGAATTAAATTCTGCGTCTCACACAACCAATATTATTAAATTAGCCCTTTGTATAAGCGAGATATGTAAATTTAAAAATTATATACTTTTTGGAAATGAGGTATTTACGTAGAGTATGTGGATATGTAAGACGGGATCGCGTGAGGAATAATTTGGTGTATGAAGAATGTATGGTTAGGAAGAATGTTGTTAAGAGAGTAGGAATGAGCCAGTTGAGATGGTTTGGTCATGTGGAGAGAATGAAGAGTGAATGTCTTGTAAAGCGTATATATCTTGGTGAAATTGAGGATGTTCGATGGCGTGGCCGTCCAGTGTGTAAGTGGATGGATGTGATTGATAAGGTACTAAAAGAGAGAAAGTTTCCGAGTGGGAAGAGAAGAAGAGCGTGTATGAATGCGATTATGAATGTGGCCGAGGCGAAAGAAGTGTGCTTAGACAGGAATGTGTGGCGAAGGATGATTGTTTCGTAACTATTATTGTGGCCCGGTTGCGGTATTTCGCTACCGTAATTCGGTTACTTTAATATGTTAAGAGTGAGGAATATAGGTTGTGCCTATGATGCCAGGTCAGTAAGAATGTTGTTGAAAGAGAGACTGTTTTTTTTTTTGGATGATGTTTTTTTATTCTTTCGGGTTTGTGCTAACCCACTAAGTGGGAAATGCGTGATTTTATGTACGTATGTATGTATATACTTTTTCGTTTTTGTAATAAAGCTTGCTATGGATTAGGACAAAATAGTACAAAAAAATGAAAAAATTAATGTTAATGTAAAATTACGTCAAATACGTGCAATTTTACAAGAGGGTCTATATTTCATGTTGGTCTTGCGGACAAGGAAGTCGTGTGGTGTCCACATCAGATTTTTGAATATTAGAATAGTTGGATAAGATATCTTTCATTATAATTATAAAATTTTGAACCATAAAATTGGAAATTAATTTTTCACGAGGAGATTCGTTCAAACCACCTTTATATGTCAATTCTTTTTACATTAAATTTTTGATTCAAGTGTAAAAGAATTATCAACGAAGCGAATCATTTCACATTTTGTGAATTTGAAATGTTTCAGAATGGCTAGGTATATTGAAAATTTTATAATTAATTATCTATTAGCTTTTATGTTTTTATAAATATACCACAACATAATCTAACATAACGAAAAACTCGGCCCATAGTATGCAGGCTTAAATTTTGTGTGTTCTTTTAGATTACGTTAAGGTAGATTAAAAAAATTTCATGCAAAAATGTCAACATATTCATTTTATTATTATTCGCTTAGTCATTTTAAAAACGATTTTACAGTCTGCCTACGACATATGCATTTACATTAATAAAGTATTAATAATAAACGATGACGTGGCATTTGGCCCGATCAAGCATACATGTTCCTTTACAACCTGCCGACAGGTTAATCCGGTCCTGACATTGTGAAGTAGGTTATCTAGATTCCGTTGCAACGAATGCAAAATTGACTCCATGAAAAACTCAAAGGTCACACGTGAATTATATTTTTTCATAATTTATATCATAAGGACGCTTTTATGCATCCGTTTCTAACCCCACGTTACGTTGCGCTAGATGTCATCAAGATAATTTAAAAGTAATTATTCTTTTTATGCATACCAAGAACAACGTTTCTTAATGTGCCCTGACATTCCTAACACCATATGACAAATTGTTCGTACAAAGATTGTAACAAAAATAAAATAAAATAAACAAATAAATCTAAATTGAAACTGTTGTTAATTTCAGCGCCACTTTTCCGTTCGTTTAATATTATTTATTCACGAAGATAAAAGCTTGTTGAGTTTAATACAACATGCACATAGAATACGAAATTAGGTTAAACAAAACAGAATCGTTGTTTTGGCCAATAAATTTTACTTTTAGCTAATAAATATAACCTGTAAATAGGTTAACTTTACAATTTTTTTTCTCCTACTTTTTTAATAAGAATAAATTATAACACTATGTGGTCTTTACAATATGAATCTATTATTTTATGATTAAGTTTTGTAAAACGATTTTTCGTTGCTGATAATTCCAATATTACCTACCTATAACTATTACAAAAATGACAATTTTTCATATTCTGCTTTTTATAGCTGCATGAAGAGTTGTTTTGATTATTGTAATCAAACCTTTTCTTTGTTGCAATCAATCATTTATTATTAAAAATAAATACGATGTTTTTATTGTTGTCATAATCAATTAATAAGAAGAAAATAGCTTAAATATTAATTTAATTAAAATAACAATAGGTAACGATTATGATAACCTTCAACTTCAACATTATATTAAAGATAGTCTTAAAGTCACATTAATTAAAAGTAAATTAGTCATCCGGATGTGGCAGTATTTGCAACTCCAGTTTTCCTTGATAAAATGCAATTTAATATCATTTTTTGCTCAAGAGGTCCATTTGATTGAAATATGTCGACATTCTTTTTATAAAAATAGATTACAGTAATTCAGTACCGTTTAGATATATGGGATCACTTGTTGACTTGTAAAAAATATTGTATCTAATCAAATTGTTTACAATTGTGTACAAAACACAATAAAACTGTTTCCTTTGCTTTCTTTAAACCCTGTTGAACTTCTGTGAGATGAAATAAAGATACAAATCATCAAAACCGATTAACCAATATTACTAAGCTGTTGAAAATTTTTAAAGAAATTTGGAAATCAGTTCTAGTTTTACAAAAACGAACACACATAATACCTGGTTTTTGTTAAGCCATTATTAAAGTTTAAACTTTATTTGTCAAGTAAATTTAATGAAATGAACAAATTCGAATCAGTTTTTTTGTTCTAATGACAATTAATTCATTGCTGTCAAAATAATGCTTTACATTTTTTTCTCTCATTAAATTTAGTGTGGAAGTAAATTATAAGTGAACAATAATAGTATTTTATATAACAAATGGCTAATCAGTGCTTTTTTCATGGGGGAGCCGCTACCACTCGTGCTTTAAAGCTCACAAATGAAAAAAGCACAGTTTAGTCACGAGTTATATACATAGTTTTTTGCAAAACCACAATCTTCAGTAAAACAAATTTAAAATATATTTAAAAAGAAAATGTCATTTTGATGAAAATGTAAAGATACTTCACTATTCAATTTGTTCACTATTTACACTTTATTTACTCAATAATACAATTTAATATTTACAAATTTTTAAACTACAACCTTGAAAACAACAATGAACTTAGCAACTAAAAAACATAAGGTCTGAAATCACATTGTGACGACAGATGTCACTAGTGGTACTATTTCAACACAAAATACTAGAACACAGTTCACCGCTTGTGGTTTGTTTTTTTCTTTTGTTAGTCGTTATTAGCAAAATGTATTTTGATATATTTACCTCTCGCTACCCTTGATAAGGGAGTATAGGGATCGTGCTGAAAATCGCATAACGAGATTTTGGCAAATGACCACGTTTTAAGGTCCCTAGAACCCAATTTTAACATTTTCACGATGATATGTCTGTGTGTATGCGTGCGTGCGAGCCTGCGCGCGTGTTTGTGTGTGTGTGTGTGTATCCTCCACTCTAACTCAAATACTATCATTCAGAAATTTTGAAATCTTGTATTTCTACCTTATTCTAATATGGGAAGAAACCATTAGATTTTGGTGTATATCAAATAACCGGAAATGGCACTTTACTTGAAGCTCAAAATAGATTTTCTTCGAAAAATACGTTCAAATGTTATTCTTTCAAGATTTGTGTTCTTATAAAAATTAAAGATTATGAAATTTCTACAGATTTACATAAATACTTTTTCTATATATTTTTCGGATAAATAAATAAATAAACTCCTTGGTTACACAGTTTATATCGAAAATGTATGTAATTCACAGTTAAATGTCACTGTCAAAGAACTAATCATTTCAAATTAATAATAGCTACGTTTTAAAAAGAAAATAGTAAATAGAACCATAGTTATATGGAATGGATCTTAATACAGTTTCCGCAATAACTAGATATGTAAGTATGTATATTTAAATTAATAAAAATTAAATAGCAGGAGATTTTTATTATTGTAATCAAGAGTCCATTATTGTAAATAAGCATTTGTTTGTTGTAATGATTTTTTTTATTTAAGGATTTCTTATTTTGTAATAAAAACGACTATTTCAAAATCAAATGGACCTTTCCAATTTAAGGGCTATCTCTTTCTATCGCTGCAAATAGTAAGAAAATGGCGCGAACAACTGCCAGTTGGGCTGTCAAACGAAACGTCAAAAATATTGCAGTCATTAAAATACCTGTATTCTCAGTGAAAATTTGCATCGTTAGACATTTTACCTTCAATAAAAGCTTTTGTAACTTATTTCGATAAGATTTTTTAAAGTTATCTTACATTTTACGTCCAATTTTTTTAGAATCAAACGTCATAGATCTCAGTTGTTCTTACTATGCGCAGATCCCCATTGCGCATATCTTCTATCTTTTTAAATTGGAAAGGTCCATTAATATTATTTTAAATCAATGGAGCGGGGCGCGGGGTTTTTAAAAAGCGCGGGGCTTAAAGGCAATTGCCTAGTCTGCCTATTGGGTGATCCGGCACTGGAAAAGTATGAAATAAAGACAACTTTAGAACGTGCTGTTGCAGAAATATCTTTATAAAACTGGCCATTAGTTTTTTTTTATGTTTATTGCAATTCCTACATTTTCTGTTCTATTAAAATGAACATATTCATTTCAAATTTCATATTTCTAGTCTGTAACGATAGTGTACAATTTGCATTATTACACATGTTATATTAAATGTATTAAAAGCATAATAATAAATATAGGAATGATCTTAATTAAAGTGTTAATGTAGTATAATCCAGAACGCAAATGAAATCAAATGATCTAAATAAAGACATACAAAGCAAACAGCTTTATTCTACTATGTAAACTATCAATGTGGAAAATACTATAAATGCTTTAGGGGCGATAATGATTGGAATTTTGAAATTAAACTTCAACTCTGTTTAGCGCAATAATAGTTCTAATCTGGTCGAGCAGGTTTGTTAACCAACTAATGAATTATAGTGAGGATAAACGGTCCATCATTTCAAATATTTAAAACGTTGTTAGGGCGACGGCCGTGCAGCTCATGAACAAGCTTTTGATGATTACAAATGGTGTGTGAAAAAAACACTGCGTCCAATTACAAAGTTTTTAACTCATAACTGCAAGCTGTGTACAATTTACACCTACCAGGTTTCGCTAAATGTAGCTACAACACAACGACAGATATTATTTATATTATTGATAATTCTTTAAATAATCTCGTGAAACATTTACGGCTTTAAAGTTTCACACTATTCATTTAAGTATTCACCTTTGAATATTGTAACGTGACAGGGTCCGCGAGCCCCTAGCCAGTGCGTACGAGTCGACACCTATGATAGAAACGTTTCTAGAGAAATAGGCGAAGTCTACGTAGGCGATCGATAACATAGATAGACATAATAATTTTAACATTGTTTCCTTCAAAGTTTCCCCATTAGACATAATGCTCTTATGCAGTGCCGACTTAAGACATTTTGCCGTCCGGGGCTAACTTTTAAAAACCGCCATTCTCAACAAAGAAAAATCTGGTATAGCCAACACAATACCTCCCGCCATTAACCGCCCGAGTTACAAAAAAAGATTAAGCTAATCCTTATTTTCGAATTAGCGAATTTTACTCTAATTTTGGCAGTTTATTTCTTAAAATATAGTCTAATGTAATCCAAGTAACTACCTTTTTTGATAATAAAATGTAGATTAAATTTTAAATCACTGCCGGTTAGCCTGTTTTAACCAAAATCTACTATGTTATTCCAATTGACATAAAAGTCTTATATACCAACTTTGAAAAGTTTTGGATTATACTTTAAAATAGTTTCATTAAAATCTATCGTAGGCTTCAAATAAAGTACCATTTCTGGGAATTATGTAATGACCAAAAAGGGAGGTGCACAACTAAATGTTATAGCAGTCCTAAATACAAAATTTCAACTTTCTGCAGCTTACCGTTTTTGAGTTACGTGAGATATGTACGTACGTACGTACGTACGTACAGACGTCACGACGAAATTAGTCAAAATGGATTCAGGGATGGTCAAAATGGATATTTCCGTTGTAATCTGAAAACCGAAATTTTTCGCGATTACAATACTTCCTTTACTTTGTACAAGGAAGTAAAAAGGGATTTTTAGTTGTCAAATCATTATCTATAGGATAAAAATTTTAACCAGTGGTTAAAAATTAACTACTGAGTTACAGAATAGGGCCCATTGTTTGTTATATTATGTCAACATAGCTACTTAATTGGTTAAATTTTTAACTAGTTGCTAAAAATTAATGTAAAATTAATTAATTAGTAGTATTAGCAACCATTTGCATTGAAAAAATGGTGGTGACCCTGGGACCCATTTTTTAATGCTGGCTCTTAAAGTGTTAATTGAAAGAGTGCGAAGACAATCTCAAGTCTCTAGATTAATTAGAATCTGTTCCCAATTAAATATAAATCAGTTTGTTTAGGTTAGAAATTTAACATATATTCGATGTTCATGACGACGTATTTGCACAATCTAACAAGCGAATACTCCACCTCTAGATCCGCACAATACCAATCGCTTTATACTGCGATCATCATCGACACGTCAGAACATCCTCCCTGAGGATGTTGGTCGAATTCTAACGGTCAACAGACGTGACAGTAACGAACAATGCGAATTCTCCAATGGCCAGCGCAGCGAGCAATGTTTTGACCTCGGTTTTGACGAAGGGGGTTGCTTGGAGCTTGGATAATGTGAATTCACCTTTACCCAGACCCAGTAGGATGTGAAGTTAGAATGCATTCGAATCTCATGAAATGTTAGTATGCTCGGATAATTAAATTTTGTATGGCAGGAAAATTCCAGGACAGTTTTATTCAATTAAAGTGAAATTAAAGGATGTTTTGTATTCTTTAAAAGCAACGGCTAAGTCTCGAAATTATAGTGAGGAAGAAGAAATTATTGATACCGGACACAAAATTACATGTGGAAAAAAATTCGTTAAAGGTGATAAAAATGAAATAAATATTTTTGCTTTGTGAACACTTTTAAAGCAGAATTACTCAAACTGCCGTTTACATGTATATAGTAACATCGGCCATATTACATGCTGGGCCCTGTTTCTCAAAATTAAGTCTACAAGTTAACAAGTTACAAGTTGCTAGTAAAGTATTCTCAAGGACATGTAAATTCTGTTTCTGAAAGAAATTTACAAGTCTAGTAACTTTTTTACAAATGTAGTTTATTTCCACAAGTAATCATAGCTGTATTTAATTTGTCTGTATTTATTTGAGTACTAGTTATATTAAATTTTTCAATTCAACATAGCATTATTTTGTTGTGACTTTAGATCTCCAATTTTTAAATCATGCCCTCTTCTCTTTCCTAGAACTAGAAAATTAAATAATATATTAAATTATGGGTAATAAAATAAGGGAATCGAAAGATATTATTTTCGGGGAATTTTCCGACATTTTGATAAAAGAAATAAAAGTCGCCGAATGGACAAAAATATTAGAATCTTGTAAAGCTCTTAGGCTGGTGAAGGCTGAGAAAGATTATTCATACATAAGGAATAGGTACCTTCTAGCCAAACATAATACGAGTAACATTGGTAAGTTTTATTAATTTTTCTCTCGCATTTGTACAATTTATCTTGGTAGTAATTCCTTAATTACACGTTTCTATAGCATCACTTTTCAATTTATTAATTTTGTTTTGTCATAATATCATTATCTATTTCTATGCAGGGTCGCATTAATTCTTGATTACAATAATGAAAATGACTAATCAAACAATAAATATATTTTAGTTATTGTTACTATGCCAGTCAAGACTATAATTTCGAGAATATATGCCTCTTTATACAATATCCTTTCTGATTATCAAAAAATTCTTGATTACAATAAAGAAAATTTGAGTACAACAAAGAAAATTCTTAAATTGGTCCTAATAGGTTAATTATATTTTTATGTGCTGTAAGTCGAAATCTATTAAACTACACTTGTGACTTGTATCTTACAAGTGTAGTTTTCAGAAACAAATACTTGTGAAAATTAAAATTCTACAAGTGTACACATTTGTATTACAAGACTTGTAAAATTTTAATTTTCACCAGTATTTGTTTTTGAAAACTACACTTGTAAGATACAAGTCACAAGTACAAGTCTATTTTATACATGTGTTTTTTACAAGTGTAAATATGGTTTTGTTTCTCAAAATATATTTACAAATAATGAAATACATTAAATTTTTTAGCAGTTTCAAACAACCCTATCATACAGTTTTAATAATGTAATGTACAATGAAAAAAGTGTCCCTAACTTACAGGTTGTTTAGTAAGGTTCAGAATTGAAATTGAGTTTGTTTTTTACCTTGATTAATATTATTTTTTGAAATAAATAATAATAATTATAATATAATAATATAATTTTATATAATGGCTTCTATAATAATTATAGATGAATACTTGGAAGCAATATGGTCAAGCGACTCTAGTGATAAAAACGACGTTGTTATGGTAAGAAGACCTAAAATATTTAGGAGGAGGATTGGTTATAGCCATATGGAAATGTCATATGTATTTAATCAAATTTTCTTTATTGTAATCAAGAATTTTTTAATAAATAGAAAGGATATTGTATAAAGAGGCATATATTCACGAAATTATAGCCTTGATTGGTACAGTAACCATTACTAAAATAAATTTATTATGTGATTAGTCATTTTCATTATTGTAATCAAGGATTAATGCGACTCTGCATAGAAATAAATCATGATATTATGATAAAACAAAATTAACAAAACTTACCAATGTTATTCGTTTTATGTTTGGCTAGAAGGTATTCCTTATGTATGAATAATCTTTCTTAGCGTTCCCAAGAGCTATAGAAGATTCTAATATTTTTTCCATTCGGCGACTTTTATTTCTTTTATCAAAATGTCGGAAAATGCCCCGAAAATAATATCTTTCGGTTCTATTATTTTATTACAGGCTCTATTAGCCATAATTTAATACATTATTTAATTTTCTAGTTCTAATCAACCGCGTGGTAACTATAATATTATGAGGATTGGGAAGAAAAGAGGGGATAATTTAAAAGATAGAGATCTAAGGTCACAACAAAATCACAAAACAAAATAATGCTATGTCCAACATTTTTTGAATTTTTTATGTTATGAAGAATTTAAAAACAGAAATTCAGTATTTTTTGTTTTCTTTAAATTATGCTTAATAACGCCTAAATAATTATTAAAGTTTTGGCGCGAAAGTTGTGACGTTAGCGTCACTCCGCCATAACCGACCTACGTTACCATTAAAATGTTAATATCATTTCAAAATATATATTTATTTGGTTTACTTAAATGAATAAAGTTAAATATTAATTTAGGTAAAAATCAGGTAAATAAAATTAATAATTTTTGCCCCTTTTCATAATCAGGTTAGTTATGCTTTAATGAATGTGTTTTTAAGACTTTCTTTAATATACTATTGAAGGTTACCATATTCACCATGTGTTATTATTATAATTAAAATAGTATTTAAACTCTTTTCTATTTATAATTAAATACAACAATGACAGTATGATTACAAAAATCAAAACACAGTTCATAATAAAAGGTAATCCAGCATTTACAATCCTATTTACTAAATGATTACAACAATGACAAGTATTGAGAGTACAATAATTAAAACATAAATTATAATATAAATTTATTTAATAATAATATAAATTTATTTAATAAGTAAATTTTCTTTTGATATTAATATAAAATTACTCCGATATATTAAATATGTGCATGTTATATTACGTGTAAAGCCAATCGCGAATTTATGAGCAAAATATTCATGGTCCACTCTATAGTGACATTTCCACAGGGTAAATGGACGACTGTAGTGAGACTGACGTCACAACATGGTGACCATTTCACGCTAAAAACTTTAATTACATTATTATCGGTATAAAAATACAATTAATATAGCAATGTTTATTTCGTTTTCATTTATTTATATTCAAAATTCATATGCGACATGTAATTTGTAAAAAGTCGAAGACTTGGACGGACCCATTCTCAAATAAATACACACAAATTAAATACAGCTATGATCACTTGTGGAAATAAACTACACTTGTAAAAAAAGTTACAAGACTTGTAAATTTCTTTCAGAAACAGAATTTACATGTCCTTGTGAATAATTTACTAGTAACTTGTAACTTGTTAATTTGTAGACTTGTATTTTTGAGAAACTACCTACAGCTCAATAAAAATGCGAATTCTCTAATCTGCAACTCGTTACTACATCGAATGGTTGCTGGAATAATGTAAACCGAGCTTTACCCAGCTCATGAAAGGTTGATATGCTCGTATAATTAATTTTTTTATGGTGTGTAGACCCTGAGAAGGATTATTTTTATTAAACTTTGTTTGCTCATGTTGAAAGTAATAAGGCAAGTTGGAAAAAGTCTTTAAATTGGTTTGAGTTAGAGAGAACGGTTTGTCTTTTCAATTGGATTGAGTTCAAGTCTCCAATTATAATAAAGCTCGTTTAGCAGAGCATAACGGTATCTCGGCTGTGTCATGCGTCAGTAAATAAAGCTAGGAAAAACTCGTGCAAAACAAAAGATATGATCACAAGAAGTTGCACGGCTCTTTTGTCGTGGCCCGGTGTTAATTATAGCATGCAATATTTCGTATTCTCCATAGCGAAATAAAAACAACGTTTACTTTGATAAGAATACTGAAGAGAGCTGTTAAATTCAAGTGAAAGACGCCGGAAAAGAAAATGCCGGCGATAATATTTTACGTCCTCAGAGGACACTTTTTATTTCCGGGAACTAATTACCAATGGCCGCTAATCACGTGCTGCATATTTTGTGAGAGACCCTTTCAATGGGCCCGTCCAAGTGTTCGACTTTTTGGAAATTACATGTCGCATATGAATTTTGAATACAAATAAATGAAAACGAAATAAAAATTGCTATATATTTTGTATTTTTATACCTATAATAATGTTATTAAAGTTTTTAGCGTAAAATGATCGTCATGTTGTGACGTCAGCGTCATTACATTCATCCAGTTTCCCTCTGAAAATGTCACTATTCAGTGGACCATGCATATTTTGCTCATAAATTCGCATTTGGCTTTAACATACTCCAACATGCACATATTTAATATATCCGAGTAATTTTTTAAGATCAAAAGATAATTTACTTATTAAATAAATTTATATTATTATTTATGCTTTAATTATTGTAATCTCAATAGTTGTCATTGTTGTAATCATTTAGTGAATAGGAATGTAAATGTTGGATTACTTTTTATTATGAACTCTGCTTTGATTATTGTGATCAATACTGTCATTGTTGTATTTAATTATAAATAGAAAATAGTTTAAATACTATTTTAATTATAATAATGGCACTTGGTGAGTATAATAACCTTCAATATTATATTAAAGAAAGTCTTAAAGTCACATTAATTAAAGCGAATGTTTAACTTGATTATGAAAACGAACAAAAATTATTAATTTTACTTACCTGATTTTTTTTATGTATATGTACTTTGGAAGTTTTTCATAAATTATCATTTAACACTACTCCTAACTCATGTGAGTAAATCAAACAAATATATTTTTTGAAATGGTTTAATAACTACCTATCTCGTTTATTTATTACCATTATCTCTAAAGATTTTTGATCACAGTTTGTGATGTATACGTATGTTTATTCTTGCAACATTTATTGAATATTATATTACCATTATTAATGGTAACGTATGTCGGTTCTCTCTACTTATGACGGAGTGACGCTAAAGTCACAACTTTCGCGCCAAAATTTTAATAATTATTTTAGGCGTTATTAAGCATAATTTCAAGAAAACAAAAAATATGGAATTTCTATTTTTAAATTCTTCGTAACATATAAAAATTCAAAAAAAGTTGGACGGGCCCATTTAGAAGTTTAAAAGAGTGCAAAGTTCTATCTTTATATTTCTGCACATACGGTCTGTTAGAAAAATATCCCACATTTTTTTTTTTTGGAAAATCTGATGTATTTGAATCAAGCGCGCTTGCATGAGCCAAATTTGAACCTTCGTGCGCATGCGTGAATTTTTTTTCCGCTTGTCGATAGCGTCTGTTGCTGGCAAGCAGCATTTGAGTGAGGGGTGTGTAGTGCTCTCGTCGGATTTTCATTGCTTCCACTGTGACTTTATTAGGTTTGTTCGTTTCGCTACTTTGCATCTACGGTTTACTGCCGCCTCCATACAAAGTATATGGGCGCGGCAGTAAACCGTAGACGCAAAGTAGCGAAACGAACAAACCTATTATGTACCCCACTACGATTATTAATTTTTATTTTAATATACATATATCATGGAATATATTTTTAACAATAGGCTACTTGCGTGGTACTGAAAATCTGATATCTAAAGTAAAGTTGAAAACGTATGTAAAAATCTGGTGTGGCCAACAGAATACCTCCCGCCATTTACAGCCCGAGTCACAAAAAAGATTAAGTTTTTTGGATTAGCGAATTTTACTCTAATTTTGACAGTTTATTTCATAAAATATAGTCTAATCTAATCCAAATAACTACCTTTTTTAAAACCCATCAACAAGATTAAATCCCAATTACAGAGTGGGTTCACATTCACAAACATCCATGCCTTGGTGGGATTCGAACCCAGAGCCCCGAGGGCACTCATGACATGAGACGTTGCTCTAACCATTGAGCCACCGGAGCTGTAATAAAATGAATATTAAATTTTAAATATCGGCATAAAATAGAATTTACTAATTCAAAAATGAGGATTACCTTAAATATTTTTGTGAATCGTTAATTTTTATTAATCTAAATACATACCTACATATTTATTTATGGTGGAAACTGTATTGAATTCCTTTTCTATTGTTCTATTTACTTTTTCCTTTTTAAAACGTTACTAATATTATTTTGAAATGATTAGTTCTCTGATAGTGACATTTATCTGTCAGTTACATACATTTGAATAACTGCATTTTGGTTGTTTAAAGCGTAGGCTCTAAGATTTAAACTATAGATAATTTTATAAATTTACCCATAAAATATATAGAAAAAGTATTAATGCAAATCTATATAAAATTTAATAATCTTTAAATTTTATAATAACATTAATCTCGAAAAAATAACATTTAAAGGTATTCTGCGAAGAGCTTCTAATAAAGTGCCATTTCCGGTTATCCAATCTTCACCAAAATCTAATGGGCTCTTTCCAATACAGAAAAAGTTTGAAATACAAGATTTAAAATTTTTCTGAATGATAGTATTTGAGTTAGAATGGAGGATCCACATACACATACACACAGACATCATCGTGAAAACGTGGTCATTTACCAAAATCTCGATATGTGATTTTTAGCACGATCCCTACCTCCTTTACCAAGGGTAGCGGGAGGTAAAAATATAAATTTTATTTAAAAAAAAATGATTTATTTTATAATAAATTAAGAAAGAAGATTTTCTTTGACGTCATTATTTTGAACTGGAGAAAGGGAGGCATATTTAAGAATGTAACCTGTAGATGGCGAGCGAGTGCGAGTTTTAATTTGATTTTGACATTAGTTCATTTTTCTGTCACTATCTCTCTGCTTTATTATTTATAATTTGCGTGCTTTCTGTTACTTTTATTACGTATTTCGATTTGTTAAGCAAGATTTTGAAGGATTTTATCTTAGCTTATACTCGCACAAGATTAAAATAACAAACGAAAATATTAACCCTCAAACTATTATTCAAACGTCAAACAGATGATCTGTCATGTTTAAATTACCCGCACATGCCATTGTTATTGAACGTACCGAAGTTATTGTTTTACGGCCATTCATTGGTTCGGCGTAATTCTACGTCATACATGGCGATAATTTAAATATTAAAATTTCATTATTTATTTTCTGTCCAATTAATGAAAATTTTGCCAAAAGAAAAAATATGGGTAGCAAGTTTTTATCGTATCTTCAAAAATATTAAATAAAAAAATAGCACGCAAGTAGCCCATTGTTAATGGAACGACTAATTTATAGTGCATCTGGCGGATATTAAAACAAACAAGTATCATTCAGCAGAACATACGCAGAATCCCAAAAACAATTAAATAACAAGTGGCATGACCAGTATATTTTAAATCGTGGTATTGCGCGACCACAAATGCCGACCCATTCGGTTACGCTAAAAATACTTTATTTATTTACGTTCTTCCTAAAGCCAGTACCGGTTTTACATATTTAGCTTTCAAAAGCTGTTGTTATTTAGGGGTCTAAACTATTTTCATTGTTTTATATGAACATAACTTACAATGAAAACATTTTAAAAATAATATTTTTTAATCATTTTGGAAAAAATATTTCAAATAAATATTTGCCTCGACAGAATTATTTTCTACATCAATGTAAATGCAGCTGGATTCGTTTTTTTACATAGCTGAGAATCAGTTTTTTTCTGTTATTTAAAAGGTGAAGATAATCGGTTTGTTTATTTCCTATATTTTTATAGTATGACTGAACTGAAAGTTTTTAGAAATGAATCGATTTATTGATGTGTCTAACTGGTATTATCAGACGATAATTGGACGCAGGATAACTCGTCGCATAGCAGTTAGTTTTTTTTAACACACAGGTATTATTTGTCATAGGTAAATATTAGGTATTTATAGGTATAAAACCAAACATATATACAAAATATCCTCAGGGTTATGTTAATATAACATAACCTTGACGATGGTTTTTTAGAAACCGAAACGTTGGATTATTAAATAAATGATAATTTAATAAAATCATTTTTACTAAGACTGTATCTCCAATAATTTTTCCTAATATCATACCAAAGTCAAGAAATACAACCAATTACTATCAGTAATAATATAACAAGAAAGTGATAATAAATTGATAATAATTTGACAGATTTTTCGAATCCTTGTTGCGACGGGCTTTCGTGACTTTTGCCAAATGGCAACAAGTTTCAGAAAAATCTGTCAAAATATTTTCTAATTTATCGAACTCTTGAATTAATTTTAATAAAAATAAAATATATCATCGTGGCATATTACCCATTGCTGGGTGTGCCAATCTGTTTTAGATTATATGTATTTTGATCACAAGTTTCAAACAGAAACAGGCTGTCATGCTATTGTAACGCTATCTACTATCGTAATTAACTAGCTTCATTCATTTACATGGCTCAGTTGGTAAGTCCTGTTTTGACAACTAGACCATACTTTAACAGTGCAAAATAATAGTATGTTCCGTAATGCAACCGGTTTGATCAGGTTTACGGTTTAGTGTTTCGTAAGTCCTGAAATTATTTACCGGTTTCTATTCAGCACGCCGTTTCTGAAAATCGTTGGTAAAAAGTCGGACCCCAGCAATCACAGAATAATCCTGTTTTCTCTGGTATTTTGATCTCCACTACCGTTACTTTCAAACATCGTCATAACAAAATCAAACAAAATACATCAATGTCTAATTTCTAAACAGCATTAGTGGTATTACTAAATTACTAATAATTATTATAGATGTTAGTATTGTAACGTGGTACGCCCGCCGTCGGCGCGGCTGTCGCAGCCGCGCCGCATCAATGAGCGAGTGTCTATTTATAGCGATGACGCAATCGCACTAGCAGCCGGGCTACGTAGACAAACAGGTCGCGACGTGTTTAATTACTTCCGGTCGTCTTTTGTGTTCATTGTTATTATGCGGTCAAACATTCTAGAGCTTTTCTAGCAGGTAATGCCAGCTGTATAAAAGAGACGCAGCTGTGCTCGGGAATTTAGTTACATGGAGTGTTAGAGAGTAAATTGTTAGTGAGAAGCACAGCAGTATCGTAGTGAGCATATGTAGTTGGTGTATAGTAGGTACTCGGGAAGTTACTGGTATATTAGGATAGCTGTGGATGTGAATACTCAGTAGTACATATATATATATATATATATATATATATATATATATATATATATATATATATATATATATATATATATATTGTTTATTATTCTTGCCCTAAGGCTTACAATCTACAAAAATAGTACATAAATAATCACGTGTATTAATATTTACATGTCATTTTTCTTTTTTTCTTCCCTCTTAGCTAAAATAAATCTCATCTATTGAGTGAATGATATAAATGGTAACGTGTATCAACAAGGACAGTAACGGCGAGTCGGGAAGTTACTGGTATATCGGGATAGCTGTTAAAGAGAATACTCGGTAGTGTTGATGAGTATTTGGAAGCTAGGTATACGGGGACAGTAACAGCAAGTGGAAGTGAATACTCGGCAGTGGTGTTGAAGAATTGTGGCATACGGTCAGTCGGTGATACTGAGGCTGTGGAAGTTAGACAGAGAGTTACATAAATAGACAAATAGTGTTGTGAAAGAGGTGGCTTCTGTCCGAGCAGTTGAATATATAGACGCTGTTGAGTCAGTTGAATATATAGACGCTGTGGAGGTCTGTAGGCGGACAGTTGAACTTGATGTAAGTATAAAGTGATATAAATATAGTGATATAAATATCGCGTAAACAGTCTACAAGAGTCTGCAACAGACCGGCAGTGTAAGATTGGAACGCGTAGTCGAAATAAATAATTTGTAATATCGTGGAAATAAATAGTAGTGTTAATTGGTTAAATAAATAGTGTTAGTGTTATCTAGTTAATTATAGTTTTAGTCTTAATTAGTTTTTAATAATTGTTTAATATTAGTAATAGTAACTTTCATTATAGTTTAATAAACACTTATTTTAATTAATTATAATTGTCTAATATTTACACTTCACCCAAATAAATAAAAACGTTACAGTATGAAAACATTATTTATATTTATTATATTATTGGTTGTGTTATAATAAAATGTACAATTTCATTGTTATATTCAACGTTTATTCAATTGGTTAATTTTATTTTTGTTATGTTGTGTCAATTCTAAATGTCATATATGTCAATGTCAATCTGTCCCGAAATAGATGAAAATATGTAGAAACCATGGTGTACCCGGAAACAAGATACTGGTATTTTTGGTTGACTTACAGAACATAGTATAAATAATAAAAAGATATAATTACAAATTATAGTATTTCTAGAAGTAGTTTCTATAATTATTTGGTTTATTTCATGATCAGAAATGGCACAAAATTGGTCTTTTTCGCTCATTTTACTTATGTGTGGATTACTATCTGACCATATGTCAACAAAAACAAAAGCTACAGAGATTATTCGCGGGAATAAACTTAAGAGCTTTATTCTCAGTATAATAATGACAGGATTGGTTAAAACGCAGACACGTGACACAAAATGGAACATTTCATTGGTTGTAAGAAATGTCAAAAACATAATTATATTTATTTCTAAAAAAATAAATAATGTTTTTTTGTGAAAATTTAAAAAATAAATAGTTTTTTTTTTGTTTAAAGAAATGTGCTTAATTCTTACTAGTTTTATATGCTGTTAATAATCTCTTTTGTTCCCTAAATAACGATTTTTTCCGTTTGTATTGTGTATAACACGGGAGTAAAGTGTCATTATTTGCCTCAGCCATTGCATCCCTCGGGTTATGCCTTTAGGATTCAATATTCGCTCTCGACAAATAATGACGCACTTTACTTTGATATAAACTACTCTATTGTACAATAAAAATAAAATGTATTGCAATATTTGCATATGGATGTAAGTAGTGCTGTAGGAAGAAAACTTAAATAAATTTCAGAAACTGAAACTTTGTTCGGAGGTGGTAAAAGCAGCTCTAAATCCTTGAATATAAGTTTTAGGATTACCTACACAATATTATTTAGCTGCATATTTCTATAAACACAATTAATATATTATTCAAAAGCAACTGTTATTATTGTATGAAATGAAAAATCTATTATGCACACATAATACAAAGATGTCGTGTTCATAACACACTGCAAAATTAATAATGTTATATGTTATTATTATGCGGAACACGTACAGTATTCCATACATTTGGTAGCCTGAAGCTGTAGCTTCATAAGCTCCATGGTAAAACCATCCCTGAATTTATTTATTTATGTGCTTTACGTACTTTAAGCTGCTTTAAATACACATTCAATGTCTGATTTCTGCTCGCTAATAACCAACAGATACGATGAAATTTAATCTACTTACATGCAAATTAAAAAAGGTTATAAAACTCAAGTTTGTTTTTATTTTTCATGGAAATATGTAATTTAAAACTGTTGCAGACGTGCGAGCTTATCCGCGTAGCTTTTTATTCATAAATGATTTTTTTGACAAGTATAAATATATCTTTTCTACTACTTTATCTCATCGTTAAAAATTCATTCCTCTGAAAACAAATTTTATAAATATTCATAAAATGCAAATTTGTAATTTCATTCCATATCATTTTTACTAAAATATTATTGTTTTTACTTTAGTCTGGAAGTTTTAATATACAGACTATCTCAAATAATTACCTACCCTATACATAGTATAAGTATAAGAGATATAAATCAGGGATCGGGAGACCATTTTAATGGTCCTTAGTTTATTCGGAAACAATGCATAGGTCTCTAAATATAAATATAAATATTAGGCCAACCAACAAATGGGGGATTAACATGGAAAATCAGTTAATTGTGAATAGTATCTCCCCAGTGCAAAATATTATGTTGAAATTTTGTATGCTTATCCGGGGATACTAACCAGACACTACTATCTAAAGAAAGATTGGACAGACTTATGAGTGGCCTTGTAACAAATTTTTTGGTGATGAGAGGTAAACGGAGTACGGGGAAAATAGTTCCTTGCATATTTCTTCAGAGGGCAGCAAAATCACAAAAATGACGAAGACAACATAGAAGGCAATGCAAAAAAAGATAATGGAAAATTTAATCATCAAACTGAAAAATTGAACACAAAATTTTTATATGTTTAAAACATACAGAGAACTTTTAAGGTATCTTAATTACTTTTTATAAATATATTAATATTTATAAATTTTTCTTATATATGTTTCTGTAGAAATTCATGGAGAGCAAATTCTTAATGCTTGTATTTTGAATAACAATAACTCAGGTGATACAGAACTTCCCGAAACTTATAAATTAGGAGATAAATATCCTGTTGAACATTCATCAAATGAACTTCATCATTTACAATTCTTCGGAAGAATTCTATACGAGAAAAGAAGGGAACCAATGCAAAAAGAACTAAAAATCCACAGTAGTATGTAGAAGCTGACAATATCGTTCATAAAGTTTCGACTAAATGAGTTATGTGAAGAACTATGAAGATGTAGGTTGATATTCCTCAGCTCCCAATTTTCTCTTCTTTTTTTCACCTATGTACGTTTCTTTTCAACACATCTTTAAATAAGATTTAAAAATTCTTTCAAAAAAATAATACTAATACAACGACGTACATATCCAATTGTGTTGCTTACAAGTTTTAGTTTACATCACATACATATACATAGATATGGCTCAGATATTACAGTACAAATTAGAAATTTAATCTCGTGAAATATACAAACTTGTATATACACATACATTTATATTTTTCACTATTCCTTAACATAATTTTAAAAAACATAATTGCGAAATCAATAAAAATGGAAAAGAAAAGAATGTTGATATTAAATTTAGCATGCTAAAATTCATGGATGGATACCCAAGTATATATAATAGGGCTGTCAAAATTTGCTGAAATTGCTAACCGGTTAACCGTCGGTTTATAAACCGATTAACCGAAAAACCGGTTATAAAACAATTACCGGTTTTTAATCGGCCAGAAAACCGGTTTCAACCAGTCAAGAACCGGTTTTTAACCGATCAAAAAACCTATTTTAACCGGTCAGAAAACCGTTTTTATCCGGCCGAAAACCGGTTCCAATCGGCCAAAAAACCGGTTTTTAACCGACCAAAAAACCTGTTTAAGTGGTCAAAAACCGGTTTTTAATAGGCCAGAAACCGGTTTTTACTCGGTCAAAAGTAGGTATTTTATAGCTACCAGAGTTTCACCCACCTTACATATATATATCTCTGTTCATTCGACTACATTAGGTAGTGAGTGATGGTGGGTGAGTGCACCATCACTCACTAACACCACTAACAAGTGCAGTGTGCAGACGCAGTTTGCAGACGCAGTGTGCACAGTCACAGTGCATATGCATGTTCTAAGTTGTTGGATTATGTTGCGCACGGGGCTGACGCTGACGCACATGCGAAGTAGTCACTAACAGGGGCAATTTTAAATAGAATGTTCAACATGAATAAAAAGAAAAAAAATATTATACTGACCATCAAAAAAATTGCTTTCTGTCTATTCGGGAATACGTAATCGCCCATAACTTAAATTTAAGGAAACTAACACCTACGAAATCATACAACGACGCCAAAGAAACAAGATCATCTCCGGAGAGGTACTTTACTTTTGTGACATTAAAAAAATCTTGCTTACAGGATATGTAATGTTACTAATTTGAAACTTAAAAACCTTTGGCATACAGTGTACAAAATCGTTAACATTAGAGTTGAGAATTCATATTCCGAGGATGTTTAGTTTCAAATTGGTGATATATTTTTATTCCTAGGTACCGAAACAGTAAAATTTAAAAAAATTCAGCAGAGTAAAGTACTTCACTGGAGGTGTTGTTTACGTAATGTTAGTGTCATATGTTGATACTCTAAGTACCAGGTCTGCAAAATATTTCAAAATTACACTAGAGTTAAGTAATTTTCTGGTTGTAAACATACGTGATTCTGTCATATAATTTCTTTGGCATAATTTATTTTGAATTTTAAGTTTAAGGTTTATTGTGCCTATCTAAATCAATAACAATTATAGATTTACATTACATGTTCTTCCCGAAAATAAGAGATTCCTACATTTTTTTTCTCTTATGTAAGGCCCACTACAATTTTTCATTTTGTTCTTGAGAACATAAACACAAATACCGCAAGTTGAAAAAAATTCAAAACGTGAAATGACGCTACCGACACTTTCAATAGTGCTACCTGTATAAATAAATTTCAAATTTAATAAACACCGGCTATAAACTGGTTAAAAACCGGCTATAAACCGGTTAAAAAGCCGGCTATAAACCGGTTAAAAAACCGGCTATAAACCGAATAAATGCCGGCTTAAACCGGTTATGAACAGGTTAAAAACCGGCTACAAACCGAATAAAGGCCGGCTATAAGCCGAATAAAAACCGGCTAATATTTGGCCAAAAACCGATTAACCGGCTTGCCGAATGTTTTAGATTAAAAAAAACGGTTTCCGGTTAACCGATTAACCGGTCAACCGGTTAACCGAATACTTTTGACAGCCCTAAATATAATTTTAAATAATCAAGAAAAGTCTATCACCTTATGATTTTTTTATAACTGTGTACAATTTTGCAATTTTCTCTTCTTTAATTTATCAGTACTAAAAGTTAAAATACTGCACTCCAAATTGTACAATTTAAAAAAAATATATAAATACAAATATTGAAAAATATAAATTAAATATTGTCTATATTTAATATTATTATATATTTATATATCTACTCATATTTCTTTTGCAATTTAATATTTGTACACTATATATTTTAAATAATAAATATTCATAATACATGTCAATATGAGTTTCTTTTCTTTTAAATATTAAAATAAATAATTTTGAAAACACGAATAACATTTTAAAGATCTAGTTACCGTGGTTTAGTTAGTTGCATATGTTGATAGATGGCGAACTTTATGACGATATAAAAGCATTGAGTTTCCAATCTCTCTTTAGATAGTTGTCTCTGATACTAACCCTATGGATTATAAATCAAATCAGTCAGTTTACATGTGTAATATTAAAAAAAATTAAGAAAAATTGTAGAATTTCCAGGATTGTTCTTCATATCCGGAAAAAAATAGTTTCCAAACAACGGTTATGACAGTATGATGGTAGCGAGCAGAGACAACTATCTAAAGAGAGATTGGAAACTCAATGTTTTTGTATCGTCATAAAGTTCGCCATCTATCAACATATACAACTAACTAAACCACGATAACTAGATCTTTAAAATGTTGACCGTGTGTGTGTTTTTTTTTTTATATTTGAAAGAAAAAGAAAAACTCATATTGATATGTATTATGAATATTTATTTAAAATATATGGTGTACAAATTTTAATTTGCAAAAGAACAATTAGTAGGTATATAAATAATATTAATAAGAATAGTGAAAAATAGAAATATATGGTGTACAAATTTTAAATTGCAAAAAAACAATTAGTAGGTATATAAATAATATTAATAAGAATAATGAAAAATATAAATGGGCTTTAGGATCCAGGACAAATTTATTTAAACGAAGAAAGAATTGTGAAAAATTCATGGACCTCGCTGGGACTCGAACCCAGAGCCTCCCAGCCTTCGAATCCCAGCGAGGTCCATGAATTTTTCACAATTCTTTCTTCGTTGAAATAAATTTGTACTGGATCCTAAAGCCCATTTCTACGATTTAAAACATTTAGGTTGGATATCAAATAATTATTTTAAAAATATAAATGTATATGTATATACAAGTTTATATATTTTTTGCAATTTCCTCACCTCAGACGTACGTAGGTGAAAAAAGAAACGAAAATTGGGAGCTAAGGAATATCATCCTCCAACATCTTCATAGTTCTTCACATAACTCATGTAGTCGTAACTGTATGAACGATATTGTCAGCTTTTAAACTACTGTGGATTTTTAGTTCTTTTTGCGTTGGCTCCTTTCTTTTCTCATATAGAATTCTTCTGAAGAATTGCAAATGATCAAGTTTATTTGATGAATGTTCAACAGGATATTTGTCTGCAAATTTGTAAGTTTCAGGAAATTCTATATCACCTGAGCTGTTGATATTCGATATACAAGCATTAAGAATTTGTTTTCCATGAAATTCTACAGAAACATGTATAAGAAAAATTTATAAATATTATTATATAAAAAGTAATTAATGTTCATAAGATACCTTACGTGTTCTCTGTATGTTTTAAACATATAAAAATTCAAATAATATTTTTTTGCATTGCCTTCTATGTTGTCTTCGTCATTTTTGTGATTTTGCTGCCCTCTGAAGAAATATGGAAGGAACTATTTTCCCCGTGCTCCGTTTACCCCTCATCGCCAAACACTTTGTTACAAGGCCACCTATAAGTCTGTCCAATTTCTCTTTAGATAGTTGTCTCTGGTAGCGAATGCGCTTGGCAATAAACAAAATTCGGAGAGACGAGATCGAAACCAGCCGACAGCAAAACTTATTTTGAAATTTTTACTTTTCAAAATAATCATTATTATTAATATGTTTTTAATCTTTCATTAACATTTAATAAAATGGATACGTTATACGCAACACAACTTATTCATTTTATAAAATATAAATCGCACTAAATACAACAGCAAGAGTTAAAAAATTACAACAAATATTCGAAATGACCGCCATTTTGTACTACGCAAAATCCGAGACGATCATAACATTGTTGTCTCACTATGCTCAGCTGTCGATTTGAAATAAGACTACAATTATTTCTCATTGCCACTTTAAGATCTTCTAATAAAAAAAAAGAAAGAAGGAGATCTTGCAGACCATTTAATTGATCCATTTAATAATAATTCAGAAATATTTATTGTAAACAGTGTGATTCAAATTTTACAAAATATAATTTATGATTGAAATAATGTTTATATTTTATTAAATATGAATAAAAGATTAAATACGTATTAATGATAAAAATTATTTTGAAAAGTAATAATTAAAAAAATATATTTGCTCTCGACTGGTTCCAAACCCGACTCTACGAATTGTTTTTTATTACCAAGCGCACACGCTACCATTATTTGCACCGTTGCTTAGAACCTATTTTTTCCGGGATATGAACAAAAATTTTGAAAATTCTTTAATTTTTCTTAATTTCTTCTAGAATTACATATGTAAACTCACTAATTTGAAATATAATCCATAGAATTAGTATCCCTAGATAAGCATACAAAATTTCAACTTAATATCTTGCACTGGGGAGATACTATTCACAATTAACTGATTTTCCATGTTAATGTGTCGGTTGGCGGAAGATACCCGGTATAATGAATTTTGATTTGCACTTCTTAAGGCAATTTTAAACACTTTCGAATGGGAATAAGTACTGATTTTTTTCTTTTATTAATCACTGTTCGATTTTGCGTTTTAGGTAATGTCAAAGTTATAAAAGAAAGTTACTCAAGTCCCGTAAAACGTTATCTAGTTACATATTTAGAAATAGAGAAGGTAATTTCAAAGTTATAAAAGAAAGTTACTCAAGTCCCGTAAAACGTTATCTAGTTACATATTTAGAAATAGAGATTTAGACAATAAATTTCTGAATTTTAGTGTTAAAATTTTTAAATCCACACTTTTATATAATAGTTATTTATGTAACAAGTGTGTAAAGTAGTACTTTTTTGGTCGAGTGCGATGTTGTAGCACGAGACAAAAAATTCTATTTTACACACGTGTTGCATACAACATTTTTCCTACAACCGAAATGGTATTGATATTTCTCATAATACTGAGTGTTCAGGCATCCAGCAGCTTCAAATACTGTTAGTACTCTTTCTCATAACACTGTACGAAATGTAACTTAAACATTTGGAAGAATCTCAGACAGACGATGATTAGTCTTTTATAATGTACAAATTGTATATTTAATATTAATATTAAAAATTAGGTTAGGTTAGAATACAATACAAAAAAATGTTAATGTTCTTAAAAATTAGATCAGTAGGTACTCAATTTGTTAAAAAACATAATAGATTTGTTTCATTTACAGTGTATATTCATATTTATTTATAAATTTTATTACTTTTATTATTATTTACTACCTAATTATATACTTGACAGGTAAATTAACCGAATTTTAATGTTGCCTAGCTACGCTTATTTACTTTTCAAGCACTAGTGCGCGAAAACTACTTTTCACGCACGGTTGTAGGAAAAAGTATTTAATTTAAAAACGCGGTAAAAACAGATTTAGTATGCGTGATTTCAAGACAGGAGCATTGAAAAACTAAATTCACTTGGGCACCAGCGTAAATTTAAAAAAATTCAAATCCAAAATTCTTTTTTTTTTCGAAATCTTTATGTATAAAGCACTACATAATGTTTTTCGGGACAGATAATATGTGGGAAAAAACTGTTATTCATTTGTTTCCAACAATGAATACAATTATAATTTCTGCCATGAAATTTATTATTGTTCTCGAGTTACTCGGTAGGGCACATTATTTGGAACATTCTATATAGTGGGTTTAAAACGTGCCAGCTTTCGAAAGCGACGACAGTTTAAGCTCCTGACATTTTTATACATATTTGATTTGCAAAATTGGTTAACTTTATATTGACACGTAAAAAAATAATATAAATACATTTTCTAAAATTGGCAGAATTTAATTTAAAAAGTAATTAGCAATTATGTCGTTTAATTATATATTCTGGCATTATTTCCGTTACAGATTTAATTTTAGACTGATCAAAGCAGTTGTCGTTTGACTAAGAAATGGAACACCACCAGGACGAATTGGTTTGATACGATGAGAATATAAAGTCTTGGTTTATGTAATAATTGTGTGATGACTAAGTAAACTAATTATTAGGAAACTAATTATTTCAATATAGAAATCTATTTAAAAATTATTTTGTTTTTCTAAAATCGTGCTAGTCACAAAATTCCAACTATATTTTTAAAAATTCATTATTTTTATGATAAATTTTTAAAAATTATTATTATGAAGATGATTCTGTAGCAAACAGAAATCGAGGATGAGCATACATATCGAAGGTTCTATAAAACTACACACAATCTGATGACAGTGATGGTATACAAGTACCCGAAGCAATGATGTGCCGGTAATCTATGCCATGTAAATTACGTCAGTGTCTACGCGTAGACAATGATATATTTTACGTCATCAAATGGTGTGTTCGGCTTGTTAACTCCAATGGAGTTGGAGTGGAGCACGGAGCGTTGTCACGTGACCTCAGATCTTTCGGAGCATATAGTAAGCGTTCGGCTTGCACAGGAGTGTGGGAAATAAACTGTCAGCTGTCATTTTAAATTTACAAAAAGAGAATTGTATGTACTGCATTTAAATAATAAAATACTTAAAAATTACCTATTTATTTATTTTATAATCCAGATAACATAATGAATTATATATAAAAATTAAAAATAATAATAAATCGCTCTTCCCTGTTTTCTCAGCATGAATACCTATTTTTTTTTTAAAAGTACTTACAACCACAATACCGCAAAGAAAAATAGCTAAACAAACGAGGCACTAAGGCACACATCACAATTAGTACGATTAGCACAAAACCCTGTGAAATTAAAACTCAACCTTTCTATTAGCCGTCAAAAATAACCTAATACGCATGTGCACTCCTTGAATCCCATGCAAAGAGGTAGAGTAAATGGAGTTACTCTTTTAACTCCACTCCGTGTACCAGAACGATCAAGGAGTGAGATCTATTTACTCCATCGTATGTACCTGAACGGTTATAGGAACACTTGGAGTCAAAAGAGTGTAAAGCGTTAGCAAGCCGAACGCACCAAAAATTTGTAAATTATCTACGCCTGTGTAGACTATATTTATTTTTAATTCTTTGATTAAAATGGAGCAAAAATATTACTATATTATGTTGTTATCTCAGTGTTTCAGAGTATAATTTAATTTTATTAAAATTTTCGTTTCCTCTTATGCCTGAAAGTTACTATTTTACACTATTACTGATTACAATTGTCACTCCAATTCTGTTATAAACTATATATTTATATATAATCCTTTGAGATTTTACTGATATATCTACATTGGTTGTTATTTCAATAACTATATTTTTTTCTTGTTGTTTGACATGACATTGGTTTAATGAAAATATAATTTTTTTGTCGATTACAACACCAAGCTTGTGTTGTTGTACTTGTGTGAAGCCACAGAATTATATGCAAGTGATATAGGATAAGCGATATAATGAGTGGCACCTTAAGAGTATAGGTCTACTTTTAAATATGATTTGTTAATTTATTAGTTTTAAAGATTGAATTATATAGAATAATTAAATATATTCACAATGGCTTACTTGCGTGCTATGTTTTTATTTAATATTTTTGAAGAGACAATAAAACTTGCTACCCATATTTTTTCTTTTGGCAAAATTTTCATTAATTGGCCAGAAAAAAATTAATGGAATTTTAATATTTAAATTAGCGCCGTGTATGACGTAGAATTGCGCCGAACCAATCAATGGCCGTAAAGCAATAACATTGGTACGTCCAATAGCAACGGCATGTGCGGATAATTTAAACATGACAGATCATCTGTTTGCCGTTTGAATAATAGTACGGAGGTTAATATTTTCGTTTGTAATTTTAATCTTATACGAGTATAAGCTAAGTTACAATCCTGCTTAACAAATCGAAATACGTAATAAAAGTAACAGAAACCACGCAAATTGTAAATAATAAAGAAGAGAGACAGTGATAGAAAAATAAACTAATGTCAAAATCAAATTAAAACTCGCACTCGCTCGCCATCTACAGGTTACATTCTTAAATATGCATCCCTTTCTCCAGTTCAAAATAATGACGTCAAAGATTAAATTAATCGTATTTTCTATATTTTACGTTTACATATTTAAAATCAAATAATTTGCTTTTTTGCAAATATAGAAGACATACGTTTAGTCATTCTAACTAGCGCTCGTAGCGGACAAGTACGGGGAACCAAAGATGCACAAGTCATCGTATTGCGGGCGATTTCAAGCTGTATAGTATTGCAGTAATGTGGAAACTTATTACATTTCAACATGAATATATTATAACCTCCTCCATTGCCCACATCTATTATTTTGAAGAAGGTCCTGCCTACGCATTTGCTTTGTGAGTCATCTTGCCCTATTTAATATTGAATGTAGTAATGTATGATATATTTAGTTTTGGTCCCAAGTATTTATTTTATTTCCATTATGTCGAGCAAGTGAGTGAATAGTGAAATTGGCTTGTCGGAGATCCGGTAGTTAGAGTAGGCCACGGTGTATAGAATTTGGTTGGCCGAGTGTAGTGTGTAGTGATGGATGTATTGGCATTGTCTGTCCAAACCGTTACACATGTGCCGCTGGCAGGCGCCCAACTATGTATGTGTAGTGTATGATGATACGACGCCAGCGTCACTGCAACGATGACGCCATTCGCCATCATTTTATTTTACTTTCGCTATTTCTCTAACGTACGTTTAATACTACGCAGAGACGGGTTCAAATTTTTCAGCCACAATTGCTTTCTGTATTTCAAAACATAGAGCAGTTTTTCTTTGAAGTCGAGAAGCAACTATCATTTGAGACTAGAATAGTATATTAGTCGCGTTATTTTTATATGATATATCAGTTCGTCTTAGCTCACCTCAGTTGTCTCACCAATTTTAACCCCGTTCCTTTTGTCGTAACTGATGAGATAACAGGGTCGCTCCGTGGGTATAAGATGCCCCCCTCCCCCAACTGATGTAAAATTTGCAAATTACAACACGCTTTAAAGTTTAAACTATACTTTTTATTCTTCAAAAATGCTAGATTTAATATATTAATGAAATTATATTTGATTCATTCTTGTAATCAATAGGTTACAATCAAAATCCTTTGTTGTAATCAACAATTTTACAATTAGTTTGCAATATAACAATGAAAGAAAATTATCCTTTTTCAATTTTTAATAATAAATAACAAAAATTTAATCGGTAGAAATAAAAATAAAATTATTTCACTAAGATTTCACAATTGTATATAAATCATGTGATTCTTCACAAAATGCTAGTACTTATTTAAATATTGGACTCATTTTACGATTCATTCTTGTAATCAATATTCTTGAACTATAAACAATATATTCTTTGTTGACATCAACATTTTCACAATTATTATTTCAATATAATAATTTGCTATTTGTTACTTTACTATCTTGAAACGGCGCCCCTCAAAGTCAGGCGCCTTTGTGCATGGCACAACCTGCCCACCCGCACGGAGCGGGCCCTGTGAGATAAAGTGAGACCGAAGTGAAAACGGTGGAAATGAATATTTTGCTCTTACTGACTGTCACATACAATTAGTTTGGTTATTGAAAAGGTTATTTATTTATTCCTTTAATAATAATATTATTTTATTGGTTATTTGAAGAAAATTACCGATAATATTAAAGACATTGTGTTGTGGTTTAAGTAATGATTATTTAAAATTTATTGTTATACATGTCAAGTTCAGCGGACAGTACTTCCGATTTTCTAACATACAAGGTCTGTTAGAAAAGTATCCGACCTTATTTTTTTGCGAAAACCTGATAGATTTGAATCAAGCGCGCTTGCATGAGCCGACCTTGAACCTTCGTGCGCATGTGTGAATTTTTTCCCGCCTGTCGATAGCGTCTGTTGCTGACAAACAGCATTTGAGTGAGTGTGTAGTGCTCTCGTCGGTTTTTCATTGCAAGGAAAATGACGGAACGACTGGAGCAGCGATATTGCATCAAATTTTGTCTGAAAGTAGGCGACAGCCAGGTGGAAACCATTTGGAAGATTCAGACGGCTTTCGGTGACGAAGATATGGGCATCACAGATTACAAAGGCCCGCCAAGTGCTGACTGCTTTCTTTGACTCCCGCGGTGTGGTACTAATGGGCTCTTTCCATTACAGAAAAAGTTCGAAATCAAGGTTTTCTGAATGATAGTATTTGAGTTAGAGTAGAGAATCCACACACACACATACACACAGACAGCATCGTGAAAATGTTAAAATTGGATCTAGGGACTTTAAAACGTGGTCATTTACCAAGATTTCGATATGTGATTTTTAGCACGATCCCAAAGCCTCCCTTACCAAGATTAGCGGGAGGTAAAAAGAACGCGACCGTTGTATATTAAATGCGCAAAGTAAATTATTCGCGTGAGTTGCAGCACGAGCCCAAAGCTACTCGTTTTGCGCACATGATACGATATTTTTTGTCCTACACAAAAGTGACATTTTGAGCAGTGCCGGATTAGCCATGTAGCAGGAGGCAGCAAATGCTACGGGCCCCGCGACTTGGGGGGGCCCGGGCATGTGCCCAAAAAACTACAAATCAAAAAATTATAAGCCATACGCCTAGTAGCTATTCTCAAAGTGAGCGCAAGCCATACTGTAATAGTATAGGTACATTATTATGCTATAAGTTGGCAACACCACATTACTTACAGGTGGAATCCCTAATATTGTTTTCGATTCGAGCTGTTTGTATAACCCGTCGACTCAGTCGTTCGTTCCTACCACAATAGGGGATTCCACCATTTTTTAAATATAATTTCATCACAAAGTATAAGTAAAACTAAGACTATTGATGAAAATCCGGTGAAAAAATTCCTGTTAATAAGCGAGTTATGGTTCTCCGAAGTTTGAAAATATAGACGTGACGTCACGAACATAAGTTTTTATATAAAACTGTTTTCTTCGTGGATCTAAAATGTTCTTGAAATGTGAAATATATGCTATTTTTAATTTATATTTATAAAAAACAAATTAATATTGTAACACTGTACAAGTTTGCATGCTTTATAATTGCAAGTGTATCAAAATTATTAAGTTTAATTCAAGAAATTTATATTCAAATAAAAATTGTTTGAGAATTGCAGTACTGGACTGGTCGCCACGTGTCTGCTATTTGAATTTGTCTACTTCCATTGATAGTAGACTCCACCCCTACCTCGGTATTCGTTATATATTTATAGGTGGTTTTTGAGTCGCCAATCAAAATAATATTTATGGATTTCATATGAGTGACGAGCTGCTAAAACACAAAACCCCTTATTTCCGAAATATTTGAATTATATTATTTTATTTCTTTATTAATATTCATTATTAAGCATCTACTTTCACTATTTTTTATTAATGTCTTTTAATTCGATTAAGCTGTAATCCCCTATTACATACGAGTAAGTTTATTTTCTTTTAAGAGTGAAATTTGTTGTTATTGGACTATTTACGTCGTGTTATAGTGTCTTAGTTTTTACGTGCTTTTGTGTTACTAATTCTGTAAATGTTTTGTTTTATTTTCATCCTAAATTATAATACGAAATGCAATTCAAGGGCCCCCTGTTCACATTTGCTACGGGCCCCGCGCTGGCTTGATCCGGCACTGATTTTGAGTGCCTGTTTGGCGTGTCCAAAAGTGGTTCATTTCTTAACAGTGCGAACAAACCATTTTGCGCACGCAAAACAGGCTCGAAAAAAGTCACTCTTTGGACAAGTTAAACAAAATAGTATATTTTGTAACGAGAGAACAGGGATGTACGTCTACGCGTAATATATGATAGTTTACTTTTATACGTAAACAGTGTGTAAACAATGTTAAATGATGTCAACTATAGACAATACGTAGACAATGTAAACTTTCTAAATGCACATGCGAAGTGGAGGTTTAACGAAATGAAGATAATATCATACTTATTTTGTAATATTTTATATTATAGAAG
The DNA here is from genome assembly GCA_963082715.1 of Harpalus rubripes. NCBI lineage: Eukaryota > Metazoa > Arthropoda > Insecta > Coleoptera > Carabidae > Harpalus > Harpalus rubripes. The sequence goes on along the minus strand of OY720453.1, from coordinate 18,499,528 downwards.
GGAGGGGGTCTCCACTACAATAAATCCGGTCCTTGTCCCAATGGTAAAGTGGTAAAACAAGAAAAAATATTGAATCCAAAGGATTAAATAAAATGATGGTTTGCGATAGCGTTTCATTTAATCCTTTGGATTCAATACTTTTTAGAACTAAATTCTGCTGGTACCATTTGCTATTCTGTGGGTCCTAATAGATATATACGAGTATACAGAACACCAATGATCTGATAATTTTAATAACAATAGGATAATAAAAATATATTTCATAATAAATATAGTTTCCACATACATATTAGTATGTTGATGAGTTACAAACACTATGAACAATATGGCCTCATACTAGTTAACGTAAATTGATTTCTTTGTTATACTTCTAAACTAGTGTGGAACAACCGTGTATATTAATTAACTATTTTCCAGTCCTGTGCATCCATGTTACATAAACATTGCGCTGAAACGCTTATACATCATATATGTATGATACACACATGACATATTCCAAGCTAAAAGTTTTATCTCTGACAGATGAAAAGTATAAAAATAAAGTATTTTTTAAAAATGGAATGTAAGAAAGACTGCATAGTCTTGTGAATTGGCGTTTCATATATAATACATACAGGAAGGTAAAAATATCGTCATACGTTACCAGACGAATAAATAAAATATTCGCTTAAAGGATATGTGACGTTAATCAAATTTAGATAAAATATTTGCGCATATATATATATATATATATATATATATATATATATATATATATATATATATATACACTATTATTCACGAGAGATGATTATTCAAGGTCATTTGTTCGAAGAAAGAATACACATCACTTTACAGCAGTAGCTTAGCAACATTTTTTATTAGAAAAAGAAAAATTATTCGACATATGTCTATTTAATTTATGTGGTGTTACAGATATACGTAAATAGTGGCATTACTTTCTAACACACTATAAATAATAATGACATATGTCGTAGAATTACAGATACCTAATTATCTACTAAACTGCCCTCTGTGCTAATATTTACCCAGTGGCGTCGACGTTTAAATCAAATTATTATTCCTTGGTTTATAAGTTAAGTCTATATTTTTGTATTTTGCAAAAACATAAGTGAAGAACATAAATCTTTCAGAAAGCCATTATTTTGAAAGAAACATAATTTTCAAATAAATGACTCTTATTTTTTCAGTTAAAATGTTGCACGCCTGTGCGTACGAAATGCACTGAAGTTATCTGCAAGTAATATTATATCAGACGGCTCACAAATGACCTTGAATAGTCATCTTTCGTGAATAATAGTTTAGGCTTTTCTTACCATCATAAACAATTAAATTCAACTTTGAAATTATATTTTTTATCCAACATTGAGGTATGACACCATATTTGAATTTCAAAATATGTCATAAAATATAAAAACTAACCACTGTAGCAGTGTTTCTCAAAGAGTGTGCCGCGAAATCTAACAAGACTTAGGATTTCCAACATTCTATTCTGACTAACATAAGAATCATACTGAAAATCTTGAGAACGAACTCAGAGTTGATCTATCCGAAATTTAACCTAATATTGAAGAAGTAACAAAACATTGTCAGTCACATATTACCTGACGATCATTTCTTGAAATAGGTAACGCATATGTTTCTACCACACACCGAGTATAGCTACATCCCTTTTATACAGCTGCCATTATATTCTAGAAAAGCCCTAGAATGTTCGATCGCATAATAACAATGAACACAATAGGTTCAGGCGACGTCGTGGCTTGTTTGTTTACGTAGCCCGGCTGCTAGCGCGATTGCGTCATTGCTATACTTATACGTTTGTTCAGCGTAGCAGCGGGGCTTACACATTACACTATCACCCTTTGAAGACAGTTTTTGAAAAAATAAATTATATGCAAATACTGAAGAAAAAATAAAAAGTTAAAAAAATATTGTCCTGTGTTATTTGTCGCCCAGTAATAAAAATCTGATGTGGCCAGCACATAACCTCTTGCCAAATATTTTACCTGGTTATACGCATAAAACGAAAAATATTTTTAAATACAAATGATTATATTCATGTCTCACTACAAACTAATTCTCACATATATTTGCAAAATCTATGGGATATTTTAATACAAATTATTTACAATACATACATTTTCTTTATATTCAATATCCTAAAATTTTCTTTTTCTACTTTCCTTCTATTTTTCTTTATATTCGTAATTTTTTCGCAAATTCCTTTTATATTCTTTTTTACGTATATTCTTTTGCGTTGTTGACTTTTTTATTTACATAATCTTCATAATGATGTACAAATATTTTTGACAGTGGCATACAAATATTTTTGACAGTGACATTTATGTGTCAATTACAAACATTTGAATTTCTTGCCTTGAAGTAGTTTGATCTGAGAATTTTACAACAAATGATTTTATATGCATTTCTTTATCTCCAAATTTATAGAAGATATAATAATGAATTTATATTTTTCGAATAAAGAATTTAACGTTCTTTAATATAAGTATTTACATAAATTTTGATATATATATTTAGATGATTTTTTTCTTGTAACTACTACTTCCGGATGTCCAATTGTTACCAAAAATTAATCAACTTTTCCCATTATTGTTAGATTGAGGAATCCGTAGTTGCAAATATCTTAAGTCGTATAGTATTTGAGAAATCGTGGATCCAACATCCTCACACACACACACACACATACACACACACACACACATACACACACACACACACACACATACACACACACACACACACACACACACACACACACACACACACACACACACACACACACACACACACACACACACAGAGAGAGAGAGAGAGAGAGAGAGAGAGAGAGAGACACACACACACACACACACACACACATCCACACACACACATCCACACACACACACACACATCCACACACACATACGGACATCATCGTAAAAATGTTATAATCGGATTCTAGGGACCTTAAAACGTTAAGCACTAAAATCTGGATATGCGATTTTTAGCATGAACACAATACCTCTCTTAGCGAGAGGTAAAAAGGTACAACATAAATATACATACATGTGAAAAAATACCATATGATTATTTGTAAATAAAATATAATATCATTTCTTAGTGAAACCAGATCTGATACTACTAAGTGTAATACTATTACGATCTAGTTTTCACTATAATTCCGATTTACGAGTTTTACTTCAATTTGTTACAGTTCTTTTAGAATTAGACCCCTTTTACATTTGAATTATTATACAAATAGATTACTGTCGTAGGAGAATAAAATTTAAATGCTATTTAAAGTGGAACACTTAGCTCGACTCTAACAAAATGTCCGAGGTATTAATGTTCGTACTTACGGAAAACATTTTTATCTACAAAGAAGTTTTTACTGTATTTATGTAAATTTTAATCTCCATTTTGTGATACGAGTACTTAATTACCATATATTTAACAAACTCTGTATGAATATGTAACCTGCATATTGATTATATCTCTAGAAATGAGATTCTATTAAATATTTCAAGAAGAAAACTATTTTAGTAGAAAATAAATCATGTAAACTGTCACATGGAATAAATGTATGTCTGCAAATTCATGTCACGGAAAATATACTACGCATTATTTTATTCACCGCTGTCTGTAAAGTACATTTTAAGCAAGCTGCAAGTATAATCGTAGCAAGCTGACGGTATTAATCAACCTTAATACATGTTGATTTATGTAAAAATCTTATATTTCCACCACACGATTTCTACCTTTCTTTATTTCTATGTTCCATTCTTAGCATTCGTAATGTTGGTTATTTTTCTTGTTTATTTATAATACCTCTCATTTTCATTTCACTTCTTGTTGTCGTTAACTGACGTTGTTGGATCTATTCTCTATTTTACTAGTTAATTTTAAACCAGTAGATCACACATAACGTAACCATTTTACACTCAGCAAAGAAATGAATTATAATTGCCAAAACAAACGCTATTTTAAGATGTCATTAAAATTAAATTACAAAGTTGCAGACTGTGTTATTGAAATAAAACTATTTATTCTACTGTTTCGTGGATGAGTGCGTTAAGTGATCGGTTGTGATTCAACCAGCCCAGTAGTGGAACCACGCCGAATCGATATTGACATTGACTTTGACAAGTGATAGCGATAGCTTCATGTCAAGGCAATACAAATTTGATACTATACCAAATCGTTATAGTAAAATCGACATACAATTCGGGTATATTCAGAAAATATTTTAAGTATACATATCATTCTAAATACATCGGTGTGTATGTTCCTTCGCGCGTGCGCAGAACTGAAGTGACAGTTATTTAACTGTCAAAGAATCTATAAATTTGAAATTTAATACTTACTGTACCTAGGTAAAATGCTAGCTAATATTTTATTGCTTCGTAGAAGTCAAGTGAGAGACAGGCAACGAAGTTTAAAGGAATTTATTAAAATTAGAAGCGAAATGCGAAAACAGCAATCCATTCGTTCTTGATGATTTTTGAATATTTATTTCGTCTTACAGTCTTACAAAAAACTTTTTGTTAAATTTTATCAATGAACTAATTTCCCATATGGCTTTTAACAATAATCCAAAATAGATACCACCCGAAATGAAAATTTTCACTGCTCTTTTTACGCAACAGAAAGTAATGAAAAATTAATTGGTAAAAGTTTTAATATATCAATGAGTCAACAGTCTGTTTCAAATTGCATCCGAGATGTTAGTTTTATTATATACAGGCACTTAAAAAATCAGTACATAAAATTTTTATACGCGGACGAAGAAAAAATTAAGATTAAATTATTATTTATTCAAAAAAATCATTTTCCTGGAGTCATCGGTATGGGAAATATTTTATTATTAATTACTGTCCACTCCCGCACGTGTACCGTCTTTCGTTTTTGGTCCATCTAATAATTTATACTTTTTACTGTCAATACATAAATAATCTGATCAATATTATTTAATTTTGAAACGTAGCTTATAAACACAACTATGAGGTTAAGAATCTTATTTTTAAATTTAAAGAAGAAAAAAATTCTTACTTTGTGTCATTCTTTTAATAATGTAGCAAAATTTGTCGATTTAAATACTAATTAACTTAATTTTTAAAAGATTTACAATGATTGCTTCTCAAGCGACAACTTTCAACCCCTTGACAGCATCTCAAGTGAATGTAGATTATTTTTTGTCAATGTCAATTCCATGTGGTACCGAAAAAATTCAAACTATGGTGGGGGGTGCAAGAACAGAGGGGAATATGTCAATGTCAATTCGGCGTGGTTGCACTACTGGTTTGATTTTTATCGACGTTAAACTTAAGTTAAAAATTATTTCCAATTTTCAAATAACCCAAAACACACAAGTTACTGCTAGGATTTATTCTCCCCGGCAGCTTTGAGAACCCGTGGGGTAGTAGCAATGATGTGCCATTTGAAAATTTCCTATTGAAAGTTTCAAATGAAAATTTCAAAAATGAAAGGTTCAAGCATTAAATTTCATGAAACTTTCATAAGCTACACTCCGCATGCGCAGATGACATACATGCGGCTGCACTTCTCTACGTAAGTTATGTTTGGTTAATCTACATGCTGGAACTCGTATATTTCTCTTATATACAATTCAGGATTCATTACGGTTTAAGTGCTGTGAAAATTAAAGATAGAATCTGGCGATATTTTAAAAAAATAAATACAAAAGACAATAAGATACTTTCTATTTTAAATAGTTTAATACTTATTTTTTACATTTTTGTATTACATTTTGAATAATAATTTTTTTAAACTTTGTTTCTTTTTACCTTCCGTCACCTTTAGGTAAGGAAGGTATTGTCTTCGGTCAAAAAGTTCGATGGTGAGTTTTTCATGAATAAGCACGTTTTAGGGTCCCTAGAATACGATTTTATATTTTATAATAAATTTTTACGTTTATAAGAAGAGGTAAAATAATTGTTTCACGTGATTTGGATGCAGAATTTAAATCTCTATAACTTTTATTTGAAGTATTTTTGCATAAAATAATTAGGTAAAATTTGCGCAAATAAAAACTGATTTCCCATGTTAAACGCCTATGTTCCACTTTTCGATTTACATCCTGTACGTATGGTAAATGTACTTTTCTTTTACACTTTTCACATATATCAGAAATAGCTATTTATTAAAGTACTTGCCACTGTTAGTAAATTAATTACCTTGACTAAGTATCAAGTTGAGAATTAAGAATAAGAGAACAAATCTATATTTTTAAATTTATCAAAACAATAATACAAATTTATATGAAAAAATAATGTATATAGATCATATATTGAATGAAATACATGTTAAATTCAGAAGTTCTTTACGTAATATTGCATCGTGTTGCTGTCAAAACTTCGATTTACAGTTTTTGTTTAAATGTAGTTTAAAATTTTATCCTTGTTATGTGGTGCAACTTGGCATAATATTGTAACATACAGAATGATCCACCACAGTCTATTTGTTAAATGTAAATTTATTTTAGGATTTCTGACGAAGAAGTTTTTAATATAAAAAATTAATCACATTTAATGGTACTAGTCTGGTTTTTTATAAAAATATAATTTCCTCGAAAATAATTCGCCCTGCGTCAAAACAAATAAGAGTTCATAATATTCTGAAGTAGAAAAAATTATTTGCGTAGACTGGAAAGTAATTTGGTTGTCTGGGAGAAATCTCTTCGCGTGGTATAGCAGGCGTATTGAATAATTTAATTACAATTAGGGAAGTTATTATAATTAATAAGACGAGGTAAACATTTGCGGTCTGAAACAAAGCCTGTGGACATTAGCCTGTATGATATTTTTCCATGACATACCTTTCATCTTATTCGCCCCACTTGATTCATGTGTTTTTCTTTCGTTTTTCTTTTCCCTGTAGTGTACGCTGTTGATATTACTTTAGCGTGTCCATTAATATTTCAATGTGTTTTGGTAAACTACTCTTTACCTCGGTGAAAGTGGCTAATTTTAAGAATATTGACCTGTCTGGAAAATTTTTCGTGGAGGTACAAGTCATTTTTAATCATATTTTAATTTTTACTACCTAACTATAGCTTTGGGATTAAGAGGTATAACATTTTAACGTATGTCTATATAATTATGTATTAATTGCTGAAATAACTACATAGTCACAAAAATCATATTCTTTATGAAAATATTTTATATAAGAATTATTTGTGTTCAAATGTAAAATATTTAATCGTAGAAATTGGCCGAAGGATCAAGGAAATATTTCTACGATTACGAAAATATTGTATAGTTACAATTTAGTGATTAATCACGACAATATAACTTAATATTTAAAAACTAGTGCATATTTACATATTTTTTCAGTGGCGGTTCTGGGTTGAAGATTTGGTTGGTCACGTTGTAATTATGTTTATTAATCTGAGAAATGTATTTAAATATTATACTCCGAAAAATCACCAGATCATTGAAATTTGAGATATGTTTAATAAACACCTTTTTTATGCTTAGCGTAGCCAACGCCGCTACTAGACTGATGCCTTGGTCATTGACAGAATGGAAGCGAATGGGGTGGTGGTTATCTTCGTCTCACGCAAGCAAAGTTACAATTCGTTTGTCTCTGTCTGACGTATGGGCTTGTACAGTGTGTTCAAAAAAATTCCTAACTTGGAGTAGGCTACGAACAGTGAAACGTATGTCTGATGATCATTATTTAATACAAAAATCAAGTTGTCAAAATTGATTTTAAAATGTAATTTTAATTAGAAAATTCATTAAAGAAGGATACAGTATATTGACATTCGCCGTTTTCTAATTTGTTTTCATTTCTAAAATAAGATTTAAGAAGAAAAGATTTGATTTCTTTAGACAACATTTTTGACAATATCTCACGTCAAATTGACATTGAACATACTGTATATGCAGCATATAACGTAGTCATACTTTTGTTGTGATCCAAGCAACACGCGTACTCGCGCCATTTGTTGTCTTACTTTCAACACAGTGGTGTCGTGTGCAAACAACACTACCTGGACTGACTATTAAAAATTATTAAATTCAAAATATTTTATTATTTTATTCTTTCGCTTTTCTTTTATGCTTTGATAAATGTGGGAGGTCATAGATTGGCCGAATGGAGGAATCGCCACTGATTGTTTTTCATAATGCAATAATAAAATTATAATTAAAAAAAAAACAACAAAAGGATGATAAGAACAATTGTGGTAAGTGCTAAGTTTCGTAAGCGAATAAAATATCCACTCTTCAGTGACAATTTTCGGTGTACCCTCGGTATATTCGTATCATATTGCAACTTAAGCAGGAAAAAAATATGTAAACACGTAACATTTCGATATGTTTACTTGTGTTATAAAAGACGATTAAATGTTAGCGCTGAAAATTAGAATATTAAAACACATTTATCACCCAAACCGGTATATACAGTATTAATACAAAAATAATAACAAATCTAGATGACCGTCGCCTGGCCGAACCCGGTCACGCGGAATCCTCCTTCACGCCGTGATTATTTCTGTAAAAGAATTAACACATGAGAAATACTCAGTGAGGTGGCAATCAGTTACAAAAGGTTCAGGCATTCACACACCGTACACACATGTTGGCAACTACGGGCAGTACCGCTAGTTACTACGGACTCTCTGCCGCTTCGTTGGTGATCCGGAGACAATCCTCTTAACCAACTGGATCAGATCACTACAGCCCTAACTGCTGCTACCGTTGGCGACCACAGAATGTGAGCCACTACAGCCTTCCCTGCTGCTACGCTGGCGAACCTCGGGATCACACGAGCGGCCACTGCGGAACCACTGCCGCTTCGGTGGTGATCCGGAGACAATCCTCTTAACCAACTGGATCAGATCACTACAGCCCTAACTGCTGCTGCCGTTGGCGACACCAGATGTGGGTCACTACAGCCTTCCCTGCTGCTACGCTGGCGACCCTCGGGTTCACACGAGCGGCCACTACGGAACCACTGCCGCTTCGGTGGTGATCCGGAGACATTCCTCTTAACCAACTGGATCAGATCACTACAGCCCTAACTGCTGCTACCGTTGGCGACACCAGATGTGGGTCACTACAGCATTCCCTGCTGTTACGCTGGCGACCCTCGGGTTCACACGATGCGGCCACTACAGTACACCATACTGCTCACACGCACACCTACAATCATACACACGCTAGATTAACTCTCTCACCTGAATCACTATAATATCGATGTTCTCACACTGAAATCTAGAAATAAACTGAAATAAAATACGTGAATACCAGTATCATTAAATGTAGCTCTTATCCAACAGTATCGGTTACGTACCTAAATAGCTAATTAGAGACAAAACATAATAAATTTAATAAAAATAATCTTACGCAAAATAATATCTGTGACACTTGTCATTGAGGGTGCTATAATTAATATTTTAAATAGCAATTTAAAATAACTCTAATATGACGATATTATGATTTCCTACGTTCGGTGCATCGTACGTGATTTGTAATATCCAAGACCGTCATCTGTTTCATTCATTGCGTCCCAAGGAAGCTTTATTTTTCAACTTGTACGTCCGAGATAGAAAGCTTAGCTTACAATATATGTCATCTATGTATCATACACTATGCACCATACACTATGCACATACGTATCAAATGGAATATGAAAAGTAAATATATTTGATTCAAATAGCAAAACTGCAACAATTATTAAATTTACTTATACCTGTATGGCAAAAACAAGGGTTGTGACAACTAAATCCACGAAATCGTCACTTAAGTGTTAAAAACTGTATTTAAATTTATTTCCTCATTTTTATTCGAATTTTCAACTTACTCAGCACTATTACTGTTTTTCAAATTTTATTTCAATACCTATAGGTAATTCAACTTTCGGTAAAAAATTAAGTGATGATATTGGAAAACTCAATTGGTATTACATTATAAACAATATAGCTATTTATTTATACATATATATATATATATATATATATATATATATATATATATATATATATATATATATATATATTAAGAGCGTAAAATGGAACATTGTCGATTGAGAGGTTGTTGATTCTTTCGAAATAGACAATGTCCATTTGCACTCGAAACACACACAAGATTTTTTCTACAGTCAAAAAATAATAAATGTACACTTTGTACTTACAGTACTACTGAATAGTTTTACAGTGAAGATAGGAATGTATTCAAATTTGACTTCAAAATATTGTTTTGGCTTCCATTTTTCAAAAAATTTTGTAATGAATATTATAAGTGTTTTTTGTATAACTTATTTGTTTCAAGTACATTAAACTAGTGCAGTGAAAAACAGGATGTCCATTGGGAGCGTTCACGCCAAACTTTTGCAGGTTGCAACACAATTGTTCACACAATTTATTTTATATTTAATTTTAATTTATCCTTATTTTCCATTCTTCTTGAGCTATTTAAATCTAATCTAAACATTTTATTCGTTTTTGTAAATGAATGCCCTATTTTATTTACCGACAGAGCAGTTACATGTCATTTTAACTTTTGAAGGTGCCATTAATTTCTCACGTTAAACGTTTCCATTAAGAATGACAAGTGACATTTCTCAACATTATACAGTTAGAAATTTGGACAGCGAGTGTATTTTCTTCTTTGTCGCGCATAAGCGGCAAACGGCATTTTGCGATGACAAAAGAGAGCGCAAATGGCTACTTTGTATTTAGACTGTAGAAAAAATTTATTTGTGGTATACGCAATGCAAGTGAAGTTTAATTTTTATTTTTTTGGTATTATTTACTTCTTCAACAAAATTTTTAACAATTATTTAATCCACTTACGGCCGGTTTCATAATAATTCGTAAAAGTGAACTTTACATAAAGTTAAACTTTATATACACATTAAATATGTACGTTTCATAATAAAAATTTCCTTTACTTTAAGTACATAAAAATGATTTTAGAACAAACTGTTGAGTTAAAATATATGTGCTGTGGTAAGATCGACTGTCAGAATAATACATTTCTCTGGTAGACATAAGAAATAGTGGTGGAAATTTCACATTTGATGAATAATGCACATTGATTTACCTAATATATAAACACAAAGGTGTGTTGGAATGTAAGAAAAGGAAAACTACATAATTCAATGAATAGAAAAGGTAAACAATTTTATAGGTTAGGTTACTGTATATTTTAATATTTATTTCCAAAATTTTGTAGGATTCAGCTTGGGAAAAATTGAACAGGCTGTCATGGCTAAATTGAAAATACAATAACTTGAAAATAGCTAGAAATTATGGGTTGGAAAACAGAACAGTGTCAAGAAAACTACTGGTAGCCCGCCAATAATAAAAGATTTCTTTATTGGATTTTTAAAATGTTAATATATACATCTTTTGATTTATGTTGCTGATTTTATTATTTCTTCTATCTGTTCCAATACAAATAGAATTGTATTTTCCTTAACCTAAATCTGTCATAAAATTATTTATCTTCTACAGTCTATATACAAAGTAGCCATTTGCGCTCTCTTTTGTCAACGCAAAATGTCATTTTGCCGCTCTAGAGCGACAAAGTAGAAAAAACGCTCGCTCCTCAAATTTCTAACTATACAATGTTAAAAAATGTTACTTGGCTTCTTAATGGAAACGTTTATTTAGGAATTAATGACACTGTAGTTACACATTACCCACTTAACAAGTCAATCTGACATATAACTGGTCTGTCGGGTATGTTACATAACCAAACAAAATGCCGCACTGCTGGGAAAATAAAATAGGGCATTCATTTACAAAAACGAAAGTATAAAATGCTTAGATTAGATTGAAGCAATAGCTCAAGAAGAATGGAAAATACCGATAAGTAAAAATAAATAAAAAATAAATATTTGTTATGGTGGAGAACCCCATTGTGGCGACTGTAGAAAAAATCGTGTGTGTGTTTCGAGCGCAAATGGACATTGTCGATTTCGAGAGAATGCCTTGCTCCTGCGTCGCTCGGCAACAACCTCTCAATCGACAATGCCCCATTTTGCGCTCTTAATACACAAATAGCTATTTCGTTCCATATATTTAATTATTAATTCCTGGCTAATATACTTTTCGTTGGTTAATATTAACATCTTCGTCGGAACTTGAAGAAATTGAAGAAAACATTTTTATCAATAATGTGGTATCGAAACTGATAAGTTAAATTTCCACTTTAAGCTCGTAAAGGAACTCTCACATGACTTTATTTTAAAGGACTTCAAACTAACAAATTTAACTTTTATGAAATGCTTTTTCCACTTTTAGATCAAACTTTAGAATTAAAGTAACTTTATATTTATTATGAAACCGGCCGTTACTGTTTATCGCCTACATCTAGTGTCCTATTCATCATTTCCGCTTAAACAATATGTCACTAAAATGGCCTCCTAATGAAACAACTATATCTACTTTAACCAACATATCTCTTATAGTTATCGAGATTCCAATGTTGGACATATTATCCTAGACACTATACAGAACAAATAATAGATTATAGTTCATAATAGGATAGAACTTTAACTAATATGAAATTGTTAGCTAAACATAATACGTAACATATTGTTTTTAGATCAATATGAAATAAACCAACAGAGTAACCAAATAATATGATTATTAGTAAAGTAACAGGTATCCGCAAAATGTAAATAAAGACTATTTATTTTACACGTGATAAATTGTACGATTTAGCGGTATACCGCAATGGCCCGTTAATCGTGCATTTACCATTTGGGTAATTTGGTAAAATTTGTCATGAAATTCTCTCGTAACAAATGGAAACAAACCTGCTGAAATTCTGATTTACATCACTTGCCAAAAATGTCGCTACAAGTTGGCGGTGATGCTTATCTTATGAAATATTACATTCGTGATACACAGTGGTGAATGTATCTTGGATTATACCCAGAATACGTATGTGTGATTCCGGGGCAAAAAACAACGCACATATATTACCAGGCTACTTTACTACTTCACACAGCAGAAATACTGAAAATAAATGTCACCCTTCCAGCTAAAAGATATCAACAATGTTTGTTAACTAGTAAAAGTTACATTTTTATTTACTATTTTCATTTTTTTCACTGGTTTACTTGGAAACGATTTATGCCCATATTCATAAACATTCCTAAAGTTTCAAAACGGCTCGTTAAAATTTTTGACAATTACATTCAAACTTGAAAATTTAAATTCCGATTTTTCTGTCAGTGTCGACTGTTTTTACTGGACTATTTCACTCATAAATATATAAACCAATCCAAATTCAGGATTCTACCTAGATACCAAGTTTCATTTCGACAAAACACCGTCACAAATTTTCGTAGACTTTAAGCCAATAAGATGTCGTATTTTTACAAGTGAGTTTTGATAAGCGAAAATTTTTTGACGTTTTAGAAACATATTGTTTACATTCCTGTCGAAGTCTGTATATTTTCAGTGTTCTCAGTTTTTATTAAAAACGAGTCGATTTAGACAGGAATCTATTCAAAAGGTTGAAAAAGCAAACTGAAACATAATACCTCTAAACACAATAAATATTAAGATTTATGCCAAGAAAAAAATTATATAAATGATTACCTGATTTTTATTTTGGAAATAGTCATCCGAATACCATTCGTGGTTAAATTTTATCCTGGAAAAATTTTCTAATTGCTTTACTCGAGCCTGTTGCCAATTTATTTCGTGACATTGATCAAAAATCACTCGTTTGACAACTCGTGATTTTTTTGTCAATGCCACTCAATAAATTGCTAGGCAACCGGCTCTCGCAACAATCTGAAAATTTTTCCGGCAAAAATTTACCACTTATGATATTATATATGATAAAATTATAACGAACCGTTAATTTTACGAGTGTTATGGATATGGGCATAAGACTATGACAGCGAGCCTTAACCTATAATATTTCGGCAGGTTTACATTTTCAACAAAAATTATAAAACCTACGAAAATATTCAGAAATTCCGCCATCACGTTTAATAGTAATACCTACCAGCTTTAATTCTAATAGGCCCTGCAAATTTTTTTGCGAGTATTATCTCATACGTCTTGCAAGGTACGTTTTATTGTACGCTCTGGATTTTTACAAAGTTGTTTTTAATTATGCCAAAGATAAAGGGTCTCGGTAGAAGAAGTCTGGACCAGAAGGTGACTTTTAACCCAATACTTGCCATAATTCATATAGTTATGTAATTGTATTTTTTTCCTAGTAAATTGCATTATATATGTTCCAAGAAACGCATTTCCATTAAAATTTGAAAACATTCATTGTTAATTAACGTGTAATTAGCTGTCCCATTTTTGGACCTTGGCGGGGTAAGGTAGCACTTTTATTAATAACAGTAAAAATATATTATATATTTAATTTGATATTTTATTTAAAAAAATCTGATGTGGCCAGCACATTACCTTCCGTCAGTTGTGGGTCAGTTCTATGTATTTTGTACAAATTTCATACAGAAAGCTCCTTGCTATATATATATATATATATATATATATATATATATATATATATATATATATATATATATATATTACAATGATATAAAATAGTACCTAATAATTTATTTTTATAATTAACAGAGAAAACCAACATTGATAAAAAAAATTCAGCATCGCCAGTCGAAAGAACATAAAAAAGTTCCCTAAAGATGTGCAAACCAAAATCCAGTATAATTTCACACTTCGAAGTTATTTGCAAAAATAAAAAATCTGATGTGGCCACCACATTACCTTCCGTCAGTTATATGAGGTATTTACGAAAATTCTACCCGCGAACTATTACCGGTAAACAGCTTTTATCAGTTTATTGCTACCGGAATCGATATTTTAAGAACGCAAGTGGTAAACAGGGGAGATCCAAAACCTACGAAAAAATTTGAAAATTTAAAACGCAGGTTAGAAATTTGACGTAGTTAACAAAATGAGCAGAGTCCTACTTTGAACACATTTCCACTTTTACCGGGCACGCTTCGCTTTGCATCACTACCTTTTTTTGAGATTAGATTCTTCATGAATCCGGTAGTGTTTTCAAACACAGTCGGTAAATGCGGTATCTACCGGTAGAATTTTCGTAAATGCGTATGTATTTTCTATAATATCCATACAGAAAGTTCCTTGCAAAAGATTATAAATTTCTTGTATGTACATTACCTTTCGACAGTTGTATGTATTTTAAACAAATTTCATACAGAAAATTTCTAGCAAAAAGATCCTAACACAAATATACAAATATACTACGAATATGTCAATGAACTTGACATTGACATCTTTCAATCAGAATTTTCTTAATATAGTAGCTGTTTCTAGCATAGCTGGCTAATTTATGAAATTTAATTTCTTTATAATTTTATAACTCTATATCCATTTAATATGAAGTACAAAATGCAGTCAAATCGGATAGAGAACACAATGTTCTTTAATATTTATAATTACATTAAATGTGAAAAAATGATATTTAACATCGTTTTTTCAAGAAAAACTGTTAAAATCTGCAAATAAGGGCACTTCCGGTTGACCAATTATAACCAAAATCTAATCAGCTCTTCATATGGATGCAACGAAGAGGAATACGAAAGAATTATAATTTTTGGAATTGTAGTATTAGAGTTATCGTAGACGAAAATTTTGTTACACACACACATCCACACACATTTTCATCTATATATATATATATATATATATATATATATATATATATATATATATATATATATATATATATATATATATATATATATATACCGGGTGGAACATCATACCTGTGTACATAGGCGATTCATATGAGAAAAACAGTTTTTTCGTGCCCATTGCTCCCCAAATTATTTTAGACAAAAATGCTTCAAATAAATGTTGTAGAGCATAAAATTCTGCATCTAAATCAATAAACAGAATTACTTTTACATGCTTTGTAACGACACAAATTAAATAAGAAAATATTGAAAATTACATTGAAAATATCAAATAGCCATGGAATTGAAACAAAAATAGAAACAAATAAATAGGTAAATTAAATTCATACAAAAATCTCCATACCTATTATTACGACAATTGTACATTTCAATGAAATATTTATTTTTTATAGGATTTTTATTGAAAATCTTTTTAAATTGGAAATAATTCATGTAAACATTAAGACCTATCTACTACAATTCAAATTTCAAACAGTAATTCTCTGAATAAAATAATCACTACAATTTATTATTATAACAAATATTCGAATAATCCTCCGTTTTCAGCCAAGCAATAACCAAGTCTATTGTAGAATGAATTTCTTACATTAGCGAGCTGCCTATTTGTGATTAAGGCGCTCTCCTCCATGATAGCTTCTCTCAATGAATTAATATTTGGGTGACGCTGCTTATAAATTTTACATTTAAGATGACCCCATAAAAAAAAGTCGCAAGGTGCTAAATCAGGAGATCTGGCTGGCCAATTTAAAGTTCCACCACGATCAATCCAGCGATTTGGAAATGCTTGGTTTAAATAATCTCTAATACTTACTCCGAAACGAGCTGGGCAGCCATCTTGTTGAAACCAAACCTCCTGATTTTCGCGCGCTACGCTGTCTAATGCAGGGCCGATCTCATTAATCAAGAGTTCTAAGTATGTTTCAGAATTTAAGTTGCCAACGATCTCAAATGGTCCAATAATATTGCTATTAAAAATGCCTGCCCAAATATTAATTTTTTGAGGATATTTTGTTCTGGTGGTAACATTTAATCTTGGATTTTCTAGAGCCCAGTGCCTATCATTTTGAACGTTTGGTTCATTGTTTAATGTAAAAGTACGCTCATCGGTAAAGCAAATAGATGGAAGAAAATCACGATCCCGATTTGCTCGTTCTTGCATATCTTCACAAAAAACTCGCCTACTTTCTTCATCAATGGGCGAAATGTCTTGATGGCATTGCATCTTATGAGGGTGGTATTTATGTTTTTTAAGAATGCGCAATACAGTAGAATGAGCAATCTCACATTCCTGCGCTATTATTCTTGAACTTAATTTAGGATTAAAATTTATTAATTCCAGAACTCTTTGTTCGTTTTCTAAATTAATGCGATTATTTTTATTTCCTATAAATAAAGATATGATTTGTTTGTAAATCTCTTAAAAAATATTCAAATTTAAATTTACCTGTACTATTTTCCGCCGCAACACTTGCCGTGGATTCAAATTTTTGAACATACGCGCGTATTGTTGTAGCGCTTGGAATTGGCCTATTTGGAAATTTCACGGCGAATAAATCTCTAACTATACGTAAACAATTTCCACTATAAAAAGTTTTTATTATAAAAAAAAAACCCTTTCTTCGTTAGAATAAACTGAATTCATTTTGATATTTTACCGTCAAATTAGTTATTTATCTGTCAAACGTCAGACATTTATTTGTTTTTATTTTTGTTTCAATTCCATGGCTATTTGATATTTTCAACGTAATTTTCAATATTTTCTTATTTAATTTCAGTCGTTACAAAGCATGTAAAAGTAATTCTGTTTATTGATTTAGATGCAGAATTTTATGCTCTACAACATTTATTTGAAGCATTTTTGTCTAAAATAATTTGGGGAGCAATGCGCACGAAAAAACTGTTTTTCTCATATGAATCGCCTATGTACACAGGTATGATGTTCCACCCGGTATATATATATATATATATATATATATATATATATATATATATATATATATATATATATATATATATATATATATATACCGGGTGTCTTAGGCCGACCGACACATGGGCGATTAACATGTAAAATTAGTTAATTGTGAATAGTATCTCCCCAGTGCAAGATATTAAGATGAAATTTTGCATGCTTATCCGGGGATACTATTTCTATGGATTTCAAATCAGTCAATTTGCAAGTGTAATATTAGAATAAATTAAGAAAAATTGTAGAAGTACCATGAATGTTATTCATATCTTGAAAATAATAGTATCTAAGCAACAGTTCTGATAGAGTAGGGGTAACGTGCGCGCTCCACAATTTAGAGAATCGGGTTCGAAACCAACCGATAGCAATACCTATTTTTTAATTTTTTCTTTTCAAAATAATTTTTATTATTAGTATGTTTTTAATCTTTTATTAATATTTAATTTAATAAAGTGGATTCATTGTACGTAACAAGATTTATTTATTTAAAAAATATTAAATCGTTCCTACTAATTACAACATTAAAATTTAAAAATTATAGTAAATATTCAAAATGGCTAACTATAATTTGAAGAAATTTAATTTATAATAAACCAATAAAGCAAATAATAAAATATTTTTTAAATAAATAAATCTTGTTACGTACAATGTATCCACTTTATTAAATTAAATATTAATAAAAGATTAAAAACATATTAATAATAAAAATTATTTTGAAAAGAAAAAATTAAAAAATAAATATTGCTGTCGGTTGGTTTCGAACCCGACTCTCTAAATTGTGAAGCGCGCACGTTACCCCTACTCTATCAGAGCTGTTGCTTAGATACTATTATTTTGAAGATATGAATAACATTCATGGTACTTCTACAATTTTTCTTAATTTATTCTAATATTACACTTGTAAATTGACTGATTTGAATTGAAATCCATAGAAATAGTATCCCCGGATAAGCATGCAAAATTTCATCTTAATATCTTGCACTGGGGAGATACTATTCACAATTAACTAATTTTACATGTTAATCGCCCATGTGTCGGTCGGCCTAAGACACCCGGTATATATAAATTTTAGCGTGCGTTCAACTGTTCAACACTGAATTTATTAGAGTGTAAAACCGATTTTTTTATGATTTTACTTTCCAATATACCTAAATCAAAAAATTTCATATAATATTTTATGAGGATTTTATTTACAGCGAAATGATTGACATGGTTATTACATGCAAAAATGAAAAATAAAACCTTGTATTAAAATATTTGTTTAATAAATATGCTACCGTGAATACAAAATGACTCTCCTTAGTTTGTGAATACATTAATTTTCATCAATAAATGTTCTCAAATATTGCTGGCTTTATACTAATTTATTCGATGGGGTCTGTTCTCAGCGGAATAATTACTCCTTTTATTAAAATTTGTATCCTTTCTCTTCTAATTAGATTCTCTTAATCAACCCTAATCACGAAAAAAAACCAATTTGATTTTGTTAATTTAAATATAAAAGGAAATTATAAAACCAGTAAGAGCTAATGTAATTTTCACTTGATAATATAACAAAGAAAATTCATTTCAACCTTTGTAAAGAGAAAGAGTTGTAAATTTTTATTTTTCCGGTGAGTTTTTATTTTTTTCTTTCTGTGGAAACCACATAAAAGAGACATGTTAATAATAATTATCATTCTTATTTATTATTTTTATTATTATTAGGTTCAGGGCTTTAAGCGCTAGTTATTTTTGTTCCTGCGACCTGTAAAATCTATTGTAACATTGCTCTTACTTATACGGCAATCTGAACAAATTTGCACGAATTTTAGATCCGTAAATCTGTAAAAAACTAACAAAACCGAATCTATTTTTTATTAATATAAAATTATACATAAGAGCAGCAGCTTTTGTTGCGATTTTGTTTATTATTAACAGATGTACGGATCTGTAAGACTTACATATTTGTTCAGAATTGAGCTATTAGTTTTCTAGAAGCAATTTCAGAGTTCTCATGAAGTCAGTACTACTCTAAGAGTCATATACAAGGTGATTCATCGGTCTGTTCTTTTTTAATAACCTGTTTATTTTAAATATCATGCAAAATATCTGATGTGGCCAGCACATTACCTTCCGTCAGTTCTATGTATTTTGTATAAATGTCATACAGAAAGTTCTTTCAAAAAATTCTATTTATTGTACATTACCTTAAGGCAGTTGTATGTATTTTGTATAAATTCCATTTCTAGCAAAATATCCTATATTTCCAGTAAAATTATAACACAAATATACTGTCAATTGCACTTGACACTGACACCTTTCAATCAGAATTTTCTTAATATAGTAGCTGTTTCTATAGCTGGCTACTTTATGAAATTTAATTTGTTTATATTTTTACCTTCCGTTACCTTTAGGTAAGGAAGGTATTGTCTTTGGTCAAAAAATTCAATGATGAGTTTTTAATTAATAAGCACGTTTTAGGGTCCCTAAATTACGAATTTACTATTTTTACGATGATGTCTGTGTGTGTGTGTGTGTGTGTGTGTGTGTGTGTGTGTGTGTGTGTGTGTGTGTGTGTGTGTGTGTGTGTGTGTGCGCGTGTGTGTGTGTGTGTGTGTGTGTGTGTGTGTGTGTGTGTGTGTGGATGTGTGTGTGTGTGTGTGTGTGTGTGTGTGTGTGTGTGGATGTGTGTGTGTGTGTGTGTGTGTGTGTAACAAAATTTTCGTCTGCGATAACTCTAATACTACAGTTTCAAAAATTATAATTTTTTCGTATACTTCTTCGTTACATCCATATGAAGAGCTGATTAGATTTTGGTTACAATTGGTCAACCGGAACTACCATCATTTGAAGGTTTTAACAGTTTTTCTTGAAAAAACTATGTTAAATATAATTTTTTCACATTTAATGTTATTATAAATATTAAAGAATATTTTATTCTCTATACGATTTGACTGTATTTTATACTTAATATTAAATGGATATAGAGTTAAAAAATTGTAAAGAAATTAAATTTCATAAAGTAGCTATAGCTATGAAAACAGCTACTATATTAAGAAAATTCTGATTGAAAGATGTCAGTGTCAAGTGAAATTAACATAGTGTGTTTGTCTTATAATTTTATTGGAAATATAGGATCTCTTGCTTTCTGTATGAAATTTGTATAAAATACATACAACTGCTTTAAGGTAATGTACAAGAAATAATAATAATAAATCTTTTATTTCTGCAGATACATTACACTGTATATAGAAAACGTCACAAAATAATAATTTAAGACATAAATTTTCTGTATGAAATTTGCATAAAATACATGCAGCTGGCGGAAGGTAATGTACAAGAAATAGAATATTTAGCAAGGAACTTTCCGTATGAAATTTGTACAAAATACATAGAACTGACGGAAGGTAATGTGCTGGCCACATCAGATTTTTTTAATTCTATATCCATTTAATATGAAGTATAAAGTGCATTCAAATCTTATAGAGAATAAAATATTCTTTAATATTTATAAAAACATTAA
This sequence comes from Harpalus rubripes, assembly GCA_963082715.1. Lineage (NCBI taxonomy): Eukaryota > Metazoa > Arthropoda > Insecta > Coleoptera > Carabidae > Harpalus > Harpalus rubripes. Next base: position 18,478,352 of record OY720453.1, on the reverse strand, counting down.
ATGTGAAAAAAATATATTTAACATCGTTTTATCAAGAAAAACTGTTAAAATCTTCAAATGAGGGTACTTCCGATTGACCAATTATAACCAAAAGTCTCGCCAAAGGTCTAATCAGCTATAGATGTAACGAAGAAGATTACGAAAGAATTATAATTTTTGGAATTGTAGTATTAGAGTTATCGCAGGCGAAAATTTTGTCACGCACAGACACACACACATATATACATACATACACACAAATACACACATACACATACATACAGACACACACATACAGACATCGTAAATACGGTAAAATCGTATTCTAGGGACCCTAAAACGTGCTTATTCATCAAAAACTCACTACCGAATTTTTTAACCAAAGACAATAATAAAAAGTTTCAAACAAAGTTTATTTTAACATTACACCTTTCAAATTTCAAGAAAATTAATTAATTAAATCTTTCATCTATTTTAATCTAATATTTCATTATTACACCTGGTATTTAATATTACCACAGGTCTAATTCAAAAAATAGTATTACAAATAAAATAAATAAATAAATATATCATCACGGCGTATTACCCATTGCTGGATGTGCCAATCTGCTTTGTACGCAGATATCGGTTATGATGATGACATATTTGTCCATTTGAAAACATAAAGTTACATACCATTGCATAAAAATGAAACACCCTATAGAAAAACCTATACAAAGGTTTATAGACAATTTAATATAAAAAAACTTCATTTGAATTTTTTTTTTCATAATATTTACAATAAACGAATAAACAACTAAACCTGTCATGGTGCTAAGATCTTTCTTGTTGAGAGCTAATAGCTCTTTGGCGTTTCTCGACGAGAGAAAAAAGAATTTTTTCATTTGATTAAGAAAGTTGAGTTCCCAATTTACCAACTGCTTTTTCATTGCCTAAAACTCCTTTATGCCCTGGCACTCATCACAATCTGCTGAAGTGTGTTTATGTAATTCTAGATTAGCTTTGGCACCTAGTGTCTTTAAAGCAGCCTAGCTATTTGACATTATGTTGAATGTAGCATGTTTGAGACCTTTTTTTAGTTTATTTGAGCAAGATAACAAAGAATATAGTGGAAATAGGAATTCCTTTATCTGGTAACCTGGATCAAATAAATCCTTACAAATTTCTCCTGACTCTAATTTTGAATCATCCGTAAACCAGGACAGAGAAGCCTGCTCTTCTACTGTTCACCTTATTCGTCCCCTTAAGGGGATCGTCTAGTCCTCAGTCTACTCTTTTCCAAATGATCGAAAAGAGGTTCTAAATTATTGTTAATTATGCAAAATCTGTTACGAACATGTAACTTATTTTTGTCATGTTATTAAAAAATCTTGATATTATGTCTGTCAGTTTTTATTTATACTTTAGCGTTGAAAATACACAAAACACGTCTCAGCTTTTTACTAATTATGGCTGTATTTGTCATTTATTTATAATAAAATTTAAACACACGCTCTTGGAAAACATGAAATTAGGTTCGTAACGTTTTAAAATTTTAAAATATTTATTCTTTATTCGAACAATTAACTTAAAAATTAACCAAAACTCAACAATTTTAGAGCTTTTCCACAGATATAAGAACAATAATATTGCAAAAATAAAACGTTACAGACATAATATCAAGTTTACTTAATAAATATGTTAAAAATGAGTAACAAATTCCTAACAGATTTCGCATAATTGGTAGAATTGTAGAGTCTCTTTTCGTTCATTTGGAAGAGTCTAGAAGATTCCCTTACCCTAATCATGAAAAAATCCAATTTGGTTTTGTTAATTTAATTATGAAGGAAAATTATACAACCAGTAAGACCTAATGTAATTTTCAATTCATAATATTACAAACAAAAATCATTTCTCCCTTGGTATGGTGGGAAAAGAGTAGTAAAATTTTATTTTTCCGGAATTTTTTATTTGTTACCTTTCGCGGCAACCACATAAAAGAGACATAGTAATAATGATAAATTAAATATTAAATTTCAACCAGAGAATATGTTTTTGTGTTTTGTGACAATATCCCTTTGTGAGTACAAATTTTGTTCGTTTGTAAAAGAATACCCATTTAAAATTCAATATTTTCAGTTCGAATTTAGTTCTTCACTTGAGAAGATATTGTTAGAACTTATAGCGCAAAACGAGAATTGGATAAGGTAAGATAAATAATTTCTTTCTGAAGTAGAACTGAGCGTTTTATGTTTCTTTCGAAGCATTTCCAGTTACAAAAGATAGTTGGGATATTGTCTTGTCTTGTATTTAAATAATCGATACTACTGTATAGTAGTTCTTAAACTCACATTACAATGACAAATGAATTATTTATTTCTGGAAGAAGGAAGGAGTAGGTATGAGTTTCTGTGTATCTTTTGTAAAAGTAAAATGATTAACTTTTTAATTTGTAACAGTATAAAACATTTACAGATTACCAGATTACAGCTTTTACAAATTTTTAATACTCAAATATTGACAAAAAGATGCTAATCATCCAGCCTAAACTCATATTGGGCCCTATTCTGTAACTCGGTGGTTAATTTTTAACCACTGGTTAAAAATTCTATCCAATAGATATTGATTTGACAACTGAAAATCCTTTTTTTTTCAAACGTCATAAACATGGCATCTTTTGTGACTTGATTCACAAAGTAGAAATAAGCTATTTCTACTCCGGCGGCGTAGAAATAAAATAAATAAATATCCATAGAAACTATATAGAATCAGCCAATAAGAAGTAACTTGTACAATAGAAATCTGTATTATCGCCCTAAATGTCACTATAACTCACTAGATAACCTAAGAATAAAGTTACTGACTTATAAGATTTAAATTGATAACCTATAAAATGTAATATAGACAGTTTACATACTTTTAACGAAATAACAAATAATATAATTATGCCCGGTTGCATAAACGTAGACGTACAGTAGACGTACAGATTACAATAACAGGGACGGTAATAAAGGTAAGAATACTTCGAATTAAAGTGATACAAAAAGATTATATTGTAGGAAGATGAGTTGAAATATAGATAGAAATGTAAAATTTAGGCACAAGATTAACAAAATGAATGAATTACGTTCCTTAAATAAAGAAGAAAAGTATGGGAATATCGCCAAATATTTCTCATCTGAAACATCAAATAAGAACATAAGCATGAAGTTTTAAATAATTGCCAATATTTATCCCATGTTTAATGTTTATCATTGATTTTATAATTGAATATTGTGACCACATAGTTGAGCTTTTCATTTTACATTGATTCGCCATTTCCGAAAAGTATGCCGAGAATAATTTTTAATGAAGAAATCTCTTATACACCGCTTCATAGAACTTGCTAGACTTATAGTTGGGAACAATTTATCAATAGCAGCCTTCTCTAATTCCACAACTTCAGGAGGTGTGCATTTTAATTTTTCAAATTGCAACATTTTCAATTTCACACAAAGAGGATATAAAATTATACAATTCTTTTCAAACGTCAAAACGTAAAAGTGTGAAAATTTTCACTTGAATGTTTATAACAAAAACTGAACACACGAAATTATCCATAGCAACAGAGCAATTGAAATCCGCAAACGTACCTACTTCACAGAAAATGTTTTTAATAACGTCAAGTTTTAAATTATTTTATTTAAATATGTGCGTTTGAAAAAAAAATAGAATGTGTCATTCGGAGTAAAAGTGTCATTGTGTGCCTCGCATGCAATTGTCCGACTCGCTTCGCTCGTCGTGCAAACTTCCATGCTCGCCACACAAAGTATCACTTTTACTCCTAATAACACAATATACTATTTTTGTTATATGTCAACATACTTGATTGGTTAAAATATTTAACCAGTGGTTACAAATTAAACACTGAGTTACGGAATAGACCACAATATTATATTATTGTAGGAATCTGGAATTTTTTTTTACTATTAACTGTAACTTTATCCTCTAAATTATAATTTAATTGCTAGGTTTGCAATAATAATTCACTGCAGCATATGTATAATGTCAGCTCGTATTTCATTCATTATGTGTACATTTACCTATGGAGAGAAAATAATATTGCACATCATCTGGCAAGAGTGGTTTTTCATATTTAAACATTAACAACTGCCTTGTAGTCATTTCCGTTAAGTTATGGAGTTAAAAAAATTCAAAAATTTAAGATCGTAAGTGATAAATTTTTAATGAAACTGCATTAGCAAATGAACTATTTCAGGAATATAGGTAAGCTCTTTTCTATTATTTGAATATTTTATAATATATTTCTGAAGAAAAGTGAGTAAAACAATAAGAAATCTAAGCCCTCTGCTATGGTTTTGAATACTCAAAAAATACATAGGTACGAACATAGCACATTAAATTTTTTAAATTGTTAACTAATTTCTTTGACCGTTTTCTGTTTTTTTACCTTCCGTCACCTTTAGGTAAGGAAGGTATTGTCTTTGGTCAAAAAATTCGGTGGTGAGTTTTTGATGAATAAGCACGTTTTAGGGTCCCTAGAATCCGATTTTACTATTTTTACGATGATGTCTGTATGTGTGTGTGTGTGTGTGTGTGTGTGTGTGTGTGTGTGTGTGTGTGTGTGTGTGTGTGTGTGTGTATGTATGTATGTATGTGTGTGTGTGTGTGTGTGTGTGTGTGTGTGTGTGTGTGTGTGTGTGTGTGTGTGTGTGTGTGTGTGTGTGTGTGTGTGTGTGTGTGTGTGTGTGTCTGTGTGTGACAAATTTTTCTAATGCGATAACTCTAATAATACAATTCCAAAAATTATAATTCTTTCGTATTCCTCTTCGTTACATCCATGTGAAGAGCTGATTAGATTTTGGTTATAATTGGTCAACCGGAAGTACGCTCATTTGAAGATTTTAACAGTTTTTCTTGAAAAAACGATGTTAAATATCATTTTTTCACATATAATGTTATTATAAATATTAAAGAATTATATATTCTCTGTACGATTTGAATGCATTTTATACTTCATATTAAATGGACATAGAGTTAAAAAATTATAAAGAAATTAAATATCATATATATTAGTCAGCTTTGCTATAACTCTGGAAACAGCTGCTACATTAAGAAAATTCTGATTGAAAGGTGTCAGTGTCAAGTGCAGTTGACAGTATGTTTATGTTATAATTTTACTGGAAATATAAGATCTTTTGTTAAAAACTTTCTGTATGGAATTAGTACAAAATACATACAACTGCCTTAAGGTAATGTACAAGAAATATAATCTTTTGCAAGGAACTTTCTGTATGACATTTATACAAAATACATAGAACTGACGGAAGGTAATGTGCTGGCCACATCAGATTTTTTTTACTTTTTATTGTAATAATGAACTTGTAGACCAGAAAATGGTTGATTATGAATAAAAATATTAATTTTGAACTTTCATTGTCTTTATTTTTTATTTTACATAACGTTTCGATTGATTATATCTATTCACTTGATAACGATTGGACATAATATCAAACAAACGTTTATTATAAAAAAAAAAACTGATGTGGCCAGTAATTGTGACAATTTGACTTTTGAATTGAATAATGATAAAATATATGTTCGTCTGTTCATAGCCTACTCCGAGTTAGGAATTTTTCTGATCACACTGTATGTATTTAATACAAATTCCATACAGACAGTTTCTTGCGAAAGATTCTATATATCCAATATATTACCTTCCCTCAGTTCTATATATTTTGTACAAATTCCATATAGAAAGTTTCTTACAATTGATTTTATATTTGCAGCAAAATTATAACTCAAACATACTATGTCAATCGAACTTGACATTGACATCTGTCTATCAGAATTTTTTAAATTATAGCTGTATTCTTTTTGACCCAATTGTATCTCAGCTCAGTACATAACTGAGTTGAGCTGAAGTGAGTTGTGGTTTTGCAAAAAGAACAAGTTTTGTTCCATTTTATCATTTTCTTCTTTATCGATAGCATTTGCTGTAACAGCTGTCAAATTATTGACATTTTTCTGATCTATGATACTGTTTATAAACTAAAAATGGATAATGTTGAAAATATATTACTTGTAAGTATATCTGTATATGTGAATATAAATTTTATTGAATTATATAACCTTAAAATGCAAACTGAGTGTTTCAAATCATTTTGAGTTTTGTAAACTGGTAGTGTAGCATCGGAAAGGGGGGAAGTGAGTTAACTCAGCACAACTCAAATTAGTTGTGTTAGAAATAACAAAGATTTCCTGAGTTTATCTGAAGTGATCTGAGATTTTATACAGCTTATATTAGCTGTTTCCAATGTTATTGTATAGCTATGGTTGCTTTGTGAAATTTAATTTATTTATAATTTTTTAACTCAATATTCATAGAATATGACATATAAAATGTAATCAAATCGTATAGAGAAGAAAATATTCTTTAATATTTATAAATAAATAAGTATATCATCACGGCTTCTTACCCATTGCTCGGTGTGCCAATCTGCTTTGTACACAGTTATCTGTAATGATGAAATATTTGTACCGTGCGGGCGCTTACCAGGCGTATAATATTATAATAACATTAAATGTGAAAAAAATTATATTTAACAGCGTTTTTTCAAGAAAAACTGTTAAAATCTTCAAATTAGGGTATTTCCTGTCTACCAATTATAACCAAAATCTAATCAGCTCTTCATAAGGGTGTAACGAAGAGGAATACGAAAGAATTATAACTTTTAGAAGTGTAGTGTTCGAGTTATCGACGGAGAAAAAATTGTCACACACACGCACACATACACACACACGCACACGCGCACACGCACACGCGCACGCGCACACGCACACGCACACGCACACGTCACGCACACGCACACGCACACGCACACGCACACGCACGCGCACGCACACGAACACACACACAATAAAGTGTTTACGTATTATACACATACTTACAGACTAATATTTTATAATAATTTGTTATATAATAAATTGTGAGAAAAATTATAGTATTTCATATTTCAACCTTGAAACTTGAAACGGTCATCAACTTTAAAAATATTCTTTTAATAATAGTAAAGAATGTATAACTCGAATTTCAAAACTACAAAGATCTATTTTTACGTTAATTTTCCGGCATAAATCAAACGAGGAATGTACATAATTGTTTTAAATTAGAAACACGTCGCATCCTAATTAGTACCTATTTTTATTCTAAAATATCTTCTTTTAAGTAGGGGGCTTGCTTCTTTCTTCCACATCAGTTTGACTTAGTCAGCTATGCGCTATGCGGACTAATGCCGAGCTTAGTTGTGTGTGCGGAAAGGTTACAGTGGCTTCTAATATTAGGCCTATTGTTTACAGGAATATCGGGGACTTGAGTCGTGTATTATTGCGGGCGAATGTCTGTGGGAATGCACAGCTGTTGCTCTGTTGCTCTCGTCAAGTGACAGGCGCTATCCGTTGTCGCATCGCTATCATTGTAGTCACACCTCATCGCCAGCATATGGGAGGAATCTATACACTTTTATGGTTTTTAAACTCTAAACACTCTAAACAAGCGTAAAGCTGCTACTTTGTAGCGGAAAAAAGATTTACGATTTATGGAGAAGAACGTATGGGGAGAGTTTAATAGACCGTATGACGAATTTAAAGAAAAAGATGACAGTTTTTGATGATTTGTTCTGCACTGGTGTTTGCTTTAAATAATGTATACTTGGAATATTCTTTGGGAACCTCCTTGGGATATATTCCTCGAATGAATTGTAGGTCTTAATGTTCCAATTTTAATTTATAAACAGTATAAATACAAGGACGTTTCGGGCGTCAATTAGCCCATCCTCAGCAAAACAAGTGTAGAGAAATTATTGTGAACCAAAGAACAGTAAATTTGGTTTTACATTATATAAAAGTAAAATTACAATTTTTGTTTCAATACAAATCCAGGATCTATTAATAAACGTAGCAGTAAAGATTTAATTTCCTGCTACGTTTATCAATATTAAAGTATATTTTATTTTCTATATGATTTGACTGAATTTTATACTTCATATTAAATGGATATAGAGTTAAAAAATCTAGTGTGGCCAACACAATACCTCCCGCCCTGTACCGCCCGAGTCACAAAAAAGATTAAGCTAATCCTTATTTTTGGAATAGCGAATTTTACTCTAATTTGGGCAGTTTATATCTTAAAATATAGTCTAATCTAACCCAAGTAACTACCTTTTTTGATAATAACATGAAGATTAAATTTTAAGTACCAGGATAAAGTAAAATTCACTAATCCAAAAATGAGAATTAGCTTAAACTTTTTTGCAAATCGTTAATTTTTATTAATCTAAACACATACCTACATATTTACATATTATGCTGGAAACTGTATTGATTTCCTTTCCTATTGTTCTATTTACTTTTTTCTTTTTAACAAGTAATTATTAATTTGAAATGATTTGTATTTTGACAGTGACATTTTTCTGTAACATTTGATAAACTGCGCAAAGAGTTTTGTTTGCTTAATGCGAAGGCTCCGGGATTTAAATTATAGATAATTTTATAAATTCATGCATAAAATATATAGAGAAAGTATTAATGCAAATCTGTAGAAAATTTAACAATCTTTAATTTTTATAATAATATTAATGTCGAAAAAATAACATTTAAAGGTATTTTTCGAAGAAACACTATTTTGAGCTTCTAGTAAAGTGCCATTTCCAGTTATCCGATTTACACCAAAATCTAATGGGCATTTTCCATTACAGTAAAAGTTCGAAATACAAGGTTTCAAAATTTTCTGACTGATAGTATTTGAGTTAGAGTAGAGGATCCACACATACACACACACCCACACACACATACACGCGCAGGCGCGCGCACGCGCACACACACACATACACAGACATCATCGTGAAAATTTTAAAATTGGATTCTAGGGACCTGAAAACTTGCTCATTTACCAAAATCTCGATATTCAATTTTTAGCACGATCTTTATACCTCCCTTACCAAGGGTAGCGGGAGGTAAATTATAAAGAAATTAAATTTCATAAATTATCCAGCTATGCTATAGCTTTTGAAAAAGCTGTTATATTAAGAAACTTCATTGTGATTGAAAGATGTCAGTGTCAAGTGCAATTGACATATGTGTGTGTTATAATTTTCCTGGAAATATAGGATCTTTTGCTAGAAACTTTCTGTATGGAATTTAAATAAAATACATACAACTGTCAGAAGGCAATGGACAAGAAGGAACTCTCTGTATGAAATTTGTACAAAATATACGCAGAACTGGCGGAAGGTAATGTGCTGGCCACATCAGATTTTTTATATTAGGTACTTTACTGTTTTATAAGACGGCAGAAAATTTTCTTCGACTAATATGTACAATAATAAATTGAATATTTATACACTACAATGGCAGAAGGTAATGTGCAGGCCACATCATTATTTAATTTGAAGAACAGCTTTTGTACAAATGTTCCCATCGTTTTCGAAGGAAAAATCATTGTCAATTAATTATTAGTATAATTGAACTACAAGAAATTTCAGAGTTTAATTAAAACTGAATTTAGAGAACTTGCTATATTTGATTAAACCTGTCATTCATTAAATTGAAACAATGTTCTCATTAATTACTTGTGAATTTTTTCATAACATAATTTGCTTTTTAAAGATACACTTAATTATAAAAGTCTAATTTTCATAATGAAGTTCTACCTCATTTACCGACATATGTGAAGAATCAACTCATGTCTTCTCTGAAGTTTTTATTACGAGAGCATTTCGGTCTTGTAATGTAAATAATAAGCCTGAATTTTTATGTTGTCTAACATGTGCGGCTCATTATGAATGTTGGTTTTTGGGTTAGATTATGGTACAAGTACAATGTAAAAGAGAAGATAGACGATATTTGAAACGCTGAGTGTTGTGTTGTGAAGGAGAAATATTACAAAAGACGTCATGTCATTACAGATGTCTGGAAAAATAAAGACGTTGCGCATCTCGTAGTCTATCAATCCAATATCTAGAACAAAACTGCCAGATAGGAATCGTCGCTCATTCAGCAAAGAATATCAGAACATGAACACCTATAAAATATACAAAATTTATTTTAAAAGGAGAAAGATCTATTTATCCAATAAAAAGTGTTTTACAAAAACAATTACGGTTGATAACCATTAACTGGTGACGTGGTTGAAATTTAACACAACTAGTGACCTGGCGTCTCACAGGACCACCTTGGTTTCACCTTTACCTTTAGGAAAGTCATTTGCTTTATATTTTTTTTTTGTTGTTATTGAGCGAAATTTTATCTGTCTGGTAAAGTAATTAGTTTTAAAAAAATATGGAGGGAAAAATAAAAATAAAATATAATTGGTGTCAACAAAATTGACTCGAAACTTGCAAAAGTTTTAGTATGATGGGTTGTACGCATAAAGCAAAAAATATTTTTTAAATACAAATACATATACTCATGTCTCACTACAAAATAATTCTCACATATATTTTCATAATCTATGGGATATTTTAATATAAATTATGTACAATACATACATTTTCTTTATGTTCAATATCCTGAAATTTTCTTTTTCCACTTTCCTTTTCTTTTTCTTTATATTTTTTCGCAAATTCCTTATATATTACTTTTTATGTATATTCTTTTTCGTTGTTGACTTTTTTTTATTTTCATAATCTTCATAATGATGTACAAATATTTTTGACAGTGGCATACAAATATTTTTGACAGTGACATTTATGTGTCAATTACAAACATTTGAATTTCTTGCCTTGAAGTAGTTTGATCTGAGATTTTTTGCATCAAATTATTTTATATGCATTTCTTTATCTCTAAATCTATACAAGATATAATAATGAATTTATTTCGATAAATAATATTTAGATGATTTTTTTCTTGTAACTACTACTTTCGGTTGTCCAATTGTTACCAAAACTTAATCAACTCTTCCCATTATTGTTAGATTGAGGAATCCGTAGTTAAAAATATGTTAAGTCTTATAGTATTTGAGGAATCGTGGATTCAACATCCACACATCCGCACACACATCCTCACACACACACACACACGTGCGTGCGTGTGTGTGTATGTGGGCGTGCTTGTGTGTGTATGTGGGCGTGCTTGTGCGTGTGCGTGTGTGTGTAAGTGTGTGTGTGTGTGTGTGTGTGTGTGTGTGCGTGTGTGTGCGTGTGTGTGCGTGTGTGTGCGTGTGTGTGTGTGTGTGCGTGCAATGTGCGTGTGCGCGTGTGTGTGTGTCGGAAGGTAATATACCAGAAAAATAGAATCTTTTGCAAGGAACTGTCTGTATGGAATTTGTACAAAATACATAGAACTGACGGAAGTTAATGTGCTGGCCACATCAGATTTTTTATACTTTTACTCGCAGTATAATCGCCGGATTATTCTGAGAAATTCAATATAATTATAAATGCTCTTTAGATTACTTCACTAATAATGACGTATACAAAAATTTTAGAAAATTTTTAACAGTAGGTAAATGACCAGGGTCGCCGAAACGCATTAGAAAACTCATGCATTGCATAGGGGCGGCAAGTTTAAATTAACGCAATAATTTAAAATTATAATACTTGTCGCTCATTAACAATTATCATCAATTTTTTATGTGAAGTCATTTTCATTATTGTAATCAAATGTTCTTTATTGTAATTAAGCAGTGAAACACATAAATACCTAATCACTAGAATACCTGGTCTTGATACAATTGGGTAAAAAATGTAGAAATAAATAGTTATTAATATTAGGGAGTTACTTTTCTGGAATGATTAGTCATTTGCATTATTGTAATCAAGAATTTCTTAATTAAAGTCTGCATGTATAACCTTACGATAACATATTAACCAGATTTTTATTATAAGTATTTATATTGTCATCATTTGAAAAATGTTATACATTAAATTCAAATAATTTATTGATTATCAATTAATTCGTTAAGGTATGATTGGGGCCATTCACTAGAATGTCCCGTAAAAATAAAAGCCTCAGTCTGTTCTTGGTGGTATCTATAATTAATTATCTAAATTAAAATATAATAAATCATTATTAATATTAAATAGGAGTCATTAATAAAAACGAGTTTCTATACATTAAGTATAAAGAATAAAACTTGTATGAATTTGGTTATGAATATAGATGGAGCTGAAAATAGAGTGTTTCGATAACAATACGTGTCGAAGATGATTCTTGCATGAATATATTTTGCAAGTTTATACCAACATACATATATTGTGCAAAATGGCGTGAATATGTATGTAACTTGAAAGGTAAAACAGTTAAATATAAGTTGATATCTACGTGCAAAAACATTATAGGTACATTATTTTAAATAATGTCTCCAACATGTATGTACAGAATGTTTATCGCCAAATATTTACCCATATCTCGAAGTGGTATGAAATGCAATCTAAATATTGGACAAATTAATAAAGTTAGAGTTAGTTTCAATTTTATTCATATGCTGAAACATCAATTTCAAGCCTTGTTAACTTCGGCTTCAATAATACAATTGCACATTATGCATTAAAATTTCATATTTCGCAATTGTTCTCCATGTCCGTAAAATAAACTAATTGTACAGAATTATAGTGGTACTAGCTGGATGAAATCGAAATTTTTAACTTTTTAGCATGGATTATATTTACTTTACATTGAATAATTTAATGTAATTGAACAATGAAGTAATTAAATCAACTAAATAACAACTACGGAAATGCGAATAAAAATTGTTACTGAAATAGATTAGATACATACAATGTGAAATAATACTGGATTTTAATTTTCACATCAAGGCATTTTTTTATGTTCTTTATTTTATCACTTTTCAAATTATGATGTCAAAGTTTAATTTTTATATGGAGGCTATATCGGAAAGTTCCACCATTAAAATGAGACTTTTTAGCTCTCCAACCATGTGTAATTTGTATATTTTCATGGATTTAAACACTGAAAATACAATTTTTAAATTTAGACGTTAAAAACAATGGTTGTTGCATTGAAACAATTGAAAAACACAATTGGAAATAACAATTTGATTATTTTCATTGATAATTTATTTAATTAGTTTTCAAAATTTTATTTTAAGTCTTAATATTTTTATTTGGACGTCAGTCAATGTCGAATGACATTTAAGTATAACGAAATTTGAAAAAATGTTTCAATGCTATGTGTGTTAGAAATATGAAAGATTATGAATATTATAAATTTAAAATTAAACAAATGATAATACCGGGCTGATGATTTCATTTGTTTCATTGCAACAACCATTGTTTTTAACCTATAAATTAACTTATTGTTTTGTATATATTTTATTGCAGGATAATATCTAATAATAAAATTAAATAGTTATTTATGATATACGTGTTAAAAGTGACATTTTGTTTTGTGAGAAGGAAGTTTGGAACAAGACGCGAAGCGGAGTGATCCAAACCTTCGAACAAAATAAAATCACTTTTAACACGTATATCATATACTATTTTTTCTACAAACACTATTTTTTAATTTAAATTTAATTTCTGATAATCTTTTGAAATTCACTTTTAACACTAGTGTCAAAACTAACAATGATATGTCACTTTTAACACTGGTCATAAAATGACATTTTTAACGCTGAAAACAAACATTAAAAAGCCCACTTTTAATGGATTTGTAGAAAAGTAATATTTTCATTCTCATTTGATCTCAGAATGATATAATTCCTAAAATTAATTAAAATAAATATCTGGAGCAGCGGCGGATTTGGAAAAGTTCCAGGGCGCAAATTATTTCAGGGGCCCAGGCCTATTTTTTTCTTATCATGTTTAATTGATTTATTTAACAGGTTAACGAAAAATCCAATCGTAATTTAAAAAAAATTATTGAACAATATTCGTGGTTAGATATATATTCTTTACGTTCTTGATTTATAAATGTTCTCAGAAATTTTAAAGTACATATTTGATTTTTAACATTTACCGGATTACTGCCCCAAATAGAGATGTATTCGGACCAGGCCCGATCAGGTTTTGAGGTTTGCCTCGACTCGATGCGAGAAAATATCTCAGCCAGACTCGAAGATCGGTTCGACAATAAATAAGCAGGCCCAGCTTGAAAACTGTCTCGAAATCAATCCCAGCTTTAGGCCTTGAATTCTTGAAGTAAAGTAACTTTTTTTCTACTAGGATGTTATTAAATCATTAAGATCTTATCTAAAACTATCAATTTTCTACATTTTTTTTTCGATTTTTTGAGCCGGGCCAATATAATAAGTCTGACTCGGCTCAATTTTGCCAACTGATTGGCCCCAAAATGAAAATACACCCGACACGATGATCGCCTCGAAATCGGGTCGGGCCAAAGATAAATATCGAATACATCCCTGCGCACAGCATATTAATTAAATTAAATATCAAGAATGGGCGCTTCACATTCGCGACTAGAAACTAAATCTCTTTATGGTGAAATACAGTGACGTCGCCAGCCAATTTTATTTGGGTGGGCACAGGCTGGTCCGACCTTTTTTAAGGTGGGCACAAAAAGTATAAAAAACTTAGGCTGTTAAAAAAAATAAAACACAAAATGCAATTTAACGTATACAAATATATTAAAAATACAAACATATTTTACTGGATACAAAGCAAAGTGCATTTTTAAAATAAAATTTAAACAAACCTTAATAAAATGACGTTAAAAAAAGAAAAAAACACAAAATCCCGAACTGACATTTAATGTAGAATCATACGTCTAGGATGCCTTGAAGCAAATGTGTCTATTACTTTGTCCAAGTTTAAATTTTTTGCCAATTGCCTTTCAATGTTTATTATAGCTAAATTTGCAAGCCTCTCATCAGTCATACTATTTCTTAAATAAGTCATTATTCTTCTTAAGCAAGAAAAAGTTCTTTCGCATGCTGCACTTTCATTTAGGGCTCTTGAATCACTTTTAGTGTCACTATCACTTGGGGTTAGGTTATCTTGTACTTTTTTAATCTTTTTTGTGTTGCTGCTATTGCTAACAGTTTTTGTAAAATAATCTGTTATATTTCTTTTATTCATAATAAACTGTGGAAAACTTTCAATGATAAAAACTATAACCAAACCACAATAATAAAATAATATCGCTGTCTTTTACACCACGCGTTACGCCGAACTCGTAAACGAAGGAACTGCGCACGACACGAACTGCGTATATTCACATCGCAGCAGCGCACTTACGACAGTAGACCAGTCAATTAGAGAGAAGAATGAATTGGTAACAGCATATCAGAAAATATTTTAGGTAAATGGGGAGAAGAGAAAGAGACAAATTCGTGGAATCACCTTAGGCGGTGTGTAGTACCACCAGTATAAGTGAATTTATTTTATATTGATTTTTTACATTCTATCATTTTTGATGGAAATATTTCTTAATATTATAATTTTGTTTTAATATATAAAATTATAATAAAGATTTATGTGGAAACAATCTGGGTGGGCACTCGGGTGGGCACAGATGTTTTTGGGGTGGGCAAGTGACCACCCTGGCCCACCCCTGGCGACGGCCCTGGTGAAATAGCATCAATATTAGCTGTATTTTTTTTGGACAAAATCTCAGCTCATCTCAGATCACAACTGATTTGAGTTGTTCTGAGTAAACTTATTTCCCCCCTTTCCGATGCTACACTGCCAGTTTACAAAACTCAAAATGATTTGAAACACTCAGTTTGCATTTTAAGGTTATATAATTCAACAAAATTTATATTCACATATACAGATATACTTACAAGTAATATATTTTCAACATTATCTATTTTTCGTTTATAAACAGTATCATAGGTCAGAAAAATGTCATTAAATTTGACAGCTGTTACAACAAATGCTATCGGTATAGAAGGAAATGATAAAATGGAATAAAACTTGTTCTTTTTGCAAAATCACAACTCACTTCAGCTCAACTCACTTATGTACTGAGCTGAGATACAATTGGGTCAAAAAGAATATAGCTATTATTTTACTTGTAACGAGTAATATATTAACCTGGATACTTTGATTTTGTTCGTCTAATGAAAATATATTTGTAAATTTTATTTGATGGGGACCTGATGCCCTTTCAGATAAGGCCTTTTCGGACGAGGGCCTAGGGAGCAAGTGTCCCTTTGCTTACCGTTAAATCCGCCACTGACCTGGCGGTAGCAAAAGTTCACTGAAAAATGTTTTGTATTGTTGAAATGATTAGTTACGTACAATTACAATACAGTAAATAATAGCACTAATTGAATATGCAACATTTGCCAATCTGTTTTCTGCTCTACAATAACAATAAACAATTATAAATCTGATATGCCAAATTTATATACTACTGCAAAATACGAATATTATTGCAGTAATTGTTGCATATGTAACAGTTTATGCACTAAATTTATATTCCATAAATTAAACAACCTTCAAATAATACAAAAATTTTGCTATTATGGGGTACGTAATCTTTTTTTATTGCCATATAAATTCTAGAAACTATTTGAACAATATTTGAGTGTTTCGATTATACAACCTAATTATTACATTGAACTAGGTGCTTGATAAATATCTTCGTCTTTTCCCTTCTTTTTATGAACAGAATATCGTCGCGTAAGTTTCAACACCGGCTATCTCATTTTTTGTTAAAACGACTTGTCAACTTTTAATTATTCAAAATTTCGCGGAAAATTGATTTTAGTTAGCCACTGTTGTATTAGTTGCGATTCACAAGCTTTCTGGTGTTCGTATCGGAAAACTGAGCTGCCTAATCGATTTCCTGTGAAATTTTGAATAAGAAATAGGCTGACACCTCGTTTTGTCTAAAAAATGAGATAGCCAGTGTTGCCACTTAGGCGACGATATGAAAAGCATACATTTTTAGATGGTGTCTGATCATTTTTCAATATACTCGTAGCTAGTGTAACGTTTTTTATTTATTTGGGTGAAGTGTAAATATTAGACATTTATTAATTAAAATAAAAGTTTATTATACCGATAAATAGATATTAAATATAATTAAAAGAAGATAAATATAACAAACACTACGATTAAACAAATATTAAACACTAATTAAGACTAAGAATATTATAAGACAAACACTAAGATTATTTATTTAAACAATATACTTATTTATTTATACAACTATATTTATTTATGTTTATCACTTGTCGACTATCTGTTTAAATCACCAACAATTTAACACGCGACGCTTATTTATATCAGACTGTCCAATGCCTTCGCTAACAGTGCTTATATACTCCGGAATTTGTATTCGAGAAATTTCTAGAGTACTATTCCAGATAGAAACTCAAACACAATATATTTCTTCAACCGCGTAATTAAGCAGGTTCGGACAAGTCTGTTGCGTCATCTCTAAAAATACACTCGCTCGACCCTGCGACGCGGCTGTGACAGCGGCAGCGACAGTGGCGGCGATGGCGGGCGTCGCACATTACACTAGTATATTTTTCAAAATCTGAAATATTTGTTCTTAATAAAATATTTTCTTTAACATTATCAATGGACCACTACATTTATGTCCTGCGTTGTGGGTCCATTTTCTGTTTCTGGTTGTACCAGAATTGCTTCGTTATTTTTCAGACATTTTTAAAAATGGTGTGGATTTCTATTGATATTTAATGTTTTTCCAACATCAACATATAAAGTAAAATGTCTACTGAAATCTCGTTACTAAAGTAACAATTCATACAATTCACGAGTGAATTCAAATAAATTCTAAAAATGTTGTATGCCACAGAGAAAAGATATTTCATTCTCTTACGAAAATTAGCAGATGATGTGTTATCAGTAAATAATAGAACATTTTGATGAAATGCTCTTATTTGTAAAGAAAAAAAATACTATACAACTAACACAGTAAAGTGACAAAATTGAGCAACATTCTTTTTAATATAATTACAACAAAGAATATTTTGATTATAGCTCAAGAATATTGATTACAAGAATGGATTCGACAATGAATCCAATATTTAAATACTAACATTTTGCGATTAATCAAGTACTTATGATTTAAATTTCTGAAATCTTGTGAGATAATATAGATAATTTAATTTTGATTTTCTGCCGATAGGTATTGAATTTCCCTGATTTACTATTAAAATTTGGTAGAAAGAAAGTAAAAGAAATATCTTGCAAATGGATAATTTTCTGGCATTTTTATGTTGCAAACTATAACTGTAAAATCTTTGATTACAACAAACGATTTTGATTATAACCGAATATATGATTGCAAGAAAAAAAATTCGTCAATATTTAAAATCTAGCATTTTTCGAAGAATCAAAAATTATAGTTTCAACTTTAAAGCGTGTGTTAATTTGCAAATTATATAATGTTGTTGGCAAAATAAGTTTTCATTCACTTGTACATACCTACTTTAAATACATATTTTTAAAAAATACAAATTCATTTATTTTTGCTTTAATATTATTCGAAATAGAGTCCAATTTTCTGCCACATTTATAAATAGAACTTAATTTAAGCCCTATTTGACTTCGTTTGGCTGAATAATAACCAGCAAATATGAAAATACCCACAAAAAGTACAAATTTCAAAAATAAATTATACACTATAACATTTTACGCTTTCAAGTCACAGCTTTGAGACGAACACTTGAAGAAAGATTACAAGTCGATATCTCAAAGGCATTCACATATAAAAGTGTATAATACATCCCTGGGGAATTTTTGGAATTTAACTTGAGTTGTCTGATCTGAAGTCAAGCTGTAGCACTTTATCGTGATACACAATAAAAATCTCGACAAAAGGGAGTATAGAAAATTATTCCAATATCTCCAATAAAAAAACCTACATAATCTCAGTTATCTCAAAGCATTCGTATAATATTTTTATCTTGTTGAATAAAAAAGTATAGAGTCGAAACTCAATTGGAAGTAAAGGAATTCTATCTTTTTGTCAAAAGCTATTTTGGTATTTTAAAGAAACTAGAGAAACTATAGTTCTTAACCTAAAATCTACAGATTTTGATCCTTGGCTTTATAAGAATAAATCGTTATGACAATGCAGCAGTATTTAAAGGTAAATAAAAAGTCGTGTTTTATTGCGAAAAATTACTAAAATAAGCCATAACTGCCATTTTTGTCCGTTGTCGGCGCTGACTACTTTTGTGCACACCGCTTGTTAGGGCTAGCAGATTCCATTAGCGGTATTAAGGCGGCCAAGTCTTAAATTGTGGTTGTTGATTAGTTACTACTTGTGACGTAACTCGGCTTGTGACAATTCTGATTTAAAACTGCAGCCTACAGCGAAGAGATAAATTTTAGTAAAATTCTGTTTGTATCTCGTCCAGCTTTCAACAAAGCACTTTTTTATGTATAGTCAAATTTTTCTTACAATTGCATTCCAATATGTTCACGTGATTGCAGAATATGATTAGAGAACTCACATATGCTTTTAGTAATGTGTTGATTGCTTTATTTTTACGCAGCGCTTGATTCCGTATGTCACAACTTGATCTATATGAATAATTTTTATGTGTACATTTGTGACAATCAAAAATTGAGCGGTAAAAAATTATCGAAGCGATGTAAAGAAATTATTTTGAATGCTTTTTTAAACTTTGAGGAAGAGAAACGTATAAATGTTCCCCTAATTTTATTCTCTGAATATTATTACATTTTATAGAATTTGTCCTGCTTTGAATGTATCACATGACGTTAAATAATATCAAAAATGAATTTAATCAAAACGTGGATCTATTTCGTCGCCAAAAAATTAGTGATCCGTCAAAAATCAATGCGAAATATTGATAGCTCGATTGACAAATTTACTCAGTTCAATCTGCAATTCGGCGTGCACAAAAGTATTCAGTGCCGACAGCGGACAAAAATGACACCAGTGGTTACTCATTGAATATGTGTTATGTCAGAATAATTTTAAAATATCTATTTTATAAAATGTTTGCAATGAATACAAATGATAGGACGTCAAATATTATGTGATGCAGTGGAAGATGTAATAATTCTGACAAAATTACCGATTGAAGTATGAAATTTTATAAATTTCGTAGAATATTATATGAGGAATATATGCATAAGAAAATAACTTTTCAACAGATTTCTTCTATGAACATGAATTTTTTTTAGGTATACATATTTTCTCATTGTAAAAGATACTTATCGTATGAATAAAATTCCAACAATGGTCATCTGATTGCAATAATGAATTATATAAAAATGTGTTTCTTAAGTTAAAATTTGAACAAAATATAATAAAAGAAGCTGAAAATTATCTTAAAATTGTATAATACTTGCAGTTGTATCATATAGAAGGTCTATTTTTGACATAATTAGTCTATTTATTATATATTTTGTACATGTAATGTTAATGCTAAAAGTAAAAATTCACATGGTTCGTATTTTTCGTGTATTCTCCTTTCCGAACTTGTGCAACTGATTCCACTTAGAGCCTGGTATATTTTCAATGAAGAATATTCGTCAATTATTGCGAATATAAAAGAAAGATACTAACATCATCCATTGATATCGTGATATGCAGAAACTTTCTTCTTTCCAATCATCCAAGTTTTCCAACTCTTTAATCACAATTTCCATGTATTCTGCATTTTATAATATTTAACTAATATTATAAATTATAATATAAAACTAAGTATGATAAAATGATTTACAGAAATCACATATATTATGAGAAAAATTATATTTTCTGGCACAGTACCTTCGCTGGTATTTTGACTTTTTTGATTCACATATAACATTTTAAATAATTTCTTTATTCATTTTAATTTACTATGATGTATAATATTCATATACAACAGCAAAAACTCAAAATAAAATTGTAAATTGTATCAATGGACCTTTCCAATTTAAGGGCTATCTCTTTCTATCGCTGCAAATAGTAAGAAAATGGCGCGAACAACTGCCAGTTGGGCTGTCAAACGAAACGTCAAAAATATTGCAGTCATTAAAATACCTGTATTCTCAGTAAAAATTTGCATCGTTAGACATTTTACCTTCAATAAAAGCTTTTGTAACTTATTTCGATAAGATTTTTTAAAGTTATCTTACATTTTAGGTCTATTTTTTTTTAGAATCAAACGTCATAGATCTCAGTTGTTCTTACTATGCGCAGATCCCCATTGCGCATATCTTCTATCTCTTTAAATTGGAAAGGTCCATTTCTGGAAACGTCAAAATTTATTAGGTACCTAAAGACGCCACAGTAGCCGTTAGAGGCGCTAACGCTTAAAATATGCACATCGCATATAAGGCTATATTGAAAGTAAATTACCTACTTTTTAAGGCCCTTTTCCTAATTAATTTTAATTTTGTAATTAAATTAAAACTGATTTTTGGGTTGTGTATTCAAAGCAGTTTTCTTATATATTAATTGTTGTAATCAAATAATGTATTAACTGTTGTAATCAATTAATGTATAATTTATTGTAATCAATGGACCTTTCCAAATTAAAGAGATAGAAGATATGTGCAATAGGGATCTGCGCATAGTAAGAACAACTGAGATCTATGACGTTTGTTTCTAAAAAATTTAGACGTAAAATGTAATAATATCTCAGATAACTTTAAAAAATCTTATCGAAATAAGTTACAAATGCTTTTATTGAAGTTAAAATGTCTAACGATGCAAATTTTCACTGAGAATACAGGTATTGTAATGACTGCAATATTTTTGACGTTTCGTTTGACAGCCCAACTGGCAGTTGTTCGCGCCATTTTCTTACTATTTGCAGCGATAGAAAGAGATAGCCGTTAAATTGAAAAGGTCCATTGTATTTCATTTTGTTCTATAAATTTAGTAAAATTGTTGCTTGAATTCATAATTTTGACTACAGATGTCAGTTCAATCGACTAGATTAATCGGCTGCACTACCTGGCACATATAAATTAACTAAATGACGTCATCACATTGGTATGCCATTTTTAGGAAATTTGACTTTAGTACATTGTTTATTTATTTATTCATCATTATAGTAATATGATGATTCCTAACCTTTTACAGGTTGGTAAATACGCCATTCTTAAATGCAATGACAATCTCATGGGTGGGAAATGAATGATCAAGTTTCAGTGTAGATTCTTCTTCAATTACCATAAACATTTTAGATTAGGATTTTCAAATAACCAATTATTTGTACATAGCGCGAGTGATGAAAATAGCCAGCAGTTTGTAAATAGTACATATAAAAATACTACCGTTCTAGATTAAATTGTACCAAATACGATTGGAAATTAAATGTTTAAATGTTTAACCTAGATTCCATTGACTTTACTAATAAATAAATTCAATTGAATATTTGAATAAATTTAATCACCATTATATAGATTAAATGTAAATATGGAAGTAATATGAAAAACAACAAAACACAATAAAAGCTAATTCCAAAAATGCATCTCTAATTTAGATATCTCTCTGCAAATTGCAGTTTATGATTGAAAATAATTCCTAATAAATGAATTTTTAATCACACTGATCAAATATATCTACAACAATGGTTTTTTAATTATATCGTGTAAAGCAGTAAATTACATTTAAATTGCATTGCAAATGTCCAAATACCGTTTCACTTTGAAACATTTGGAATGTAAAGCATTATAATGACAATGTATAGTTTGGGTTAAAAATACCACTCAGTTAAGCAATAATGTTTTTAACATACGATCCGCTAATGCAACTATGCAATTCGAATCAAAACAAGTTTATCTGATTATTGTCAACAATAGTTAATTTTTAATTTTTTAAATCAACTCTACATTTTATTTATTTATTTACTAGAAAGTATTTTAATTCTATTAAAGGGTATTTATTTATTTATATGCACGGTAGCGCTAATTAATAAAACAATAATTATAAAATTAGATCGGATGCACAACATGAAAGGATTACTTAGAATTGGACACAGTTTTCCGTTAATGGAAATATATATTTCATTACTAAAAATAATCACATTTTAAAAACACATAAATAATAGTTATTTGTGTATCAAGAGCGTAAGTGAATCTTTATTGCTCGTGCTCGTAAATTCGAGCTAGAGCAATAAAGATACTTTACGCTAGAGATGCACACATAATTTTTTCTACGACTTTACTAACGAAATAAAAAAATAATAATACCTATTTAATAAGTTCAATTCAATCTTAACCAATTTCCTGTTTTGTGTTGCTGTAACCATGACGATATGAGTAAATAAATATTTCTGCTGATGCCAGCAATTACTGTTTTATGAAAAGTTTTCACACATACATCAAAAATGTGCTCAAAAATCTCCGAAAATAGTGAAGATAGTGATTTTTCTTGCACTCCTCCAGATATATTCGAAACGGCGCAAAATGCTTCCTTGAGTTTATTACCTGCAAATTCAAGAGCATTATACGAAAGGAATTATAACCTCTTCATTGAATGGTGTAAGTTAAAAAAAAAAATCAATAATTACAGTGAAAATGTTTTACTAGCTTACTTTTTGGAAAAATCTAATGTAATGAAATCGTCTTCTCTTTGGTCCATTTATTCCATGCTAAAATCAACACTAGCAGTTAAGAACGATATTGGTATCAGCAAATTTTAGAAACTAACTGCTTTTTTGAAACAAAAATCAGTTGGTTATAGACCCAAAAAATCTAAATCTTTAACAAGAGATGAAATAAATAAATTCCTGACTGAAGCCCCAGACGATCATTTCCTTATGATGAAAGTTGCTCTTATATTGGGTGTTGCTGGAGCATGCCGACGCGACGAATTAGTTAGGATGACTGTAGATGATATTGAGGATAATGGGTCCATTTTAATTGTAAAGATTCCAGACTCAAAAACTAATGTGCAGCGACCATTTATTGTTGATGATCATAATCTTTTGTCAATGTACAGAAGATATGTTGCTCTTCGATCCTCTAACATATCATCTCGGCGATTATTCATAAATTATAAGCATGGCAAATGTACCGCACAAGTTGTTGGAATGAACACTATAGGAAAAATTCAATTTAACATTGCACAATATCTGAATTTACCTGATTCGAAATCATTTACAGGCCATTGTTTCCGCAGATCCTCTGCTACATTACTAGCTAATTCCGGAGCTGACATTATGACTCTGAAACGTCATGGTGGCTGGCGTTCATCAGCTGTTGCAGAAGGTTATGTTGATGAAAGTTTGAAAAATAAAATTGATAGTGTATAAAATTTTAACAAACAAGGAGAATCAAACTTCTGTCACACTTCCACACTAACTGAATATTCTAGTGAGAATGTCACAGTCATAGAATCCAATTTATCCTCGTCAGCTGTTACAAGCTCTGGAATAAATATACAAAACTGCCAAAACTGCACTTTTAATGTTAACATTGTCGGTCAATGATTAAATCCACTAAGTTTGTTAATTATGAAATGTATTTATACACTCTAAGAAATATCGTCCACCAAATCGATTGGTGAAGTAATTTGGTGTTAATTTTAACACATAAATAAGTACATTTTTCGTCCGTGTTAAAAATACGGTTTAGTTAAATTTTGTCCGTGTTATTTTAATAAATTTCAAATGTGTTAACCACATATGGAGTAAATGAGATATATTACTGAAAAATATGGTTACTTTTAATTACCAACAATTTTTTGAGTTACTTATGCTCAACTTAGTGTACATTTGCACAATACGGTGCTGGAACTACACTATATATTGTTAAATGTAAAATAACACTCAACGCTGTTAATATGACGTGTATTTACTACAAGCAACGATCAAATCAGCACCAAAGTGTGGATTGTGAAACTGTGATATGTAATACACATATTCTTGGTTTCATCTATAAGATGTACGAACGTGTTTATTGCCACAAAAGTGTTATTACATACTTCAAAATGGATATACCATGTGATATAAAAATGAATAGTTCTAAGTGAATTTCCTGTGGTTTTTTATACCAACTAACTTCCTCGTGCCAGAAATTATTGAGTCTTTGGATACAATATATTTTGTTTAAACCCTATAGCCACTAAAATTGCAAAATTAGATGTGTCTGAAATGACTTTAATATTTTTAAATATTTGTTTGTACAAAAAACCATATGAAACGCTTTCATGTTCCGAGTTCCGATGGAAATTATATTATTAACATATTTTTGCACAACACAGATATTAGCCAAATATAAGATTTATTTACTTATGTATTTTTTGATATAATAAAATTATATTATTTATATTTCAATGATATCCTTATTTACCTTATTTAACACATATTCTGTCAAAAAATACTTAAATACGAGTAAATGAATACACTAAGAGGTGCTACTGAAACGCGTACTTTACACTATTTAGTGTAGAAGGCAATAAACTCGTACAATACGAATTTCAGTGTAAATTTTAACACGCACTCATATTTTTAACTAGAAATTTTGTGTTAAATATTAAATCAGTTTCCAGTGTACTTTTTAACCAAACAGATACTTTGTTAAAATTACACGTAATCTGGTGGACCTCCTGGAACTAATTTTAGTGTTAAAATTGGTTAAAAATTTCTTAGAGTGTAGTTGTAATTAAATGTACATTCACCAACAGAATAAAGTTGTACCTTAATTAAATAAATAAGTTGGTAGCGTAGCTAACGTCGTATTGTTCGCAGCACATTTGTAGTGTAAAACAGCACCTAACGTATATTTTAGATTTCGTAAGTATTGTTTGAATAAATTAAAATTTCAACAATAATATGTATTTATCTAAGCAAGCAAATTAAGTACTTTACCGCGCGTTGCTATGGGAGACGCCGTAAAGTATTTTTTTGCTCGTTCCTTAGTAATCATTAATTTTACGATGACAAAAGAGAGCATAAATATCAACTTTTCATGGTGGTCGTAGAAAAAAATTATTATCAAAGAAAAACCTGTATACACATACACAATACTTGACAGAAATTTTTTTAAAAACTGGGTCTTGTGTAGATAGTCATGAAATGTAAAGAAGTCGTATTCATTAGAGCCAGAAATATCTTAGTGTGGTGCTGTGGTGTCAATTTAATAGTTGATTTCTTTTTTACCATAATATCGGGCAACCAAATAAGTTCGTGCGGTTTTTGTATACAGCAGAGTGCCATGAATATTTTTTAAGTTGTTGATCAATAGCACTTGTTTGATATCTGTCATCTACTTTAATATAATTCCTTCTTTTGTCGGATACATACACATTTGGTGAAAACTGTTTAATACCTAATATGAATAGTTGTAAATGGCAACGAATATAACTTTAATTCGAGGTTGTTTACTCTACGAGTACAACTTGGTACCAAAGCTGCAGTGGCGGTGCGAAAAATATGTACCGCATTCGGAGATGATGCCGTAAGTGATCGAACAGCACAGAAGTGGTTCAAGAAATTTTTTTCGGGAGATCTCAGCTTAACCGATGAAGCACGCTCTGGGAGACCGAGGATCTTCAACAAGTTGTGGAGGAAAATTGTAATACAACGTGCCTATAGCTTGCAGAAAGGTTCAATGTGAGTGAGGAAACCATTCGTTTGCATCTTCATCAGCTAGGAAAGACGTGGAAGTTAAGCAAATGGGTCCTACATGAATTTTCAAACGATAACAAATGAAGTCGATTAGCATTTGTTCGGCAAACATTTCAAGCAACGATAATGAACCATTTCTTGATCGGTTGTTAACCTGTGATGAAAAGTGGATATTGTACTCAAATTCTAAGCGTTCGTATCATTGGTTATCGCCTACTGATTCGGTACCACACACTCCCAAGGCTTCCTTGCACCCAAACAAGATGTTATTGTGTGTTTGGTGGACAGCAACCGGAATAGTTCATTATGAGTTTTTGGAACGGAGTCAAACCATCACTGCGAACTTGTATTGTAAACAGCTTGAGTGTGTACAAGCAGCACTCATTCAAAAACGGCCTTCTTTAGTCAATCGAAAGAAAGTGATATTCTTACAGGATAACGCCAGACCACATACCGCAAGATTGACCCGGGAAAAAATTTCTGAACTAGGCTGGGAAACGTTACCACATCCTTCATATTCTCCTGACATTTCGCCAAGTGATTACCACCTTTTTTGTCTCTTGACAACTGTATGAAACATAGACAGTTCAAAACTCGAGTTGGTGTAATAAATGCAGTCCGTTAATTTTTTGATTCAAACTCCATAGAGTTCTACAAGAACGGTATTCAAAAACTGGTGTCACGTTGGCAAAAGGTCATTGAATGTGATGGTAATTACTTCGATGAATAATAGTGTATTATTGTTTCTTAATAAATATTTATATTTTACCGTGAAAAACCGCACCAACTTATTTGGTTACCTGATATTTCGTATTTAATTCCAAATTTTGTTATTTTTCAAAAACAATAATCCATATTACAATTTATTATTTATCATCGCCACTAGCGACAACACAACAATCAGGGCAGAGTAGGATTTTTATTTTACCGGGATATATTTCGTAGAGACCAGTCCCAATTTGCCAGTTTTACCAGCAACTAGCTATGTAGTATGTAGGTCTGTCAGAATAACCATAGTCGGAGTAAGCCAGCTAATTTAGCTAATGGCTAACGTTTGCAAATGGTTCCAACAATATAACATAGATATTTAAATATTTAATATAAAAATTTGGTGGATATTATTATGTCCCTTTGATTTCCAAGGAAAATAAACTATATGATTGATAAAGATGAACTTCAGGACCGAGTTGCATGTATTTAAAAAAGAGATTCCTGATTACAACAAAATAATACTTAATTAAAGTCAAATTAAGTGAAATTCCTTTTATTAAGTATTATTGTAAATTAAAAGACATAGAAAATATGCGAAAGGGAAACTGCGATCTACGCATATTAAGTCAATGAATGACAAGTCATGGTAATGTGCTCAGGGCCGCTCCGTGGGTATAAGGCGCCTTTGTGATATGTTATTATATTAGCGCCCCTTCCCCTCATGATGTAAAATTTGCAAATTAAAGTTTAAACTATACTTTGGTAAAGTTGACGATGTACTGCCTCACCTCCGATTTGGATAAAACTCTGTGTCAAAATATTCTTCTCATCAAGACAAACATAGGAAAAATAAAAATAAGTGGGGGTCAAAGTCGGTTGACCTTCAAAACACAGTTTGTTTATTTTTAAATATTTAATTTAGATAACCTTCTATATAACACAGTGTGTCGTATGCGTGTGTTTGTGTGTGTGTGTGTGTGTGTGTGTGTGTGTGTGTGTGTGTGTGTGTGTGTGCGTGCGTGCGTGCATGCATGCGTGCCCGCGTGCGCGTGTTGTGTGTGTGTGTGTGTGAGTGTGTGCGTGCGTGTGAAAAATAGTGACAAGACGAATTTCAACAAATTTTCACAAACCAAGTAACACGCAAACGAATTCGCCCGTATGGGAGTTTAGTTAGTTTTGTTAGCTTGCTTTTTTAAATTCGTAACAAACCTAACCTAATCTATATAATAATTTTTCAGGTGTGCGTCAAATGGGTAGAGTCGAACGCGAAACACACACATACACTACATTATATAGATTACAATGGATTAAGTATTTATATATAAAGAAATTGTGTTTTGAAGGTCAACCGACTTTGACTTCAACTTATTATTTTTCCAGTGTTTGTCTTGATGAGAAGAATATTTTGACAAAGTTTCATCCAAATCGGAGGTGAGGCAATACATTGACAACTACAACAACAAAAATACTACATTTAATATATAGATGATATTTTCCTTGATTTATTTTTGTAATCAATAGGTTATAATCAAAATCGTTTGTTGTAATCAACAATTTTACAGCAAATTTCAGAACTGTATGAGCATTTGATTCTTCGCAAAATGATAGTAGATAATTAAATATCGAATTCATTGTAGGATTCATTCTTGCAATCAATATTCTTGACTTATAATCAATATATTTATTGTTGTAATCAACATTTTCATATTTATTATTTCAAAATAACAATGCTAGAATAATAACGAACCGATTGGTATGATAATCATTTTACTTATTTAACTAGAGCTCTAATGCAAACAAATTTGTTCATTTATATCACGTTAATTTGTAAGTTTCATAGTAATTTCGTCTTTACGAATAAGAGCATTTTATAAAAATTTACTATTATTTATTTTACTTGCCTTGAAACGGCGCCCCTCAAAGTCAGGCGTCTTTGTGTAGGGCATAACCTGCCCACACGCACGGAGCGGCCCTGTATGTGCTTATCATATAGAATTTATGGTATTTGTTTTTATCAAAATTTAGAACTTAAAATGTGATGGATGTTTTGCAAACATTAAAAAAGTTCTCAGTGGATGAGGAAGATTCAAACCTTTTTTTAAAGCTAATTGTCAAATGTTGCAAATTTTCGCAGATGATTTTTAATTTTTCGATTGGCAGCCCAGCTGCTAGTTTTAGTCGCCATTTTTCTTAATATGCGCAGATTGGATAGAAAAATACAATTTTTAAATTGAAAAGGTCTAGTAATAACTTACCACGAAATATCAATCACTGATAAAGAATGACAGTTAATTAGCAGTGTCATCAAATCGATTATTCTATTCAATTAGTAGCGTAGTACCGCTTGTAGTTCTCATGTGTTCGTGTTTAATTTATTTTTAGAGTAGATTCCCTTGTTAAGAAGAAGACTGAAACCTTGTGAATGTCTCTAAACGTGTTGAAAGGTACTTAAGGAAACCGCAGCACACGATCCGATGTAAATTAGTTCACTAACAGTAAATAGGAACCTGGAAGAGATTAGTTATGAGCTACTGCAAATTCAGAAGGCAAGAGCAAGAACCGTTGCCGAAGGTGCTAATGCATAAATCATTTACTATATCAAATTAAATTTTCCATTTTATTCAATATATTAGCTCGATACAGTGGTAGTGGTCGCTCTAGGCAAGGATCATAAATCAGAATATGTTATTAAAGTCACTTTTGTATACGGGAAGTAAATACATATTTAACAGCCACGGTAGATGAACATATTAAAGCGTAGTAAAGTTATAGATTTTGATTCGGGGAATTCACGGTTTGAATCTACCTGCTGACTAGTATATCATTCGTTAAAATGATAAAATATGGAGTAGTAACTCAAGTTTATAGTTCTGCATTTGATAGCTTGAAAAATAGTTTTTTCCGGTGCTATTTTTTTAAAATCTATATTTATATATCTTAAAAAAAACTATGTACAAGGTGTAAATCGAAAAGTGAAACATAGGAGTTTAACATGGGATATCAATTTTTCTTTGCGCAAACGTTACCTAATTATTTTATGCAAAAATACTTCAAATAAAAGTTATAGAGATTTAAATGCAGCATCTAAATCATGTGAAGCGATTATTTTATCTCTTCATATAAACGTAAAAATTAATTAAAAAGTTACAGTTTTTATGAGCATTTTGTCTAAGCAGCCATGGATATACGACAAAAAAATCTGATGTGGCCAGCACATAACCTCTCGCCAGATATTTTACCTGGTTGTACGCATAAAACAAAAAATATTTTTAAATACAAATACATATATTCACGTCTCAGTACAAAATAATTCTCGCATATATTTGTAAAATCTATGGGATATTTTAATATAAATTATGTACAATACATACATTTTCTTTATATTCAATATCAGTTATATACTGAGCTGAGTTACAATAGACCTTTTCAATTTAACGGCTATCTCTATCGCTGCAAATAGTAAAGAAAATGGCGCGAACAATTGCCAGTCAAACGAAACCTCAGAAATATTGCAGTCACTAAAATACCTGTATTCTCGATGAAAATTTGCATCGTTAGACATTTTAGCTCCAATAAAAGATTTTGTAACTTCTTTCGAGAAGTTTTTTAAAGTTGTAAAAGATTTTTCTCACATTTTACGTCTATTTTTTTTTTTTGAGAAATAAACGTCATATACCTTGTTCCATTTGAGCCATTCAGTATTTCAGAGCATAGGGAATAATTTTGACCTCTCTGATTGGCTGAAATTAGGGACAAGAGACAAGTTTACCCAATGTAATTTCGGCTACTTTAAGTTTGCGCTGTTGCCAGCTCCATCTACTGAATGGCTTAAATGGAACAGAGTATAGATCTTAATTGTTCTTACTATGCGCATATCTCCATTGCGCATATCTTCTATCTCTTTAAATTGAAAAGGTCTATTGGGTAAAAAAAAAATACAGCTAATAAGATAATGAGTGACGATTTTAACCAGAGACAATGTCTTACTTTAATTAATGTAATATTTTACACTAAATAAAATTCAAATATTATTATCTACATTATCTATGCCTCTGAATATGTCTACGTCTAGGTCATTGTCGACACGTAAACTATTAGATTGTCGACGTGAAGAAATCTACCCGCCCATCCCTGGTTAAATCGCAGTTTGAGAAATTGACTCTATATTTAAATCAATAGATTGAAAAAGTTTTCATCATCATTATTGATGTTATAATATGATGTCGATACTGTTGGTCCTCTATGTTCTTCTTCCAAACTTCATCATTATTTAATCTTTCCTTCCACTTCTTATTTGAATTTAAATATTTGTATCATCGTCCTTTATCTCAAACTTTAAAGTACTTTTGTTTTGGTAAATATAAATAAATAAATAAATATATTTTTGCTCTTTTTCTGTAGTAGATACACCAACGATATACCCATAATATCATGCGTCACAATTTACATACTGAATGGAATAATGCTTTAATAATAAATATTTTAAAAATTTCATAATTTTTTCCGCACATTATTTGCACACAATATAATTTTGTCATAAACTATTTCCCATTACTCTGCATAAAAAAGAAAATAAAAATGTAAATTTAATATCCCTACAATTTAAAGCGTAAAACTAAAAAAATATAAATAGATGCAGTAGTATTTTTTTATAACTATCGTTTAATTATTTTCACGTTATTCTGGGACTGAATGCGAGTATATACGAATTTTATATATATATATATATATATATATATATATATATATATATATATATATATATATATATATATATATATATACAGGATGGGGCAGAAAAACCTATCCGATTTCAAAACGTTATAAAATTAAAACCACTCAACTTGTCAAAAATTTTTTTTATTAACATATCGCAAATTTTATGCCATTTTTAAATTTAAGTTTTGAAAAGCACATCACTCAAATGTCGTCCTTGGGAGCGGATACACTGATTTAGGCGCTCGCGGTAGCTTTCCATGACTTTCACCGTCATTTCCACAGGAATTTCTTCAATTGCCCGAGCAATTTCCCTTCGTAAAGCAAGAAGGGTCCTTGGTCGATGCTGGTAAACCTTCGATTTGAGGTAACCCCAAAGGAAGAAGTCACATGGAGTGAGATCCGGTGAGCGCGGCGGCCAGCCAAGATCACCTCTCAGGGAAATGAGGCGACCGGGAAACAGTTCCCTGAGAATGTCCATTGATCGTCGCGATGTGTGGGCAGTTGCACCATCCTGTTGAAACCACACATTTTCCACGCCATTTTCTTCCATTTTGGGTCTAAGAAAATTTTCCAGCATGAAACAATAGCGCTCGCTGTTGACCGTTACGGTTTGCCCATTTTCTTCAAAAAAGTAAGGCCCCCAGACGCCTAGGCGGGAAAGAGCACACCACACAGTCACTTTTGGGCTATGGAGGGGTTCTTGATGGATTTCTCGAGGATTTTCGTCACTCCAATATCGAAAATTCTGCCTGTTAACGGCACCACAAAGGTGAAAATGGGCTTCGTCCGTGAAGAGCACAACATCGTCGTTTGGGAGTTCTCGGAGATCGCGACACAGGTTCGTACGGGTTTCAAAATCCCTTTCACTTAATTCCTGTGCAACAACCATTTTGTAGGGATGCATTTTGAGGTCCCGGTGCAAAATGCGCCGAATACTGCGGTTGGAAATCGCCAAAGCGAGCGAATGTTTTCGCGCCGAACGACGCGGGGAACGTTCAATCGCGGCTCTCACATTGGCCACGTTTTCAGGTCCTGTTGCTGTCCTGGGACGTCCAGGCGACTTCTTTTTCAATGCTGAACTCGTCTGTCTAAAATTTGACACCCACACTTTAATCGTAGCGTGATGTGGAACAGGATCATGACGCCCGAGTCCGAAATGAATTCGAAAAGCACGTTGTGTAGCAATTATCGAACCGCCGCATTCGATAAACCGCTCAATAACAAAAGCACGATGTTCACCAGACCAAGGCATGTTGACTACTGACAAATGGCATAAAACCGGCTTTCTAACGGTTTTTACCCCACTACTCTACCTGCTCCCTCTTCTGGGAAAAAGGGATTTGAAATCGGATAGGTTTTTCTGCCCCACCCTGTATATATATATATATATATATATATATATATATATATATATATATATATATATATATATATATATATAATAGAGCTGAGCTAATGCTACGTTCTCCGCTACGACCCGTTCAAAACATGCGACATTTGCGCAAGTAAGTACAGCATGAAGAGCGTTTGCGCATTTGAAAAGAGTCGTTCAAGTGAACGACTCACTTTAGTGAGCGGGGCAAAATGAACTGATTCACTAAAATTGAACGAACGACCCATCACTACCTACAATGAAAAAACTATTAAATGAATGTTTAGCAAAAACACTTGTTTATTATTACCGTTGCAATGACAATTCAGCATGGGTCCATTCAAAAGGAAGGAATTAGAAGAACAACCGTATATCGATTAATAAAAAAGTATGAAGATACTTGAACCACAGATTTCAATCATATTTCTGAGCTTTCAGAGTGGACTCGAATTAGCAAATAAATAGGTAATAACTTTAGAAAAGTTCTAATGCGAAGAGTACGAGGGTACCACCGAAAGTTTCTGCAAACAAATATAGCCAACCAAGGTAGCTACGAAAAACAAATGCATCGCAAAACAAAAGTACATCCTTAGGTAGCATGACAGTTCTTGTTACAATTCGTTATCTGTTATCAGTAATTTTCTATGCAGTTTTACAGTGCGCACGTCGTACTGAAAATGTAGATAACAAGAGAAAATTTCCTAGCCATGATTCGGAATGGTTTTGGAAATAAAGCACCTAGCATAAGGTCTGTTCACAGCTTGTACAATGAATTTAAATTTCAACGAGTTTCTCTCAATGACGATTTACGCGAAGATCGGCCAATTTCTGCAGTTACGGATGAAAACAAAGCTACTATTCGTACAATGATTAAAGACGACAACCGTGTTACATACAGAATTATACGGGCTACTTTCGGCATTGGAATGATTGCTATAAATAAAATTTTGCTCGATCATTTAAAAGGCAGGATATATTCATTTAAACCTGAAACTGTCAATATTGCATTAGAAGATAGGAAAACAGTAACTTCTAATTGGTACATAATTATATGTTTGGCACGGGTGTTTAAAAAACTGCGTGAAAATAGGCCTCGAAATAAACTAGTATTGCATCAGGACAATGCATACGTACTGCTGTGCAAACTAAAGCCCATTTGAAAGAATCGAGGATAAAATTACTGGTGCACCCACCATACAGTCCTGACCTTAAACCTTCCTTCTTTCTTCCTATAACTTAAATTAAAGGAAATGTGTAGTTTCCTATATACAAGTGCAAATGAAGTGGTTGAAGCCTCTGAAAACATGATCTCTCAAGTGTCTCAAGAAGAATGGATTACTTGCTTTAACGATTGCTTTTATCGAATGCATAAATGTGTTGATTTAAAAGGAGAGTATTTCGAAAAACAATAAAAAAAAGAATTTCTGGAAAATTTTGTTTTCTATC
Source organism: Harpalus rubripes (assembly GCA_963082715.1). Taxonomy (NCBI): domain Eukaryota; kingdom Metazoa; phylum Arthropoda; class Insecta; order Coleoptera; family Carabidae; genus Harpalus; species Harpalus rubripes. The sequence goes on along the minus strand of OY720453.1, from coordinate 18,443,643 downwards.
AATAGTTTTCAGAAACTTTCAGTGGTACCCTCATAACAATAAACTTCCGAAAAATAGACTATTGTTTTTAGGAATTATTGAAGTTAATTTATTCTAATTTGGGTATAATATTGTTGGTGTCAGATAAATAAATATACACTATAGCTTGTTACTAATATTGTAATATTTGGGTTTTCCAAGCCAAACAGTATTTTTGTAGATTTCTATATTACTATCCGTACAATGCGTTTACCAGACGTCACCTCAAAGAAACACATAGTTGTGGAGAATGCAAGTCACATTTTCACAATAAATAATTTAAAATAATTATTAATTACAATAGGATTTGAAATAAATATATTGCAAAAAAACATTATTATATTGTGCGAATTTATTTTTTATCACAAATTCAACATGAAATTACCTAGAAGTTTTTAAATATTCTGGAATTACAGAATTGGATAGAATTAATGACCTTTTAAAATTATACTCCATTGAAATGAAATTGCGTCTATAGTAATTTTCAGTCCTATAATATTTAATTAACGCTATGACATTTATTTGACATTACTGGACTACAAAATAACCTCATTTATGCTGCTATAGGGCGAAATTAAATTTTATTCAATATACTCGTACATGGTGTACCACAACTCCGGGTACAAACTTTTAGGACATAAATACTTATCAACATGTGTAAAAAAGCTTAATAAAAATCAATATAGGTCTGATCTTGTTAAACTGTTTCCGAGAAAGAGGACATTTTGTATTAGAATCGAAGAAAAACTGACAAAGATAATGATAATTTTGTCTACGCCAGTAAGACTATAAACGTACAATAAAATTTTATATCTCTGTTTCTAATAGTTATGAAGTTATCCGAAAATTAAATATTGGTCAAGGTCGCCACAGCATTTAACTTAGTACAATTATTTGATTTTTTCTGAAAAACTAAACCATCTTAGATGAGCTCTCATATGTAAACAAATCTCATTTAATCAAAGTCGTAATTCTTATATTTACCGTGATAGCAGAGGTAAACTTCGTAAAGACTTATTTTTCATTGTCCTAATGTGTATTTCCACGTGAGAGTAAAACTCGGGAGTCGCTCTCAAGAGCAGTTCTCGTCAGTGCATACGCTCCTGAGAGTAACTCGCAGGAAGTAACGTAGTATAAAATGCAATCAAATCGTATAGAGAATAAAGTATTTTCTAATATTTATAATAACATTAAATATGAAAAAATCTGATGTGACCAGCACATTACCTTCCGTCAGTTCTATGTATTTTGTATAAATGTTATACAGAAAGTCCCTTCCAAAAGATTCTATTCTATTACCTTAAGGCGGTTGATTGTATTTTATACAAATTCCATACGGAAAGTTTCGAGTAAAAGATCCTATATTTCCAGTAAAATTATAACACAAACGTACTGTCAACTGTACTTGACACTGACACCTTTCAATCAGAATTTTCTTAATATAGCAGCTGTTTCCAGAGTTATAGCATAGCTGGCTAATATATGATATTTCATTTTTTATAATTTTTTAACTCTATAACCATTTAATATGAAGTATAAAATGCATTCATACCGTCTAGAGAATAAAATTTTCTTTAATATTTATAATAACATTAAATTTGAAAAAAATGTATTTAACATCGTTCTTTCAAGAAAAACTGTTAAAATCTTTAAATGAGGGTACTTCCGGTTGACCAATTATAACCAATATCTAATCAGCTCTTCACATGGATGTAACGAAGAGGAATACGATAGAATTATAATTTTGTCACACATAGACACGCACACACACACACACGCACACACGCACACACGCACACACACACGCACACACACACGCACACACACGCGCACACACACACATACACACACATACATACACATACACACATACATACATACACACATACACACACAGGTACACACACACACACACACATACACACATACACACATACACACACATACATACATACACACATACACACACGCGCGCACACACACACATACACACACATACATACTCATACACACACATACATACATACACACATACACACACAGGTACACACACACACACACACACACACACACATACACACATACACACACACACACACACACACACACACACACACACACACACACACACACACACACACACTAAATAATAAAATTGTATTCTAGGGACCCTAAAACGTGCTTATTCATCAAAAACTCTTCACCGAATTTTTTGACCAAAGACAATACCTTGCTTACCTAAAGGTGGCGGAAGGTAAAAATTATAAAGAAATTAATAGTATATTCCGTAACTTAACCGCGGTGACTAAGGTTCTGGTTAAGCGTTCCGGAATGTAACTAAAACATAATTTCAGGATCGAGGATCGACGTTTCATTACTTAATGTGGTTCCTGAAAATTTTCGTTATGTTTTCGGGACCACAACGACTACAATTTTTTTGTGGCTGTTATGGTCATTTTCTTATTTCTTATAATATAATAAATAAAATTGTATAAACATATAATTATTATTGATATATTATGATATGTATAATATTTACGTGAGTATAAAATAGGCAAATAAAGTTACGTTGTCACTTATTTCTAATGATGCGGTGGTTCAATGCTTTACCGATACAAATTAACCAAGATGTTCCGAATCACAACCACTTTTCAATAACCATAACCTGACCACGCAAACCACAAGAAAACCATAATCACGGTCGTGGTTAAGTTACGGAATATACTACAAATATCATAAAATAGCCAGCTATGCTATAACTTTGGAAACAGCTGCTATATTAAGAAAATTCTGATTGACAGGTGTCAGTGTCAAGTGCAACTGACAGTAAGTTTGTATTATATTTCTACTGGAAATATAGGATCTTTTGCTAGAAACTTTCTGTATGGAATTTGTATAGTACAACTGCCTTAAGGAATAGATTCTTTTGCAAGTGACTTTTTGTATGACATTTATACAAAATAAATAGAACTGACGGAAGGTAATGTGCTGGCCACATCAGATTTTTTTTACTCATTTTGGTCCTTACTATATGCCCTTAAAGTTTATAAGTTGTGGTACACCTGTGTATATTAGAGTGAAGTAGCCGCTGGCCGCTATTATATAACTCTAGCAAGGCAAGGATCATAAATCAGTATATGTGATTAAAGTCACTTTTGAATAATACGAGGAGTAAATACATATTTATGATTCGATAGTTCATATCAGTGGATATACGGTCAGGACGAGGAGAAGGAGAATGTATCAACCGAGAGCGTTTGCGTTCGACGCCGCCGTTTTAGCCTTTCATATTCGGTTTGAAATAGCACCTGCGCCCGGCACGTCCTTTCAAAGTACGAAATGAACCGCGACGTATGTTCCCTGGATACGTTATTCACACTGACATAACTACCTTTATTTTTTTCGGAATTAATTTTTTGCCAAAGCAGCTTCAATTAAAAATACATATTTTATCAAACTCCAAATAACAACGCTGTAGCCCTGGCGACTTTAAACAAATAGAAAGTACCTGTTTCGTTCATATGTCTCTAGTGAATGAAACAAAATTTTAGCTCATTAGTAATTTAAAAATAAAACATTCATACATACGAGGTGTAATCAAAAAACGAAACGTTTTATTTGTTTAAAAAGTAATAATTTATTCGTCAATGTTGATATTGTTCCATTCAACGTATCCCTATTAAATTATGTGCATTTATTATGTTTGGTTTCGAACTGCAAAACACTTATGGAATACAATTTTTGGTATCTTCAGCTCCTTCAGCGATTTAACTGTTCATCATAACGGTGTTGAATTTAGGCAAAAAATTATTACTAAGCACAATTCAATTTTTCCCACTGTTTCATCTGGGGTTGATGTGCAAGAAGCCCGACTCTGTAATTTTTCATAGCTTTACAATCCTGTTGAAAATGTTTGTACCATTCATATTATAAACCCTTGGTTTCTGTTTTTCCTCGCCAAAAGACTTATCCAACATTTGCACTACTTCGCTGCACTTAATATAATGTAGATTATTTGTTCCATCATTTAAATAATGAAACACTAACCAGGGTATCAAAATGCTTCGGCAATATGTAGCTTCCAATCTGAATAAAATCTAACACACACTTTACAGAAAATGGGACTAACGTGAAAAAAAATGATCTCATTGAGAAATTAATAACGCAAAATTCACAAGCCCTCGTTACTTTTTGATAATTTAACATCATAAGAACTTTACATAGCCTTCTCTACACTTTTTATTTGTTTAAAAATACTGTCATTTTGAAATATCAAATAAAGAAAAATCTGGTGTGGCCAACACAATACCTCCCGCCATTTACAGCCCGAGTCACAAAAAATATTAAGCTAATCCTTATTTTTGGATTAGCGGATTTTACTCTAATTTTGGCAGTTTATTTCTTAAAATATAGTCTAATCTAATCCAAGTAACTACCTTTTTACATTCCGTCACCTTTAGGCCTTTAGGTAAGGTAAAAAAATTGATGGTAAGTTTTTAATCAATAAGCACGTTTTAGGGTCCCTAGAATACGATTTTACTATTTTTACGATTATGTCTGTATGTGTTTGTGTGTATGTGACAAAAGTTTGCTCTGCGATAACTCTAATATTACTACAATTCCAAAAATTATAATTCTTTCGTATTTCTAACTGGTCAACCAGAAGTACCCACATTTGAAGATTTTAACAGTTTTTCTTGAAAAAAACAATGATAAATAACAGTTTTTCATATTTAATGTTATTATAAATATTAAAGAATATTTTAATCTCTAAATGATTTGACTGCATTTTACACTTCATATTAAATGGATATAGAGTTAAAAAATGATAAAGAAATTAAATTTCATAAATTAGCTAACTATGCTATAACTATGGAAACAGCTACTATACACTACAGAGTATGTTTGTGTTATAATTTTACTGAAAATATAGGAATTTTCTGTATGGAATTTGTATAAAACACATACAACTGCCGGCAGGTAATATACAAGAAATAGAATCTTTGCTTTTGCAAGGAACTTTCTGTACGAAATTTGTACAAAATACATGGAACTGACAGAAGGTAATGTGCTGGCCACATCAGATTTTTTAAATAATTATGTCATATTGAAATATCAAATAATATAAAAATTCAAATACGTTTTCCTATTTCACGTTTACAAAGAGAATTTTGTAAATTTAGAGTTTTTTTTTTTATTTGTGGTTGATAACTTAGTCTGTGTCAAATATGTCAAAAACATATCTTTCTTATTAGTTGTCAAAACCTGTCATTACTCATGACTTCAAATAGATTTTTTTATAGCCAAATAATTACATTATTCAGTAAATCATTTTTTTTAAATTAGAGTACAACGGATTTATTTAAATGACGTCAAGTAGAGTGCAGATATGACTTTAACCACACTTTTGAATGTTTTTAAAAATTATATAATCATATAGGCGATAGGAAAAAGCAATATGACACCTGGTGGTATTTTGAGGAACTATAGTTGACGGGATAATTTATACATGTGACATTTCTTTGACTGTATAAACACAAGTGTTATCTATTATGTTCCTAATATTTGCGTTTGGGTATATAATATCTCTTAATATTAGAGACGTAACGCATAAATGAAATTAGTAAATGTCAAATTATCCCGTTAACATTAGTTCTTTTAAAAGCCATTTTGGCGCTACAATCTTATTTTCCATCGCCTATATCGTATTAATATTATAGAACAATTTTGATACAATTAATTTTAAAATTAAACTAAATGTTTTCCATGGCTCCATCATAGAGTAAAATTTGTAAGCAATTTATTTCTGACAGCTGCACTCCACTAAATTCATTTGGTATGGATTGGTCTATAAATATAAATTTTAAAACTCTAACCTAACTTTTAAATAACTATTGCCAAAATGTCAAATGTCAAAATTAAATTAATTCAAATTATTATTAAAACTGTCAGTGTTACCAACATTTATACGAGGGTAGCACCGAAAGTTTCTGGAAACTATTGATAGAAAGCAAAATTTTCCAGAAATTATTTCTTTATTGTTTTTCGACATACTCTCCTTTTAACTCAACTCATTTATGCATTCGATAAAACCAATCGTTAAAGCAAGAAATCCATTATTCTTGAGACACTCGAGATACCATGTTTTCGAAGGCTTCATTTGCACTTGTATATCGGAAACCACACATTATTTCCTTTAATTTAGGAAATCGAAAGACATTATAAGGTTCAAAGTCAGAACTGTATGGTGGGTGTTCCAGTAATTTCACCTTTGATTCTTTTAAAAAGGCTTTAGTTTGCGCAGCAGTATGTGAGGATGCATTTTTCTGATGTAATAGGCCTAGTTTCACGCACTTTCTCAAACACCCGTGGCAAACAAATTATTATGTACCAATTGGAAGTTACTGTTTTCCTATCTTCTAATTTTTGTACCAATACTTCGAACTCGTTTTACTTTCACAGGATTGGGGTCTGTTGGAAAGACCCATTGAGCTGATTGTCGTGTATGTGTGTGTGTATGTGACACGGTTGTCTTCTTTAATCAATGTACGAATAGCAGTTATGTTTTCATGTTTAACTGCAGAAATTGGCCGATCTTCGCGCAAATTGTCATTGAGAGAAACTCAATTAAAATTTAAATCATTGTACCAGCTGTAAACAGACCTGATATTAGGTGCAGCAATTATTCTGACATCACCGAATTTTCGGTGCACACTTACACCTTCTTATGGGTCTATAATATTCAATAAAAGAGACCCTGAAGAAGGTGAAAGTGTGCACCGAAATTTCGGTGTTTTAAGAAGAAGAAACACCTTTCCTTTCCCACACCACGCAGTCGATAAATTTCCCATATTCTATTTAAAATTGTTGACGTTGATGATCACACACGTGTATTATTGATATAATTCATTTGAGTAAAGTACCCTAATTACAGATGTCATTGTTTACTTTGCAAAATAGGTGTGTTTGCAAAATATTTTTTCTGAAAATATTATAATATAGGATACTTATGTAAATAGGACATTCACACGGATATAATACTTCATTTTTGTTTCAAAGTTGAATTTTTTCTCAAAGAAGCTTTAATTAAAAAATATTAAAGAAGTTTATTTTTCACGTCAATCTAAATATGCCAACTTTCTTCCATGAATATATTTACATGTTATTTAATTAGGGATTTGAATTTCAAAATTCTACATCAAAATGAAAATAAAATTATAAATATTATGGAAAAATTTACATTTATACCCAACCCGACAAATAAAATAGTATTATTTATGTCCTGATAAATATGCAAGAGTAAGCAATCGATAATACAAAAAAAGTTTATAAAACTTTTTGTCCTATCATAGATAAATGTTTATGAAAGAGATTGAAAAGGTAAAGTAAGCAATTTTGTTTTAACAGATTTCAGATTAGTACATTAAAATCTGTATCATTTGAAAGCTTTTAAAGTATTAAGCTTTTAAGTTTCATAAAAACTTTTATCCTATCCATCGTTAGACTAAACAGATTACAACTATTATTTCAGTTTTCAGTGATATATGAAGCCATTTACCCGTATCAGATTTTAGTAAATATTTCATTGACTATTAATACTTTCTTTTATTTTTCAATAAACACTATAAATGCGTTCATTTAATTTTAGAACAGAAAAAGCAAAATATTTTCATTTTATTATTCTTATTGGAAAACTAACTTTCTTTACAAACGATTTATATTTAATAATTATATTGTTACGGGGATATGATATTCTGGAAAATTCCACCATAAAATTCTGCTAAAAGAAACAAATGCGCTCGGGGAGTATTTAGTTAAAATTGGGGATATTTGTTATTATTGTTGTATTTATTGTTCGAAATCGTATTTGTTAATCGTCTTAATGCAAATAATCGTACATATTTATATTATCGTGTAAATTAAACAACAATAGTGGTTTATGTTTAATTTTAAACCCAGTGGCGGCTTAAGGCGTGAGCCACTTAGGCATTGGCTTAGGGCACTTGGCTTATTGGGGCGCCCAAAAAATCTAAAAACTAAAGATATAAATATATAAATAAATAAACAAAAATAAAATTAATGTATGAAATATGTACCTGTATTATTAAATTTTGGTGCCCTTCAAAGTTACGATAGTGTGTAAATAAATTATATTTACGCGTATAACTTACTTTACCTATCAACTGAAAGATTAAATAATATTCCATCAGAATATTGTCAACGTTATCTATTGCACATGCCATTGCAAAATAGTTAAGCCAGGAAGAAATGATACCAAAATTTGTGGCAGTTATTTTATTGTGTTTTGTTATTGTTAATAATTATAATTTATATATACATGCCGTTTATGAACCAATATTTAAGGGAAGATAATACAGTTAAAAAAAAGTCAAAAACAACCGTAATCTCAACTGTTTCCGAGATATAGATCATCTAATTTATTGAGTTTTCGTCTTTTACCATTAATATCCAAAAAACTATAAGTTACGACTTTGATCAAATGAGGGTTTTTGTTTGTCAGCTGATTTTTGGCTGATTTATTTTTTTGAGAATTGGACTTTGCGGATTATAACATTTTGACTTACTTTTAACTGTATTATCATCCCTTAAAATTTGACCCATAAGTATAGAAACACCTGTATATCAACTCTCAAGTTTGTCTTTTTCTTTCATGTCCAAAAAAATCAGATATAATAATATATAATAACTGGTGGGGGGCGCTCTAATCTATTTTGGCTCAGGATGCCATATGTCTTAAGCCGGCTCTGTTTAAACCTACATTAAATGAATAAAAACGTTAAAATATATTAGGTTCTGTTTGACACAAAAGTTTTTGGTATTTGTGGGAAAAAAAAGAAAATTACTTCACAAGCATATAAGGTTCTATTTCTATTACAAAAAGTTAATTTAGTTTGACGGAAGTACCTTTTCCCGTAAGAATACGTTACGTTTTTACAAACTGTCTCGTTTCATTTTTGCAAATATCTTATAGGTGGTGCAGTGATTTAAAAACTTACATACGTGTTGTTTAATAGCTACCGAACTTATATTCTAAGTTTCGTCAAAAAGTCAATATTTATTAAATTTGAATAGTAACTGTCTTAAGTACCTACCTACTTCGTTATATTTTCAAACAAAATATTTTGACGTTTAAATCTAAATTGACAATAGACCTCTCCAATTTAACAGCTCTCTTTCTATCGCTGTAAATAGTAAGTAAAATGGCAAATGGCGTAAACAATTGCCAGTTGGGCTGTCAAATGAAATGTCAAAAATATTGCAGTTACTAAAATACCCGTATTCTCGGTGTAAATTTGCATCCTTAGACATTTTAGCTTCAATAACTTCTTTCAAAGTTTTATAAAGTTGTCAAATATTTTTCTCACATTTTACGTCTAAATTTGGAGAAAACAAACGCCTTGGATCACAACAAGAAAGCACGTAACCATGATTCCCGCCAATTGTTCTTACTATCTTATATCTCTTTAAATTGAAATGGTCTATTGGCATAAAACCAAGAGTTAACAGTATTTTTAAAAATATATAAATTTGTCATCAAGGAATTACAAAAAAATAATGCAGTTAATTAATTTATAATTATGATTTTATATGAATAAATTAAGTTGATTATCTATGATAGTTTTGGTTAATGAAAATATAACCTGGAAAGTATAAATTCTGACGTGACCTTCATTTTAACATTTCAATTCCCTCGCCAAATAAATCTAGTGACTTTTTTGATAACTTCTAGCTGTTTAAATGTAACTTCGTCTAGTGCTCTCTATAGTTTAAAAACCCGGTCACGGTATAGTACAAAACGTGGTTACGTTTGAGGTTACATTTATCCTGTTTTACATATTTCACTGTTTTGATTAGATTTTAGCCAGAAAAAGTATAAAGTAAAACAAGCTTTAGTTTAGAATTGGGTTACTTGGATAAACAACTGTACATTTTGAGTAATAAATTCTGTAATGCTTTTAAAAATCGCTTTCTAGGTTAATGCTTCTGTAAATAATGAATTATTCGTACAAACTGTACCTGCAAATAGCATTTGAATTAAATGCAAATAGCCTCATCTTTAATATTAATGAAATAAAAGTTTTGTTTAGTAAATAATATAGATTACGTTTGAAATTTGAATTTTTAGTTGTACGTAATTTAAATTTGTGTTACAACACGAAACATATTGTAAATAGCAGGTATCTTGTAAAAGATAAACTCTGACTTCATCAAATTAAACATAAAATGTCAAGAAAGAATTAGTATCTAAGTGTTGCTCGAGGCTTAAAAAGAGCAGGAGGATTATAATCCGCATATAATTAAAGAATAATAAATTAAAATTAATACTAATACTACATTTCTACCATGTCTTCAAGCTTAACTTTCATAAAAAAGGACTTGTAAGTTTTTTATAAAATCTTTTTAATAATGTCACCATTAAGTGAAATCAAAATAAAAGATAAAAATAGTAAATGATTTTAGTTTTTACTGCAAAATGCCGTACCTAATTTTGACGCTACTGTAATTTTATAGTCTATTGCGAAATACCAACCATAATTACGAGAATTTTTTTCGATTCTTATTGCCTGCCAAGAAAAAATTTCTAAAACCATCAAGAAAATCAAGGACATAAGAAATCTGTATCATTTACATTATTACATCTCATATAGGTACAAACCAATTGTTTTAAATTAGACGATTCGACGAAATACTTGAAAAAGCACAATATTCATTTTTAGTTACATTTCTTTAGAATCAAAATATTTTCCAATGGGATGGGCTACTTGCGTGCCATTTTTTTATTTAATATTTTTGAAGAGACGATGAAAACTTGCTACCCATATTTTTCCTTTTGGCAAAATTTTCATTAATTGGCCAGAAAAAAATTAATGAAATTTAATATTTAAATTACCGCCATGTATGACGTATAATTACGTTGAACCAATGAATGGCCGTAAAGCAATAACATCGGTACGTCCAACGGCATGTGCGGGTAATTTAAACAAGACAGATCATCTGTTTGACGTTTGAATAATAGTTTGGAGGTTAATATTTTCGTTTGTCATTTTAATCTTGTACGAGTATAAGCTAAGTTAAAATCCTTCAAAATCCTGCTTAACAAATCGAAATACGTAATAAAAGTAACAGAAACCACGCAAATTGTAAATAATAAAGAAGAGAGACAGTGACAGAAAAATGAACTAATGTCAAAATCAAATTAAAACTCGCACGCGTTCACCATCTACAGGTTACATTCTTAAATATGTATCCCTTTCTCCAGTTCAAAATAAAAAGAAAATCTTTTTTAATTTATTAAAAAATATATATATTTTTTAATAAAATTTATATTTTTACATACGTTTCATATTTACTTTAGGTATTTAGTAATGGATATCAGATTTTCAGTACCACGCAAGTAGCCTATTGATATTTTTTTCTTGGGATTTAAAACATACATATTTACTGTACAAAAAAATTCTGGTGGGGCCAACACAATACCTTCCGCCATTTACCGCCTAAGTCACAAAAAAGATTAAACTAATCCTTTTTATTTCTTAAAATATAATTTAATCTAATCCAAGTAAATACCTTTTTACCTTCCGTCACCTTTAGGTAAGGAAGGTATTGTCTTTGGTCAAAAAATTCGATGATGAGTTTTTAATCAATAAGCACGTTTTAGGGTCCCTAGAATACGAATTTACTATTTTTACGATGATGTCTGTATATGTGTGTGTGTGTGTGTGTGTGTGTGTGTGTGCGTGTGTGCGTGTGTGTGTGTGTGTGTGTGTGTGTGTGTGTGTATGTGTGTGTGTGTGTGTGTGTGTGTGTGTGTGTGTGGGTGTGGGTGTGGGTGTGGGTGTGGGTGTGGGTGTGGGTGTGGGTGTGGGTGTGGGTGTGGGTGTGGGTGTGGGTGTGGGTGTGGGTGTGGGTGTGGGTGTGGGTGTGGGTGTGGGTGTGGGTGTGGGTGTGGGTGTGGGTGTGGGTGTGGGTGTGGGTGTGGGTGTGGGTGTGGGTGTGGGTGTGGGTGTGTGTGTGTGTGTGTGTGTGTAACAAAATTTTCGTCTGCGATAACTCATACTACAGTTGCAAAAATTATAATTTTTTCGTATACTTCTTCGTTACATCCATATAAATAGCTGATTAGATTTTGGTTACAATTGGTCAACCGGAAGTACCATCATTTGAAGTGTTTAACAGTTTTTCTTGAAAAAACTATGTTAAATATAATTTTTTCACATTTGATGTTATTATAAATATTAAAGAATATTTTATTCTCTATGCGATTTGACTGCATTTTATACCTAATATTAAATGGATATAGAGTTAAAAAATTATAAAGAAATTAAATTTCATAAAGTAGCCATAGCTATGGAAACAGCTACTATATTAAGAAAATTCTGATTGAAAGATGTCAGTGTCAAGTGAAATTGACATAGTGTGTTTGTCTTATAATATTACTAGAAATATAGGATCTTTTGCTTTCTGTATGCAATTTGCATAAAATACATACAACTGCTTTAAGGTAATGTACAAGAAATAATATAATAATAATAAATCTTTTATTTCTGCAGATACATTACACTGTATACGAGTATAGAAAACGTCACAAAATAATAATTTTCTGTATGAAATTTGCATAAAATACATGCAACTGCCGGAAGGTATATGTAGAAGAAATAGAATATTTAATTTAGCAAGGAACTTTCCGTATGAAATTTGCACAAAATACATAGAACTGACGGAAGGTAATGTGCTGGCCATATCAGATTTTTACCTTCCGTCACCTTTAGGTAAGGAAGGTATTGTCTTTGGTCAAAAAATTCGGTGGTGAGTTTTTGATGAATAAGCACGTTTTAGGGTCCCTAGAATACGATTTTACTATTTTTACGATGATGTCTGTATGTGTGTGTGTGTGTATGTATGTGTGTGTGTGTGTGTGTGTGTGTGTCTGTGTGTGACAAAATTTTCTAATGCGATAACTCTAATACTACAATTACAAAAATTATAATTCTTTCGTATTCCTCTTCCTTACAGCCATGTGAAGAGCTGATTAGATTTTGGTTATAATTGGTCAACCGGAAGTACCCTCATTTGAAGATTTTAACAGTTTTTCTTGAAAAAACGATGTTAAATATCATTTTTTCACATTTAATGTTATTATAAATATTAAAGAATTATTTATTCTCTATACGATTTGAATGCATTTTATACTTCATATTAAATGGACATAGAGTTAAAAAATTATCAAGACATTAAATATCATGTATATTAGTCAGCTTTGCTATAACTCTGGAAACAGCTGCTACATTAAGAAAATAGAAAATTCTGATTGAAAGGTGTCAGTGTCAAGTGCAGTTGACAGTATGTTTATGTTATAATTTTACTGGAAATATAGGATCTTTTGTTAGAAACTTTCTGTTTGGAATTTGTATAAAATACATACAACTGCCTTAAGGTAATGTACAAGAAATATAATCTTTTTCAAAGAACTTTCTGTATGACATTTATACAAAATACATAGATCTGACGGAAGGTAATGTGCTGGCCACATCAGATTTTTTGATAATAAAATGAAGATTAAATTTTAAATATCGGCATCGTTAATTTTTATTAATCTAAATACATACCTACATATTTATATATTCTGGAAACTGTATTGGTTTTCTTTCCTATTGTTCTACTTACTTTTTTCTTTTTAAAACGGTACTATTATTAATTTGAAATGATTAGTTCTTTGACAGTGACATTTATCTGTCAGTTACATACATTTGAATAACTGCGAACCAAGGTGTTTTGTTTGTTTAAAGCGTAGGCTCAGGATTTAAATTATAGATAATTTTATAAATTTATCCCTAAAATATATAGAAAAAGTATTAATGAAAATCTGTAGAAAATTTAATAATATTTAATTTTTATTATAACATTAATCTCGAAAAAATAACATTTACAGGTATTTTTCGAAGAAAAACTATTTTGAGCTTCTAGTAAATTGCCATTTCCGGTTATACGATTTACACCAAAATCTAATTGGCTCGGGCTCTTTCCAATACAGAAAAAGTTCGAAATACAAGGTTTCAAAATTTTCTGAATGATAGTATTTGAGTTAGAGTGGAGGATCCACACACACACATACAGACAGACATCATCGTGAAAATGTTAAAATTGGATTTTAGGGACCTTAAAACGTGCTCATTTACCAAAATCTCAATATGCGATTTTTAGCACGATCCCTATACTTCCCCTACCAAGGGTAGCGGGAGGTAAAAAATTAAATACATTTCTTAAAAAACCGGCATTTACGTTGTTTTTTACTTCTCTTATTCATTTTGTAACTAGAATTTATTTTTAAAATGACATTCAGTGAAAAAATGTTAAAAATTTGTACACTTTATTTATTTGCTCATATTATTTGGAGACTTCATACCTAGGCCTGGGACCTGTTTTAGAGTTCCACCCGTTCCACCAAATACATTGCAACTCTGCATCTTACTATTTTCACTTTTTATTTATAAATTTTATGCCAGCCTTGATATATAATTTTGCAAAGGAAATGAAAACGTAAATATTTAAAATGTGAACTCACATTTGATTTTGATTCGCCATCTGTACTAAATTAGTTTAATTTTTGATTTTTGAAAAAAGTATATTGACATTAAATTTTAATATTTGCAAATACTTGTATTATAAAATCAATGGTAACACAAAATTTCTAAATGAAAAATAAAGTTTTCAAAATTGAAATTGCAAATTTGGTCTACCAAATATTTGTCTATAGTCTTCTTTCATAGGTTATTGTATTGGAAATAAGTAAGTTAGTTATTCGTAAAAACCTTTACAAAACAATAAAATCTATGAATGTTTGTATTGTAATAATGATAATGATATTTTGTGCAATATTTATATGAAATATGTAACCATCGCTTTCCACGCTATAATAAGTTAGGAAACGCGAGTTCGGCTTGATTGTCACTAGTCGAGTAAATTTATCTAAATGATGTTTATTTCTGCTTTGACATTCATCTTTATTAGCTTTCAACGAACGCTGCTTACACAGACTTATTAGGATAAGAAACTTGGCGTAGATTATACGTCTTGGTAAATTTACGTTGGCTGTTTCCTACTAACTACGACAAGAACCGCTTCACTTTGGCTGTTTTGTCACTTAGTTTTACATGTCAAATCAACTTTGACGTCAGGCGGAACTTAAACACTCACTATCAACACAAACCATATTTGAACACTGCTCCATTATACACTGATTGACAAACTTGAAATTATTGTTTCGAGCCAGAAACAGCGAAATGTTACTTCATATTTCAAACTGTGTTTAATCATTAATTTTACAAGGATATGACAAATTTTTATTAATGTGAACCACACGGTGTATACATACTGTAGATATACCAAAGCGTATATATACTTTTTTCCACACCATTACCTATAGCAAATGCAATGATAACATTTTCATGACTGTAATTTCTGCGCTATTTATTTTAAAATAAAAGTATGAATGCAAAAGATCTGATGTTGCCAGCACATTACCTTCCGTCAGATCGTGGTCAGATCTGTGTATATTGTAAAAATTACACACAGAGATTTTCTTGTAAAAGATTCCATATTTCCAGTACTATGTATTTTGTACAAATTCCATACAGAAAGTTTTTTGTAAGAGATTATATATTTCCAGTAAAATTATAACACAAACATACTGTCAAATGCACTTGACACTGACATTTGTCAATCAGAATTTTCTTAATATAGTAGATGTTTCCATGGTTATAGCACAGCTTGCTGCTTTATGAAATTTAATTTCTTTATAAATTTATTACTCTATATCCATTGAATATGAAGTAAAAATGTAATCAAATCTTATAAGGAATAAAATATTCTTTAATATTTATAATAATATTGAATGTGAAAAAATGATATTTAACCCTTAATGACCTGAATTTCTTTTTTTATATATTTTGACTACTTTTTCCCATAAAACTTTTATTTTGGACATAATTTAGAAGAAAATAAATGATTTTTTATATGTATCCCTTTACAATCCTAGATTTATCCTGTTGCCATATGGCAACGCTAAGCTTTCCAACTAATAAAAGTATGTTTTAAATCATGTATTAAAGGACTTAGAAAAATACGTGTTTTTTATACGTTTATTGCAAAATATATTTACTATTGGGAACATTAGATTAAATATGAAGGTATTGCTATTTTTACCTTCCGTCACCTTTAGGTAAGGAAGGTATTGTCTTTGGTCAAAAAATTCGGTGGTGAGTTTTTGATGAATAAGCACGTTTTAGGGTCCCTAGAATACGATTTTACTATTTTTACGATGATGTCTGTATGTGTGTGTGTGTGTGTGTATGTATGTGTGTCTGTGTGTGTGTGTGTGTGTGTGTGTGTGTGTGTGTGTGTGTGTGTAACAAAATTTTCGTCTACGATAACTTCCATACTACAATTCTAAAAATTATAATTCTTTCGTATTTCTCTTCGTTACATCCATGTGAAGAGCTGATTAGATTTTGGTTAGAATTGGACAACCGGAAGTACCCTCATTTGAAGATTTTAACAGTTTTTCTTGAAAAAACTATGTTAAATATCATTTTTTCACATTTAATGTTATTATAAATATTAAAGAATATTTTATTCTCTATACGATTTGACTGCATTTTATACTTAATATTAAATGGATACAGAGTTAAAAAATCTGATGTGGCCAGCACATTACCTTCCGTCAGTTCTATGTATTTTGTACAAATTTCATACGGAAAGTTCCTTGCTAAATATTCTATTTCTTGTACATTACCTTCCGGAAGCTGCATGTATTTTATGCAAATTTCATACAGAAAATTTATGTCTTAAATTATTATTTTGTGAGGTATTCTATATACAGTGTAATGTATGTATCTGCAGAAATAAAAGATTTATTATTATTATTTCTAGTACATTACCTAAAAGCAGTTGTATGTATTTTATACACATTTTATACAGAAAGCAAAAGATCCTATATTTCCAGTAAAATTATAAGACACACTATGTCAATTTCACTTGACACTGACATCTTTCAATCAGAATTTTCTTAATATAGTAGCTGTTTTCATAGCTATAGCTACTTTATGAAATTTAATTTCTTTATAATTTTTAAACTCTATATCCATTTAATATTAAGTATAAAATGCAGTCAAATCGTATAGAGAATAAAATATTCTTTAATATTTATAATAACATTAAATGTGAAAAAATGATATTTAACATAGTTTTTTCAAGAAAAACTGTTAAAATCTTCAAATGATGGTACTTCCGGTTGACCAATTGTAACCAAAATCTAATCAGCTCTTCATATCGATGTAACGAAGAAGTATACGAAAAAATTATAATTTTTAAAACAGTAGAATTGGAGTTATCGCAGACGAAAATTTTGTTACACACACACACACACACACACACACACACACAGACACACATACATACACACACACACACACATACAGACATCATCGTAAAAATAGTAAAATCGTATTCTAGAGATCCTAAAACGTGCTTATTCATCAAAAACTCACCACCGAATTTTTTGACCAAAGACAATACCTTCCTTACCTAAAGGTGACGGAAGGTAAAAATTATAAAGAAATTAAATTTCATAAAGTAGCCATAGCTATGGAAACAGTTACTATATTAAGAAAATTTTGATTGAAAGATGTCAGTGTCAAGTGAAATTGACAAAGGTACGTTCTATCGGTGTCAGAAATATTCCTACTAGAATAAGATTATTCTTAAAGCAATAGAACGCTTAGTGGCAAATAACTGTCAAGTAAAAAATAAATACGATAGAACAGTGGGAGTGTTTATGTGTTATTGTTAGTTAACAACTAAAGCTAACTTTGTATGTTTATTTTGGATCTTCAAAATGTTGTTATTACAGAGATTATAATTATATAAAAATATATTAAATAATAAAAATGTAAAGGAGGTATTTCTTTAAGCACAGTCTAATCTGAACATTGACAAATGTAACAGAAAGGTACGCGCGACAGTCGGCTAGTACAATTTTGAATTTATTTCCAATCTATATATCTTCCAACCATCGCTTCCAGCTCTGAAGTTGGAATGATTCGTAGGAATATTCAGATTTTTTTGACGCAAAAGAACGATCATTGAGGTTCTACTAGAAGAAGTAGTAAGATTTCTGACACCGATGGAACGTACCTATAGTGTGTTTGTCTTATAATTTTACTGGAAATATAGGATCTTTTGCTATAAATTTTCTGTATGGAATTTGCATAAAATACATGCAATTGCCGGAAGGTAAAGTACAAGAAATATAATCTGTAGCAAGGAACTTTCTGTATGAAATTTGTACAAAATACATAGAACTGACGGAAGGTAATGTGCTGGCCACATCAGATTTTTTTACATGAAAATCATAAAAACAGTGTACACACAAACCAACATTACATTTTTTACACATTGTTCTCATTATAGAATTACATTTTTCTCCCTGACATCGCCATTTTTTATTGTCGGGGATCTTTATTAGAAAGTGTTCAAGGCAATCAAATCTAACATCTTCTTGAACCCTACCAAATGTACTAGTAGAAGAACGTGGCCGTCCTGCACCTTTAGATCCTTTTCCGTATTTCATGAGGTACGCTTGTGCAATATCCCTTCGAAACTGTAACTGTGGAATATCTTTAGATTTTCTTTTCAACATCCATGCGTTATTTATGCATGCATCAATAATCCACGATAATATTGGCCAGTACCATTTCTTGTTTCGAATATTTATACGATACTTAGCGATATTTTCGTCCATTCTATCCGTACCACCCATATATTTATTATATTCTCCGAATAGGAATGGCCTAGGAACATGAATACTCTTTTTTTCTTTTCGAGAATATCTTTTTACTGTCGCTATTGGATCAACACCGTGGCAATTAGAGGCTATCGCTACAACAGAGTTATCTACCCATTTTACGACAATTACGGCGTCCTCTTTACAAATAGCAGAATCATGTGAACCCCTTTCCCTCTTGCTTATATCTTTCTTGGATAGCAGGATACTGTTTCTGGGAATTCTGTTTTCTCTTATTGTACCCGTTGCGTAATATCCTTTTTCTCTCAAAAAACGCAATAAATCTATACTGGTAAATAAATTGTCAAAATAGAGATGATAAGGTAGATTTTTTTTCTCTTCAGGTAGCAAATCTAGCATAGATAATAAAGGAGATGAAGCTTTTCCAAAATTTTTTTCATATTCTTCATTTCCCACAACACTTTTTCCTTGGTAAATTTCAAAGTCGACTAAGTATCCTAAAGCGGTATTCATGCACCAGACTTTATAACCAAATCGAATTGGCTTTCCACGAATAAATTGTTTACATCCGTGTTTTCCGAAATATTTTATCATGCTTTCGTCAAAGGAGAGTTGAGGTTCTGGTACGAAATATTTTTGAAAATTATTTTTTACCATATTTATTAGGGGTCGTATTTTCCACATTTTGTCATCTAAATTTGGTTTACTGTTATCTGCACAATGAAAAAATCGTAAAATTTGTTCAAATCTGTTTCTACGCATACTATCCTTGACTATTTCGTTACCCATATCTTTTTCCGAATCCCAGTAATAACGTTTTCCTGGTAATGCGTTGTACCCACTAACAATTAGAATTGCTACAAATGTTCTAATTTCTTCTCTTGTGATTGAAGGATTAGGACAATTTATAAATTGGGCATATTTATTAGTAGAATCTGTTATAAATTCAACAATATTGTCATCAAAGAATAATTCAAATATTTCTATCGCTGACATGTTAGAAACATCTATATGTTCAGAAGGTACAAATTCTTTGACTTTAGATTCAAACTGACCTCTTATCCAAGTTTTGTTTGTATTTTTTTCCCACTTGTTTGATTCTTCTTCGGTATGTTGTCTTACAATCTCAGCCTCTGCTAGAAGTTGCCTTCGGCACAAGTTATCCAGCTCACCTTCATTTTCTTCTCCCGAATCCTCATCGGTAAGTACAGCTGCTTCAGGCGGCGTAATGTAAACAGCTTCTATTGGATTATTGGTATCAACAATTTCTTCTTCGACGTCACCATAGACCATATCCAGTGCCTCTTTCACACTAAATCCTTTTGAAAACGTTATACCCATGTCCCTGTAAATATAATCAACAAATCAGCCAAACAGCTTAGTGTTGCCATATGGCAACATCAATGTTTACTAAAGAAATAAACAAAAATGAAAAGTTCAATTTCATATCTATAAACAAAAATTTAATGTCTTAACATTACTTTGCAGGATACTATAAAATAAGTAAGAAAATTATTCACAGAATAATAAAAAAAGTACTTACCGTGCGTACTGATCCATGTCAGGTTCCATTTTGAGGGAAGCTGATTTTTAAACACTAGTATTTCTAACTAATTTGATTTTTCACATGTAAATTCAAGCAACACTTGTTGATTGACATCTGTTTATACATATACACGCAACCATTTGCAAATAAACGTTAGAGACATCTATACAGATATTAAAAAAAGTAACTGCAAATTCTGTTGCCATATGGCAACTCTAGGTTAATAAGGGTTAATACCGTCTTTTCAAGAAAAACTGTTAAAATCTTCAAATTAGGATATTTCCGGTCGACCAGTTGTAACCAAAATCTAATCAGCTTTTCATATAGATGTAAGGATAAGGAATACGCAAAAATTATATTTTTTGGAAAGGTGGTATTGAAGTTATGCGATCCGAAAAAATCGTCACACATACACTTACCTTGTTCCATTTAAGCCATTCAGTATTGCGGAGCATAGGGAATAGTTTTGACCTCTCTGATTGGCTGAAATTAGAGACAAGTTTACCCAATGTAATTTCGGCTACTTCAGATTTGCGCTGTTGCCAGTGCCATCTACTGAATGGCTTAAATGGAACAGAGCATACATACATACATCCATACATATATGCATACAGACATCATCGTAAAAATAGTAAAATCGCAACCTGCTTATTCATTAAAAACTCATCAATTTTTTTGACCAAAGACAATACCTTCCTTCCCTAAATGTGACGGAGGGTAAATATGTTCAAAATGGGGAGTTTTCGAATTTTTTTTATGTTAAAATATTTTTAAATCTAAAGCATTTTTACTTTTATATTTTGTAAAATTTAAAAAAAAAATCCGGAGAAAAAAATGTTAAACTTTTGCAATATTTTCTTCCCGCCATTACGGCGTACATAACATCAACTATGTGCGAATTAGGTCTCGACAAACGTGCCCAAAACGTGCTTCACAGAAAGAGACAGGTGCAAAATACGGCCACCTGTTTATTTTTACATTTGACACTTGAAAATTTAATTTATCGTATTTTCTAGGTTTTACATTTACATATTTAATATAAAATAATTTGCTTTTTGCAATTTGACATTAAATTTGACGTTTCAATATCAAATATAGAAGACATACGTTCATATTTTCATTCTAAACTAGCGCTCATAACGGGCAACTACGGCGAACCAAAGATGCTGCATACGCCACCGTAGTGCGGGAGATTTAACTAACGATAAATTTAATATCTTTTGTACAAAAAATCTGATGTGGCCAACACAACACCTCCCGCTATTTAATTTTCATTAATTTAAATATACATACTTACATATTTAGTTATACTAGAAACTGTATTAAAATCCATTCCATATAACTATGGTTCTATTTACTATTTTCTTTTTAAAACGTTACTATTAATATGAAATGATTAGTTCTTTGACAGTGGCATTTATCTGTCAGTTACATATATTTGGGGTATGAACTGCCTAATCAAGTAGTTGTGTTTGTTTAAAGCGCAGGCTCTGTGATTTAAATTATAGATAATTTTATAAATTTATCCATAAAATATATAGAAAAGTATTAATGCAAACCAATAGAAAATTTAATAATCTTTAATTTTTATAATAACATAAATCTCGAAAAAATAACATTTAAAGATATATTTCGGAGAAAAGTGATATTTCCCGTTATGATTTACACCAAAATCTAATGGCTTCTCTCCATATTAGAATAAGGTATAAATACATGGTCTCAAAATTTACTGAATGATAGTATTTAAATTAGAGCGTAAACAGAACCACACACGCACACGCACACGTACACGCACACGCACACGCACACGCACACGCACACGCACACGCACACGCACACGCACACGCACACGCACACGCACACGCACACGCACACGCACACGCACACGCACACGCACACGCACACGCACACGCACACGCACACGCACACGCACGCACACACACACACACACACACACACACACACACACACAAATTGACAGTATTCTTGTCAAAGTGATATGCGCACACAAATCAGCTGATTCCAAGCACTTCAAGGTCGCTCGAGTCACGTGTCTGCTCGCGCCATATAGGATTAATTTCATTCTACTGATATTGATTTAGAGATATGTATATTAGTGTAGGTAGCGTTTCGTTGACAATCTAAATTATTGCGAATTACAATTGCAAAAGCTTTTTTAAAATATAACAAATATTGTTTTAACTGTCTACAGTAGCTTTTAAATTGAAAAATATGGTCGACGAATATTAGCAAAAAATCACAGCATATAAAACAATACGAACATTTCGAATAAACATGGTAATTTTATGTACCGAAATATTCATATTCTTTTTTTATTCACTTTGCATTTTAGAGTACACAAAACAAAATATAAACTATCAACAATTTACTGCATATATTGAAAAATAAATAGTAAATCTAGAAATGTTAAATAATAAAAGATAATAAAATTTAATCCACATTGTAATTCATAATAAAGAAAGAAATAAAACTAAGTACCTACTTTTTACCTCCCGCTTCCCTTGGCTAAAAATCGCATATCAAAATTTTGGTAAATGACCACGTTTTAAAGTCCCTAGAATCCAATTTTAACATTGTCACAATGATGTCTGTGTATGTGTGTATGTGTGGATCCTCCACTCTAACTCAAATACTATCATTTAGAAAATTTTGAAACCTTGTATTTCGAACTTTTTCTGTAATGGAAAGAGCCCATTAGATTTTGTGTGTAAATCGGATAACCGGAAATGGCACTTTACTAGAAGCGCAAAATATTTTTCTTCGAAAAATACCTGTAAGTGTTATTTTTTCGACATTAATCTTATTATAAAAATTAAATATTATTAAATTTTGTACAGATTTGCATTAATACTTTTTCTATATATATATATATATATATATATATATATATATATATATATATATATATATATATATATATATTATGAATAAAATTTATAAAATCATCTATAATCATCTATAATTTATATCCCGGAGCCTTCGCTTTAAACAAACAAAACTTGGATGCGCTGTTATACAAATGTATGTAACTGACAGATAAATGTCACTGTCAAAGAACACATTTCAAATTAATAATAGTAATGTTTTAAAAAGAAAAATGTAAATAGATCAATACGAAAGGAAATCAATACAGTTTCCAGCATATGTAAATATGTAGGTATATATTTTGATTAATAAAAATTAACGATGCGCAAAAAAGTTTGTTAATTCTCATTTTTAGATTAATGAATTCTATTTTATCCCGGTATTTATAATTTAAATCTTCATTTTATTACACTGAGAAAAATTAGTGGTTTTTAGCAAATAAATATTCATAATTAAGAGGTACTTCATTCATTCAATTATTGCAATTTTGGAACAAATACAATTTAATCTTTAATATGAAATGTATTTTATTCATTCAGTTATATTATTTATTTGACCGTCATTTATTTCATTTAAATTAAATTTAATTTTCTTAAATAAACTAATATATTTATGATTAGCATTTAAAATTGAGATTTTTAATAAATAAATTTATAATTTTCTGAAATATTTATTTGTTTCTTACAAATATATAATTGTGTAGAATTAAATTCAAAATATATGTGTGTAAACTTTATCTTAATTACAATGAAAAATAGTTTTTATTGTATGAATCTATATTTATTTGTCACAAATAAATATTATTTGCGGCAAAATAATATTTCCATTGAGTGAACAATGTTCTATTTGTCAAATGACGATTTTAAGTGAAGTGACTTGTATATGGACTTGTTCATTTGTTGTACGTTGCATCTTGTTTATGGTGGTGCTCATTTGTGACAGTGTTCATTTCTGGCGATTTGTTTTTCATTCGTGTGCTAAAAACTAGTGAATATGGGTGACGTAACAGTGAAAAATATACTACTTGAGTGGAGTTTTGGATATTTGCTTTGCATTCAGTGTATCTTTTATACCAAGGCACATGCATCGATATCTGTACAGAGGTGTATTTATACTTTTATAATTCTTTATTATATGTACATTAATATACTTAAGGATTAAATTTATATGTTTATAAAAATATTGTGTACGAATAAATTAAATGTACTAGTCTTTATTTAATTATTTTCCTTCAATTTTAATCTATTTAGAGTGCACAGGTTATGAGAGGTAGATATTTAAATTTGGTTCAAATAAATTATTATATATCCAATAATAATGAAATAAATTTAGCGCAATTAAAATAATTTTTAACGTAAATAAATGCATAGTTCTCATGAAATAGAAAATATAATTGATCTCAATATATATATATATTTATTTGAGATAATAATAATTACAATGCTTCAATTGTAGATATATTTGGATCTATTCAAGCTTAGGATTTATTTGTAACAAATAAATTTACAGTTCACGTAATTATATCTTTTTCTCAGTGTATCAAAAAAAATAGTTACTTGGATTAGATTAGACTATATTTTAAGAAATAAACTGCCAAAATTAGAGTAATATTCGCTAATCCAAAAATAAGGATTAGCTTAATCTTTATTGTGACTCTGGCAGTACATGGCAGGAGGTTTTGTGTTGGCCACACCAGATTATTTATCTTTAACATATGTATGTTATTCTTTTCTTAGCAACCATTGTCCAATAACATACTATGTACTCTTTTGTTAAATGTCATTTAAAACGTGAAACCAGCAGATAGTGAAGTGTCTGGAATTTTCTTGCAGTAACTACTCGTACTATTTTAGCTAGCATATAAGACTTTGGTAGACACCAGCTAAGAGAAGTACACAATACACTGCATAGTGCATGCTGAAAATTTCTTTCTCTCTGCTTATATTTTATACAATTATTCGAAAAGTTTTAAACTGATGTGCATTCCATATAGGAATAAAATTAGTAGAATATTATTAAATTTATCCTTAACCAGACAAATTCGTGTTATGTGGGGCGAAGGATCAATACATAATTGAGGAACGTTCCAAAACAGCAAAATTGTAGAGATGGTGTGTCTGATGGATTTTTAGTAGAAAATCATTTTAGATTATTACAAATTTCCATATTGCTTGCAAAAATATTACAAATCTATATTTACGAGTTGTCCGTATTACAAACGCATTTTTATAATAAAAGCGCTTTTACATATTATATTCTAATGGGTGCTACAATACAAAAATGAATATTTATTTTTGTGACAGGTGTGGGAAATAAGTGATTCTGAAACGGAAGCAAGTTTTAATGGAGTTTTAGAATTATGTTTTATGTTGCAAAGATTTTTTCTGCAATCGTTCACAAAAATAAGAAAAATTCAAAATATATTCTAAATTTTTAACATATCAGCTGCGACGTGGGCGGCTGTGTATTGTATTTTTAAGCGGACGATTGCAGAAAAAATATTGTTTGCAACAGAAGCAGAAAAGGTGATTCTGAAACTTCAAGCAAATTCCAAAACTCACTGCATTCGTTTCCGAAACTTGCATTCGTTTCAGAAACACTAATATCCCGGGCTTTTTGCAAAATTAAATTTATAGAACTGAAACGAACTTTGCTAATTATTTATTAATATTTTTGGGTGTACCAATATACTTTTATTCTCAAATTTCAGTAAAAACGATTTATATAGGTATTTACATATACCGTGAATATATAACAGGCGTCACCTCACGGATTCTCAAAAATGTCGTAGAGAGAGCTCTACAGGCGCCATTTTGACTGTAACCATCTATACGGCTTGGCACATATTTCAGAGTTATTAACAAAATTAGTCAAAAATGTAATGAGAGCCATGTTCATTAAATATGGCGGCATTATTAAAAATTGTTTAATATGATTTGATTCTTGACTTGTTTGTAGGAACAATTTAAAATAATGAAGCCATTTTTTGAATATGACTGTCTGGTATATTTTCGGCTTAATCAGTATCGTATATTAGCAACACTGATTTTGTTAATAACACTGAAGTATGTGCCGTCGTTAACATTGTTCTAGTTGACATCGGTGTTAAACTATTATTCACGATAGATGACCATTCAAGGTCATTTGTTCGAAGAAAGAATACACTGCATTTTATAGCAGTAGCTTAGCAACATTTTGTATTAGAAAGAGAAAGATTATTTGACGTATGTCTATTTAATTTCTGTGGTGACAGATACACATAAATAGTGCCCATTTCTGTCTAACACACTAAAAATAGGAGTGACGTATGTCATAAAGTTATACACATGTAATTAAATGGGTACTATACTGCCCTCTGTACTAATGTTTACCCAGTGGTGAAGACATTCAAATCAAATTATTATTTTATGGTTTAGGTCAAATCTATATTTTTGTTTTATGCAAAAACGTAGGTGAAAAAGATAAAACAAAAAAATTTCAAATAAAATACATTTCATTTTTCAGTTAAAATATACCCATACATATTTCGCGTTGCACGCCTATGGGTACGAAATGCAGTGAAGTTATCTGCAAGTAATATTATAAACGACCTTGAACAGTCATCTTTAGAACCACTCTTGTGCTACAGTCTTTGCGTTTGAAATTGGAAATAATTTAAAGATTACTTTCAGTCACAATCGAATGAATGCACTTAAAGGTACATTCACAAATGAAAATTAGGTTTAGATTTATGGTTTATACTTTAGATTTAAAGACCTTGGCCGCATATTATGTTATGACTCCATTCCCACTTCAGAATTTACTGTCTCTAAACCCAAATCATAAAGCTAAACATTTCAAGGTCCAAACTTTAGCTTTATGATTTAGTTTGACGTCACAAACTTCACCAATGAGGACGAGTCTAAAACGATATAGAAATATACACCCATCTTTATTTAGTATTTACTTGGAAATACGAGAAGAACAAGGAGCCTGGCAAAACATGAAATTTAATTGCTGAAATGTAACCAAAACCAATAATGCCAAGCGAATGATAGTTGCACGGCGCACGGGTATTTGTTAAGTACTGTTCTACCGATATTTTAATCTTGTTTTTGAAGCATTTACATAGATGTCAGTACAAACAAAACTAAATTAATGTTAAATTAAACGTGCATTTATGAATGACTTATTTAAATCTAAACAAAAACCATAAACCTAATTTTCATTTGTGAATGCACATTAAGCAGTACATATATTAACACACATTTAACTTTTATAATATAAAAGAAAAAGTATAATAAAAAGTAGGCTGCATAAATCCACCTTTAACCAAATACTTCTTTAATATTTTACATATTGGGCCAAAGAGAGTAAAAATAATGTTTGCATTCATTCTGGCATATCTATTGATTATTAATTCGAAATATTTGTATACAAAAGAACTGATATGTTTAAGAAATACAGAAAGAAGTTTTTGTTGTTCTTGTCAAAAATCCTGACAGACAGGGGTCGAAAAAGTAAACTGACCTTGACCGGGAATATTATTGATACGCGTCGAATATAATAGAACGCAGGCATTTTGTGGCAGCGTGTTGTATTGTACATAAAGATATATCGCAATAATTTAATAGATAGAACGACATAATAGACGGTGAATGTGGCACGTTTATGACGAATAAACGCGGTCCATTAGACGCGTAACTTTGAACAGTTTCAAAAGCGTCGGTTTCAAACGTTATTTACACAGCTACAGACCGAGTCGTATTTACGTTTGCCTTGTAAAATAGCTTGTTAAAAGCCACGTCGCTTCTGAAATTTGATAGACAATTATTTTCTTTATAGTGGTTACGCACAGCAATATTTGTCAGTTTGTAAATTCAAATCGAAATCGCACCTTCCATGCATCATACACGTATGAATTCGTATATTCGTATCTAAAAATAGAGTAAAAACGAGTGGCGCTAATTTAAATTGATGATTGTCCTAGATCAATAAATATACTTTTGATATATTGCGATCACAGAATTTTTCAACATTTGTTTTTCAGCTTACGGGTTTTAAAACGATGGAAGTAATTTTTATTCTTATGACAAAATCTCTATTAACATACATACCGGGTGTTTATTTTCAGGGTGAACATACATAAGAGATAAACATTGTAAATAAGTTTTTAGCAGACATTTTCCACTAGTTTTGACCAACAAATATAGTTATGATATCAGTAGAAAGATGAAAAATTCTGCATTAAACGACATCCAAGACATGTAAATTATGATTAGTGATGCACGACGAGGCGAAAGTACTCTCGCATCCCGTCTCGTCTCGTTGCATTATGCAAGACGAGAACGTGAGCGAGATTGCAATTTCAAATTCGAGACGAGTTCAATATAACAACTGCGAGAAGCGAGAAATCTCGCGAGATTCTAGCGAGAGTCTCGCAATAAAAAGTATTGGTAACTTTATAGCTTTGGTAACGGAATTCCTCGACTGGATAAATAAATTAGAAGGAAATTTGGAGAATAACAGTCTGATGATATTTGGACAATAATTTTAATACATAACCGACGTTTCGGCAGCAAATCTGCCTTCCTCAGCGGAACTACAAGTACAAAAGTAAATTTACGTATGACTAGATTATACAATCATTACTTACATGTAAATCTTATTTAAATGAATTTTGAAAAATGCAAGTTCCTACATTTATACAAAAAAAAACTTTAAATGTCTCCACCAGTCACTAACTTCAGACCATCCTTGCACCCTTTTAAACAAAAAGTTACCAGATCACTTGCTTCGTGTTTTTTCTTTCACTTGCTCTGAAGATGACCTGTGTGGTAGACATATACATTTTAAGAAAATTGTTGTATTTTATTATAAGACTTAATACAAATGTAACTTGTATTTTTCAAAATTCATTTAAATAAGATTTACACGTAAGTAATGATTGTATAACCTAGTCACACGTAAATTTACTTTTGTACTTGTAGTTCCCCTGAGGAAGGCAGATTTGCTGCCGAAACGTCGGTTATGTATTAAAATTATTGTCTTAATATCATCAGACTGTTATTCTCCAAATTTCCTTCTAATTTATAGATTTGATTCATAAATACAATGAAAAATGCATCGTACAGGGTGTGGAGTCAACAGTAATTCGTGCATGCAACACGTGAATGTAAAAATTATATGAATTGACTATATTTTTTTCAGTCTATCTAGAGTCGAATGATATCGGTCGCAGAGCGAGGGATTGCAAAATAAAGACTAAATCGCTTTTGCATCTAATAGAACTAGTTTTTCTCCAACATTTCAGCCCGTAATTCATCCCAGTTCAAACTACGGTTAATAAAATTCTTGTCGTCCCTGAAAAGTAAAGGATCTTATATTAAGCGTCGATAGGAGCCAGCACAGAGTGAATCGGAGTGATTGGTTGCCAGCGGGTTCTCAGTGTAGCGCTTTTTTATGAATAAATATTACTTAAATTACAGCGAGACTCCCGCGCGAGAACGAGATGAGACCCAAGAAAATGTGCGAGAATGAGAGCGAGATCGAGATTGCAGATCCGAAAACGAGACGAGATCGATATTTTATATTTCTCGTCTCGTCTCGCCTCGCGTGCATAC
Source organism: Harpalus rubripes (assembly GCA_963082715.1). Lineage (NCBI taxonomy): Eukaryota > Metazoa > Arthropoda > Insecta > Coleoptera > Carabidae > Harpalus > Harpalus rubripes. The sequence continues at coordinate 18,413,768 of OY720453.1, read as the reverse complement.
GAGGGTAGCACCGAAAGTTTCTGCAAACAAATATAATTAAGGTAGCTATGAAAAATAAATGAATGGCAAAACAAAAGTACATCCTTAAGTAGCATGTCAGTTCTTGTTACAATTCGTTATCTGTTATCAGTAATGTTCCATGCAGTTTTAAAATACGCACAAGGTACTGAAAATGCAGTAATAAGAGAAAATTTCCTAGACATGATATTTTACGATTTGAAAAGCTCTCTCCAAACCAATGCATCGAAAAGCTTCGGGATGCTTTTAGAAATAAATCATCTAGTATCAGGTCTGTTCACAGCTGATATAGTATGACTAGCGAATGAAAGTTGACGTTTAGATTATTTAATAGATGTGGTTTCTTTCGAAAACATTTTCCTATATTTGATTTGAAAGGAAACTGAACCTTATGTATTCCGTTACAGAAGATTAGAATTGTACTCAATACCACGACGCATTTAAAATGACCTTAGCAACAGGATTTAGGGATGTATTTAAAAAATTTAATACCGCAAATTCTAGTTCGTTCGTCCCAGGTGTAAGCAACCCTCGAGTCGGATTTACTGTTAGAGGAAATTAAAAATAATCCTATTTCATAGAATTGCCAAACTAAATAGTTTAAAGATGAAAATATTTTATTAAAATTAACATAAACGAAAAATGTTTAAAATATTTTAAACGCACCCTTGTTTTGATATTCAGTTACCCTAGTCGGCCATCTATTTTCAGCCAGACATAGTAATGTATTTCTGTGCTTTCCTAGTCCAGTATTTAAATAGGTTCATGCAAAAATTTCATCCTTGAATACATCATACAATTCTATTCTTCTCTAAGGTTTCGAAGAAACCACATCTATAAAATAATTTAAACGTCAACTTTCATTCGCTAGCAGTGTTGTGACTGATCTAGATCATTTGATCTAAAACACTTATCTAGTTCATTTAATGTGGTTTTTAATCTGATCTAGATCCTTTTATGAATTCAGATCTTGATCTGGATCTAGATCTAAGAACTATAATCTATGATCTTTAAAAAAATCAAATATACGGAAATATAAGGGAAACAGTTTAAGCCATGTCAAATAAGTATAATAAATATAAAAATTTGAAACCAGAAAATTTAAGGACAAATTAAATACATGTAGGTTGTGATTTATTTAACTCAAAAAATTCAATGGTATATCATGATTGTCTACCTATTGATATGGTCTATCTTAATTTATTATTTTTGAACAATTCTGTTTAAAATTATTATTTTTGTTTGTTATGTTTATTCGTTAATTCAGTATTAATAAAACTAAGTATGTATCTACTTTTTCTTCTCATGTGTAAGGCATATGGCTAGGTATATTCTTTGTAATTAATTTACTTTTTGCATTCCTATTTAATTAATAAGATAAAAAATCTGATGGTGTGGCCAGCACATTACCTTCCGTCAGTTCTATGTATTTTGTACAAATTCCACACAGAAAGTTTCTTGTAAGATTCTGTATATTTCCAATAAAATTATAACTCAAACATATTATGTAAATTGCACTTGGACACTGACATTTTTCAATCAGAATTTTCTTAATGTAGTAGGTGTTTCCATGTTTATAGCACAGCTGGCTGCTTTGTGAAATTTAATTTCTTTATAATTTTTTAACTCTATATCCATTGAATATGAAGTATAAAATGTAATCAAATCATATAGAGAATAAAATATTCTTAAATATTTATAATAACAGTATTTTTTCAAGAAAAACTGTTAAAATCTTCAAATTAAGATACTTCCGGTCGACCAATTATAACCAAAATCTAATCAGCTCTTCATATGGATCTAAAGAAAAGGAATACGCAAAAAATATAATTTTTGGAAAGGTGGTATTGGAATTATGCGATCCGAAAAAATCATCACACACAGACACACATACATACATACATCCATCCATCCATATATACATACATACAGACAGACATCATCGTAAAAATAGTAAAATCGTATTCTAGGGACCCTAAAACATGCTTATTCATTAAAAACTCATCATCGAATTTTTTGACCAAAGACAATACCTTCCTTACCTAAAGGTGACGGAAGGTAAAAAAAGAATTTGAAAATCGTTACTGATCTTTTTTATGATCTAAGAAAAACAGATCCCAAATTCCTGATCTGATCTAAAAAACGATCTGATCGCAGAAATTGATCCATGATCTGATCTAGAACATATTAATTATAAAGATTTTGTTCTTGGTTTAGATCCTTTATAAACTGATCTGTCACAACACTGTTCGCTAGTCATACCATACAATGAATTTAAATTTCATCGAGTTTCTCCCAATGACGATTTACGCGAAGATGCCAATTTCTTCAATTACGGATGAAAACATAGCTGCTATTCGTACAATGATAAAAGAAGACAACCATGTCACATATAGAATTATACGTGCTACTTTGGGCATTGGAATGACCGCCAAAAATAAAATTCTGCTCGATCATCTAAAAGCCAGAAAAGTTTGTTACCGTTGGATACCGCATAATTTAAATGATGATCAAAAGCAACATCGTTTGGAATGGTGCATTAAAACATTAAAAAATACAACGAAGGCAAATCTAAAGCAGTGTATGATATTATAATTGGTGATGAATCATGGATGTATGCATTTAAACCTGAAACAAAACTGCAATCAGCGCAATGGGTCTTTCCAGCAGACCCCAAACCTGTCAAAGTAAAACGAGTTCAAAGTGTTGGTACAAAAATGATTCCCTCCTTTTTCTCAAAATCCGGTCCTACTGTCAATATTACATTAGAAGATAGGAAAACAGTAACTTCTAATTGGTACATAACAATTTGTTTGCCACGGGTGGTTGAAAAAGTGCACCCATCATACAGTCCTGACCTTAAACCTTTAGATTTCTTCCTAGTTCCTAAATTAAAGGAAATAATGTGTGGTTTCCGATATACAAGTGCAAATGAAACGGTTGAAGCCTTCGAAAACATGGTCTCTCAAGTGTCTCAAGAAGAATAGATTTCTTGCTTTAACGATTGCATAAATGTATTGAGTTAAAAGAAAAGTATTTCGAACAACAATAAAAAAAATAATTTCTGGAAATTTTGTTTTCTATTAATAGTTTGCAGAAACATTCGGTGTTACCCTCGTAATAGCAATAGACATCGCATTTAAAAAAAGAAAAAAAAATTATGTATCAGAAATGTAAGTTACCCATTGCGATTTTGGCCATTTTTAAGGATTTTTTTGACTTTGCAAGCTGAACTAATTAGACAAATTTTGTGAAAAATGATTAATAACATCCGCGGTTTGTTCAATAGTTTATCGGTTTCAGAAAATTAAGACATTATTGATAAATACCATTTTTTGAAATTCTCTCATTCATGCTACTTTCAGATTGCTATGGTTAACAGAACATTTATTTTGACATATGTCAATATGACAAATATTCAAATTATATACTTTATACCTCATGTTAATTACTTTAGAATAACGTAGACAGTATTTAGAACGATATACTAACGTTATATGTATGTATTAATGAAGAGCATTATATTTTCATTTTATTTTATTTTCATTTTGTAGACCGTTGTTGACAAGTCAGTATGGTAATAATATTACCATACAGGTACAGTTATTACTTAGTTATCAGCCTACTTTTGTACATGTAAACAATGGCATAATATCCTGAAACCGGAAAACCAATTAACACTACTATTTATTTCCAAGATATTACAAATTATTTATTTCACTATGCGTTCCAATCTTAGACTGCCGGTCTGTTGCAGATTCTTGTAGACTATTTAAGCGATATTTATAACACTATATTTATATCACTATATACTTATAACGTTCAACTGTCCGCCTATCGACTTCTACAGCGTCTATATACTCAACTAACTCAACAGCGTCTGTATATTCAACTGCTCGGACAGAAGTCACCTCTTTCACAACACTATCTGTATATTTATGTAACTCTCTGTCTAACCTCCACAGCTTCAGTATCACCGACTGTCCGTATGCCATAATTCTTCAACACCACTGCCGAGTATTCGCTTCCACTTGCCGTTATTGTCCCCGTATACCTAGCTTCCCAATACTCTTCAACACTACCGAGTATTCAAATCCACAGCTATCCCAATATATCAGTAACTTTCCGAGTACCTACTCTACACCAACTGCATACGCTCACTACGATACTGCTGTGCTTCTCCTAACGGTTTACTCTTTAACACTCCATGTTAATATCTCCATGACTTTGTATGTAACTGACTTAACTTATTCCCGAGCATAGTTACGTCCCTTTTATACAGTTGCCATTATCTTCTTGAAAAGCTCTAGAATGTTCGACAGCATAATAACAATAAACACAAAAGGTTCAGGCGACCGCAAGTAATTAAACACGTCGCGACCTGTTCGCTTACGTCGCCCGGCTACTAGCGCGATTACGTCACCGCTATAAATAGACACTCGCTCACAGTGGCGGTGATGGCGGGCGTTCCATGTTACAATAATAATGTTAATATTTTTTTTGCAAAATAACATTACAATGACAATTAATTTTCAATAATAGCTACTAACTTTTCTAAAAAAATTGGCTAAAGTCGTTGTGACAAACGGTATGAGGACGTTTATAACGATATTACTTAGTGAATACGATTTTTACAAAATGTCGTTCAGGATCACATAATTACATTTATAAATAACGATAGTTGTTATATAACGATATTTTTACAGAATAAGACTGTAAATCTACTCGTGTATCGTTTACATGAAACTAACCTATTTATAATTCTGTAAATTTGTAAATATTATAGATAATATGATCAATACTATATTCCATTCAGAAGCAGGTATTTGAGAAAATGAGAAAATAATGTAAGAGCAAAAATAAAAGATCGTTTTGAATGAAAACACAAATACACCTGTTCAAGTCGTCTGAATACAATTTAACAAGATTTGGAGTAGGATCAGCGAAGATATGTACGTGGATGTGGCAAATTTTTCTTCCACCTGTTTCTCCAATATTGAACACAAATATCTTTCATGTATATTTTGCCTGAAACACTGAAGGAGTTTCGTAACTCTACCCTACTTCACCCCAAGTACCAATAACACACGTAAAACATTTATATGGCAGGCAAACTTTATAATTATTAGGAAATATTTTCCATAGACGTGATTTATACATGACTTTTTATCAGGTAAAAAATGTAATATTTATACATTATATTTTATTTTTATTTGTGCTTGAAATATTGAACTATTTAATAGTAAATTGGAAATTTTTGAACTGTAGTTTTAATTAAAAAGTACTGCATATTGAAGTTTTTATTGTAGAGCATATTTTGCATGCAAACAATCTTCATAAAAATAAAATAACTAAATCAACATGTTTTTGTTTCGTTTTACAAGCTTGTGTTTTATTAGCATTTCATCTGTTGCCTACGGAGATAGGCAGATTAAATTAAACCACATATTGTTATAAATAACAATTTGAAACGCTTCGCATGAAAAATAATTTACGGAATTTTATATAAAATTTATTTAAAATTTCACTAAAATATCACTAATATTAGCAATACAATGAAAAATTGCTACTGCTAATAACGGGCGTGCGGGCGTGCGTGCGTGCGCGCGCGCGCGCGCGTGTGTGTGTGTGTGTGTGTGTGTGTGTGTGTGTGTGTGTGTGTGTGTGTGTGTGTGTGTGAGTGTGTGTGTGTTTGTGTGTGTGTGTGTGTGTGTGTGTGTGTGTGTGTGTGTGTGTGTGTATGTGTGTGTGTGTGACGATTTTTTTTGATCCGATAACTCAAATACTACAATAATAATAATAATAATAATAATAAAATATTTTTTTCGTATTCCCTTTCTTTACAGCCATGTGAAGAGATGATTAGATTTTGGTTATAATTGGTCATCCGCAAGTACACCTTCATTTTAAAATTTTTCTTGAAAAAGTGTTAAATATCATTAAAAATATTTTGTTCTCTATAGGCAAAGGAAAATAAGATCGGAGCGCCAAAATGGCTTTTAAAGGAACTAATGTTAACGGGATAATTTGACATTTACTAATTTCATTTATGCATTTCGTGTGTAATATTAAAAGATATTATATATCTGAGTGTCTGGTCGCGAATCTGGAGAACCGGGTTCGATCCCGACTGACGCCAAATATTTCGCATTTTAAATGGCACAAAATTGACCCCTGTGGTGTACTCTCCACACCAGCAATGAGTACCCGTGAGGTGACGCCTGGTAAACGCCCGCACGGTACAAATATGTCATCATCATTACCGATATCTGCGTACAAAGCAGATTGGCACACCCAGCAATGGGTAATATGCCGTGATGATATATTTTTTTTAATATATATATATATATATATATATCTAAATGCAAATATTATGAACATAATAGATAACACTTGTGTTTATACAGTCAAACAAGTGTCACATGTATAAATTATCCCGTCAACTATAGTTCCTGAAAATACCACCAGATGTCATATTGCTTATTTCCTATCGCCTATACAATTTGATTACATTTTATACTTCATATTCAATGGATATAGAGTTAAAAATTTATAAAAAATTAAATTTCATAAAGCAGTTAGCTCTGCTATAACCATGGAAACCGGTACTATATTAAGAAAATGCTAATTGACAGATGTCAGTGTCAAGTGCAATTGACATATTTGTTAATATTACTGGAAATATATCTCTTAGGTACATGAAACTTTCTGTATGGAATTCGTACAAAATAAATAGAACTGACAGAAGGTAATGTACTTGAAATATGGAATCTTGTGCAAGAAACTTTCTGTATGGAATTTGTACAAAATATATGGAACTGACGGAAGGTAATGTGCTGGCCACATCAGATTTTTTTAAATTAACTTTTTGCAAGGATATTGACGTTACTTTCAAAATGCTGATTATTTAAGGTTATGTTAGAAAAATGACAGATTTGATTCGTGTACTGTACAGGCACGAGTATCTACGTATAACCGTGTGTGCTTCACGATGGTGTATTTGTGTACAAAATTATGCCGTCACAAAATCAGACTTAGAATCTTTAAAACGAAAGTCATGAACGAAAAGAATAATATCATTAAATATTTTTGATGTATATACAGGATGGTGACTTAGACGACGCAACGTTTCAATGGTATAATCTTAATGTGCAGTTATTTGCTCCCCTAATTATTTTAGAGCAAAATTGTATTGAAGTTTTTGTTACAGAAAAAAATACTGCATCCGAATATGCTATTGTTTATAATTTTCCAATATCCGGAACCGTAAAAATAGTCGAAAATAATAATATTTTTGCAAAAATCATTAAAGCCATGGAACAAAAATTTAAATAAATGCGCAAACATCTGTCGCTACTTAAAGAAAACTTAAATTTGATTCTCATCAAACTATGTACATTGTTGTAATCAACAACTATTACATCGTTGCCATCAACTACAATAAAGATGTTTTCATTTTCCTCGTTTTAAACAAAAGTACAAACATCTGTCATAGATTCTTGACGTTTAAAATTATTTTCAAAACAAGGATAAAGAGAACACCTTTATTGTAGTGTTGATGACAACAATGTAATAGTTGATTACAACAATGCAATTTGACGAGAACGATATTTAAGATTTCTTTACGTAGTGACAGGTGTTTGTGTTTTTGTTCCACGGCATCAATGATTTTTTGCACAAATGTTATTATTATTTGCGACTATTTTTACGGTTCCGGAAATTGAAAAATTATAAACATTAGCATATACGGATGCAGTATCAAAAACCTAAATATAATTTTGCTCTAAAATAATTAGGGTAGCAAATAATTGCATATTAAGGTTTTACCATTGAAACCCCAAGTCACCACCCTGTATATACATAATATTAAGTAAATTTCTCATTTATGAAAGAAAAACCAACATTTTTCCCTTCCGTCACCTTTAGGTAAGAAAGGTTGTCTTTGGTCAAAAAATTCTGTGGTCAGTTTTTGATGAATAAGCACGTTTTAGGGTCCCTAGAATACGATTTTACTATTTTTACGATGATGTCTATATGTGTGTGGTCTGTGTGTGACAAAATTGTCTAATGCGATAACTCAATTAACACAATTCCAAAAATTATAATTCTGTCGTATTCCTCTGCGTTACATCCATGTGAAGAGCTGATTAGATTTTGGTTATAATTGGTCAATCGGAAGTACCCTCATTTGAAGATTTTAACAGTTTTTCTTGAAAAAACGATATAAAATATCATTTTCACATTTAATGTTATTATAAATATTAAATAATATTTTATTCTCTATACGTTTTGAATGCAATTTATTCTTCATATTAAATTGGATATAGAGTTAAAAAATTATAAAGAAATCATATATATTAGCCAGCTATGCTATTACTCTGGAAACAGCTGCTATATTAAGAAAATTCTGATTGAAAGGTGTCAGTGTCAAGTGCAGTTGACAGTATGTTTGTGTTATAATTTTACTGGAAATATAGAATCTTTTGCTATAAACTTTCTGTATGGAATTTGTATAAAATACATACAACTGCCTTAAGGTAATGTATGTACAAGAAATGGAATCTTTTCCAAGAAACTTTCTGTATGACATTTATACAATATACACAGAACGGAAGGTAATGTGCTGGTCACATCAGATTTTTTCTTTGGTATGACCCCATTAGCATCTATTCTATTTGAGATATCTTACAATGTTGAATTGCTCAGTAAGAAGTTGTAAACTTATAACTGTGTAATCAGAGAGAATTGCATGAAGTTGTAGAAATGAGTGCAAATTTATGGTAATGTCTAAGAGATTTTAAAAGAAAAAAATTACTAGGTATGAAATGTTATGCCTGCACAAGGTTGCATGTAGTTGTTGCGCCATTATTTTAAGAACTCATTTACTCGTGTAATTCACGAATGCATGGTAGGAGTAGTATTTGGCACGGTATAATTTAGTACGTTAACATTTGTGTTTCTACTTTCGTTTTCTATTAGGGTGAGTGTTTTATTATTCAAACATTCTGGAGTTAAAGACCCCTCTTTGTCTTTACCAGCAAAGACAAAACATAAAATGCATCTTGTTTTGACTACTTTTCTGGGGGAATATTCTCATTAATCAAGATTTCTTAACATTTCTCATTTTTTTCTTTTTTAAATAATCCCCCGTTATACTCTGTGTCCGCACTTTAGGTAGTAATATATACTGAAATAAAACAGTAGGTACACTCTCAAAACAGAAGATTGGAATTTGTAATCAAGTTGGGATTGAAAAAAAATTCAATCCCAAACGCATATGAAATTGATCTATAGGTGTTAATTATAACTTTTATTTTTAATCCATTGAAATATTAAATATATTTAAACTTTAGTTGACAAATATTTTTCATCAAATTAGACAGAAATAGTTCTTTTAAAGATTTTTAAGTTAATATAATAGACTACAAGGGCTTTTCTTTATACGGATGAATTTTGTAATCGCCGAAGTTTAGATTCATGTATTTATATTAAAATTTATTTTTTTATGGCATTTTTGTTTGTTTTTAAAATTGAACTAAAGTCATTTCGGATACTATTTCTGCATTCTAATTTTATTAAATTAAAAAATATCTTTTATAGATGTATAAGTAACTTATAAAATTAAATATTAATCTTTAAGGATTGAAAAGTAGTCTTTAGGGTTTGTGCTTTTTTGCCTGGTGCAACTGTTTGCACCAAGGTTCTTTTTAATCAAATGTTACTATAAATTTTGATTTAATTTTGAAAGATTAATATTAATTGTAATCTTTCAAATATCTATTTTCAGTCGAAAAGACGAGATCCAATTCTGGTCTTTATAAGATTAAATATTAAATCTATATGGCACATATTTTAATCTTCTGTTTTAAGGGTGTTTACCATGAATTCTTCACAAAATCTTTTTTCGTTAATTAAAAAAATCCTTGATAATTGAAGTCTATTTACAATTAATCACAAATAAATATTATTTACTTTATAAAATAATAGAATAGACGGAAGTTATTGCGCTGGCCACAAGTCACAACAGGTTTTCCATTTTAATATTATCTCAGACTAGTTTTTAACATACTTCCTACGCAACTTGTCAAAAAATTGACTTAAAAGAATTCGTTCTGGTCGTACCGAGAGTTTTTTGTTGAATTGAATTATGCACCCTTAAAAAAATGTTAACCCTTTAAGTTTACGAAAACTTCTTAATTATTATGAGTACCTATAAACAAGAATTAGTAAATTGAGTATGTCATGGAATGTCGAAGTAAAATTTAATCTTCGAAGGGAAATCTTCTCACATAAATTATAAATGTGAAATTTTGAGTGTACTAATAATAATTTTACGTGTATAATAATGATCAAAAATTATTACCTAAAAAGCTATTGAAACAATTTTGAGGGGAATACGGCTCTAGCAAAACGGTAGAGTGATTCTAAGTGATTGTACGTACACAAATTCGAGAATGGACGCTAAGATTTCTAGAACCAACCAGTGTCGGACTAGCCATTGTGGCGATGTGCCGAACGACACAGGCCCGGCGAGCGAAAGGGCCCGGTTTAAAATTGTAACTATCATATCTAGTACTTAATTAATAGTTTTCAATATGATAAAGAGAAAAAAATCTTAAAGATTGCAGATCAAGTATATAACATAATTCAAGAGTCTGACCTTAATCAGAGAATAAGCGTAAGTCAAAGAAAACTACACGCTAATATAGACTTACTTCTATCTCTGTTTTCACCCCAAACCCCATCATCACCCCCAGTGCCGGCCCGAGACTTTTGAGCGCCCCAGGCGAAAATTGTAATTTGCGCCCCGTATTTATTACAATTTTGTTTAGATTATATAGGTACAAAAATTAGGAAAGATGCGATTTGTGTCCATAACTCACGAACGATTACAGAATCTTAATCTGAATGTAATTTTTTTTTAAATATTTTGGATATTTAATATATAGAGAATTTTTTTTCTTTTGGGTGCTACAGATTCGTTTTATTTTTGTCTAATACCATATACAGGATTAATCACGGGAGAGTTACTTTCAAAGTCCGTTTGTGTGCAACCCGAAATACAATTTACAACAGCGTCTAGCTTCCTCTCTTAAAAAAAATATTTAATTCACGATTGCTTTGCCTGCCTAGTGATGGTTCTGTACATATGGTTTGTTGACATTAGTATTTTGGGTTGCAAACAAACGGACTTTCAAAATAACTCTTCTGTGAATAACACTGTATATAGGGAAAAAATATTTCTCAGTCTAGGTGTAAGTCTCGGTATAAATACTTTTCGTTATTCTGCAATTCGGAAAATCTAATTTAACTCTTTAATGGTTCATCCTAGGTAAAAATATAAGAATCTTGTTTTATATAAAATTTCGATACGGATCACCGTGTTCTAGAAAAATGTCAAAAACTAAACTATGTCGCCTTTTTCCAAATTGGCGAGGGGCTGTTACATCAGTGTATTTTTCTGTACAGGATTCCGTATTAAATCTTTTGTTATATTTTTTTTTGAGTTTGCCACAAAATAGTCTCAAAAAATGTCGCCCTAAAACCAATTGGCTTACCTGTAGCTTGGATCGGCCCTAATCAACCATGAGGCGTTGCTCTTACCATTCAGCCACCCGAGCTATAATAAAATGAAGATTAAATTTTAAATACCGGGAGAGAATAAAATTCACTAATCCAAAAATGAGGATTAGCTTAAACATTTTTTTGAATCGTTAATTTTTATTAATCTATATACATACCTACATATTTACTTATACACACATACACACATACACACATACACACGTACACATCACACATACACACATATACACATACACACATACACACATACGCACATACGCACATACACTCATACACACATACACACATACACACATACACACATACACACATACACACATACACACATACACACATACACACATACACACATACACACACACATACACACATACACACATACACACATACACACAGACATCATCGTGAAAATGTTAAAATTGGATTTTAGGGACCTTGAAACGTGGTCATTTAGCAAAATCTCTATATGTGATTTTTAGCACGATCCCTATACCTCCCTTACCAAGATTAGCGGGAAGTAAAAAAAACTTTCTACACGAACATAGAAAACTCAATTTATATAAATGTTTTGTTTAGTTTTCTCAGTTATTTTATTAACTGGTTTATTTAACTGGTAAACGATTTAAAAACCGATTTAATAAGGAGTAAAACGGTTTGTGTAGTAAATACGTTCCCGGTTTCGGTTAACCATAAAATGCTATTTTTCAATTTTTTGCACTGCTGATAAATAAAACAGTCAGTTAGTGAAGTCTAGTGCCTATTAGAGATTTCAGAATGTCACAGGTCTAACAAGTACTGCGGTGGATAATTTACCTCTCTAGAGAAAATTGCAAAAAGCTATAATATATTTAGTGGTAAGATTACATCTTCTAAAAAAACTGTGCTTAATTAAAAAAATTCTGCTGAACTGAATTTTAATTAACGGACTCGAGGTGTAAAAATCGTTACATTACTTGTATTTTATTTCAATCAATTAAAATACAACGAAATTTTTAGTTGATTAATAATTATCGATTAAATGTTTGAAACCTGTACTTAAAACCTATTATTCCTCACTGTCTGGCAGCGAAATTACATCTAGAAAAAAATGCAAATATTCAAAACTTTCTCGTAATATTTCAAAAAGTTTATGTTTCATTTTCCTTATTTATTTTCGTTCGTATGTTGGAAGTTATTCATGCAAGAGAAGAAATAATAACCTGCGTGAAATAATTAATTCATTTGATTCTTTGTCCTCGCAGGACAAATAAAAATCAACGCTGCAATACTGCACAGGATATAGTGCATTGTTGTTTGCGTGCACACATTGGAGCTTTGTTGAAATGCCGCAACGACTATGTAAATAACTTCCTTTTTCAAAATATATACTCGCATGCACTACGACTACGATACACCAATGGCCAACTGGTGTGAAACAGGTCAAGAGAATAATATTACAACTTGCTGTTATTTGTCACAATAATTTTAAAACAGCCATCTATTTTCTACTGCGCTGAAACATGTGAAACCTACTTTATCACAATAAATTTATCTAATTGATTTTTGTTTTGTTCACCACACTTTTATTAACAAATAAATCTTGTAAAAAGAATGGTTAGTGTAAAATTTTGTCTACTAACCTAGTTCGTGTGGCAGAATTTAGATACAAGGACAAGTAGACGCATCTTGGACGACGTTTGCGAAGGAACTATTTCTACAACAACAAAAAGACACTTTTTTGTACAAATATATGCCCACCATCTTATAAACTATAGAACATGTTATTCACTGAAATCTCGATACAAAAATAACATTTTATTGTTTGAAATCGGTGCCGCATTTAAACCATGTGGAGGCCCTTAATATTTTATTATTATTATTATTATTATTATTATTATTATTATTATTATTATTATTATTATTATTATTATTATTATTATTATTATTATTATTATTATTATTATTATTATTATTATTATTATTATTATTATTATTATTATTATTATTATTATTATTATTATTATTATTATTATTATTATTATTATTATTATTATTATTATTATTATTATTATATTTCTATATTAACTTACTGAATAAAACATGATAAGCTACAGAGTTATGAGTGGCTTGTTATATTTTTGCAAAAAAATCAAGTATTTCGTTTTAATTTTGTTTGTGTAATAAAATGATACGCCATATTATTTTGAAATAAATGATTTTTAAAGGTTTTCAGTTGTTTTTACCTCTCGCTAAGAGAGGTATTGTACTCAAATACTATAAAACTTAAGACATTTTTAACTACGGAATTGGTAACAATTGGACAACCGAAAGTAGTAGTTACAAGAAAAAAATCATCTAAATATTATTTATCGAAAATTTATGTAAATACTTATATTAAAGAACGTTAAATTCTTTATTCGATAAATATAAATTCATTATTATATCTTCTATAGATTTAGAGATAAAGAAAGGCATATAAAATAGTTTGATGTAAAAAATCTCAGATCAAACTACTACAAGGCAAGAAATTCAAATGTTTGTAATTGTCACATAAATGTCACTGTCAAAAATATTTGTATGCCTCTGTCAAAAATATTTGTACATTATTATGAAGATTATGAAAATAAAAAAAAGTCAACAACGCAAAAGAATATATGTAAAAAAGAATATAAAAGGAATTTGCGAAAAAATAACGAATATAAAGAAAAAGAAAAGGAAAGCAGAAAAAGAAAATTTCAGGATATTGAATATAAAGAAAATGTATGTATTGTACATAATTTATTTTAAAATATCCCATAGATTTTGCAAATATATGTGAGAATTATTTTGTAGTGAGACATGAATATATGTATTTGTATTTAAAAATATTTTTCGTTTTATGCGTACAACCAGGTAAAATATCTGGCGAGAGGTTATGTGTTGGCCACATCAGATTTTTTTTTTGCTTCTACGAAAGTATACGTGTTGATAACAACAAATTAAAAGATATTAAAGACGAAACCAAAAAGTGGCAAGTACCTGAAGAACGCAAACTGCAAATCGTAATATCAAGACTTAGAATCGGACACACTAAGCTCACACACGAGCACATCCTGAAAAAAGCAGAACCCAAAACCTGCGTCACCTGTTCCACTACAATGTCCGTGAAGCATATCATTGAAGAATGTACTAAATATACGACATACAGACGAAAACACAAGATCCTGACCACACTGAAAGAAGCACTGGGCAACGACATCGACAACACAAAGAATATCATAAATTTCCTGGCAGAGATAGACATATTAAACGAAAAATATAAAATTCAATTACACAAATACTGCTTGATACAATAATGTAAATATATACATTGTACAAGGATTAGTGACCTAAAGGTCGAAATCCTCAAATTTAAATAAATAAAATACGTGTTGGTAATCTACCTATAACACTTTTTAACTACAACTATTAAATATAAATGTCATTTTAATATAAGTAGGTAAAGAAGTTGAAAAAACTTGTATGGTCTGTATAATATTAAAAATAAAACTAGATAAATACATAGATAGATACGAATGCTGCACCAACTAAGCTTTGACATCCCACTGAATTGTCCTTGTACTTACATATTTTATGTAAATATGTAATTCAAAACAACAACAACAACAACAACAAGATTCTATTAAATCCATATTATATTGCATAGGTGTCTAAATAAGAATTAAAAAAAATTAAACAATATCGTAACTAACATATTACAATAAATAAATAAATATATCATCACGGCTTATTACCCATTGCTGGGTGTGCCAATCTGTTTTGTACACAGATATCGGTAATGATGAAATATTTGCACCGTGCGGACGCTTACCAGGTATCAGCTCACGGGCACTCATTGCTGGCGTGGAGAGTGCCCACAGGGTCGATTTTGTACCATTTAAAGTTTGAAATATTTGTCGTCGATTACGATTATTTATAGCGACAGTCTTATATCTACATGTAAATAAAAATAAATAAATATATCATCACGGCATATTACCTATTGCTGAGTGTGCCAATCTGCTTTGTACGCAGATATCGGTAATGATGATGACATATTTGTACCGTGCGGGCTTTTACCAGGCGTCACCTCACGGGCACTGATTGCTGGCGTGGAGAATTCACCAAAGGAGTCAATTTGTTGCCATTTAAAATTTGAAATATTTGGCGTCGATCGGGATCGAACATATACGTTAGATATTCACAAATTATAATAAAAAATAATATTAATTGTTACTATTTTCTATTTCAGCCTGCTCATCGGAAAGCCTTAGAAGCAACAGGGATCAGCAATTATGCGGTAAGTTTTGAATAACATCTTATGAATTAAAACCATATCACATATTACATTAACTAGAGACCAGAAAAGTAAGGTTAGAATTTGCTTTTGGCGCGAATTCATAGTTTGAATTCCCTAGTATAGGTTTCTTATGGAAGTGTGATTTTAGTGCCAAGAAAAAAAGATATTTTGTAAAAGAAATTAAGCAGCACTTGTGAAGGATTTGATAGTTTGTTTATTCAGAAATAGATTGCAACTGTTTAAAATCCTTGAAAAAGTAGAGTAAAAAAATTATTAGAAAATAAAATGTTACGCGTAATTTAAATTCCGTATGTCGTGGATAGTCCCTCACCCGCCTGTAAATACGTCAAGTGTAATACAAGCTATGCTGCGATTGGTTGCGTACAGAAGTTGTAGGACCAATCGAGATATACGTTTATTGAATTTTGTAGTGTTGTATTTTTATTTAAATAATTATATACTGTGCACAGTTCATGTGAATATTATTATACGAATCTGGAGATAAAGGATCATTCTAGGTGGCACATATAATGTTTTGCATAAGAGATTTAGTTTTATGAGATTTCTCGGCCTTTAAAGTTGAGGTAAAATTTCCTTGGTAAGAAATACACGGCGATTAAAATTATGTTCTCAGCGTTATGAACTGAGTTTGAATTTGGCGCCTAAATTTTACCGTTACACTTTTCTGGTCTATTGTTTCACCATCTTGTGTCGTCGCAATATACCAGTATCGTTTTTAAAAATTTCTTTTTCTACTCCAATGTGTTAATATACTTATTAAGAATGTGTCATCTGTAGTTGAATGACACTCATTATGATACAGATTTTCATTTCGATACAGATCATCATTGTGATACAGATGAATACCTAAATAACAAAAACTCATTTTCTTAAAAAATGTCGATAGGTACGTCCCTTTGTTATAAAGCTCTCAATGTTTTTATACTGTCAGTTAATTAATTAAGATTAAATTAGAACTAAGATCAACATAACATAAACATTTATCTTACTGCACTCCAAAGAACTATATTTAAAGATTGCATTTCTCGTACTTGTTAAGTATAATCTTACATAGATCATTATCATAAATATCAACCATTCAAATATTATTCTTACGCGAAGTTTAATAATGAAGAGACATTGGATATCTTGGTTGTTAGTCTCTAAATTGTGTAATTTGAGTTAATAATGTAGTCTGATTTCTTGTCTGGCAAAATGACCGTCTTTTTCAAGGATCTCTTTAAATGAAAATATCTCGTTGTTAGTGCAATGAGTAACACAGTCAAGTGACTCAATGTAATTATGAGTAATACAGTTAATTATATCAAATGATTAATGTAATAGCACACTTCAAATCTACCAAAGCTAAAACTAATGCAATTGTGGCCAATATTTAATTATCCACATTATAAAAACATCCATATTATTAAACCTATGCAAATGGTGAAATATTTCTACAAATTTCTTTCGACTATTTTAAAATATATATAGATTTTCAACTTACAACAACTGAATTGAATATGTTACTCAAGTATTCCGTTATTTAATATTGGGTTAGATCGCATTTATTAGTAATTCCAGCTTTAATTGTTCTATTAGTCACTGTATCCCTAATGTCCCGTTGCACCACTAAAACTTAAAATTAAAACTTGGTTTTATTCAGTTAGTCAATTCATTTTAGATTGTAAATAAAAAATCTGACGTGGCCAGCACATATATTTGTCGAATAAAGAATTCAACGTTCTTTAATATAAGTATTTACATAAATTTTTGATAAATAATATTTAGATGATTTTTTTCTTGTAACTACTACTTCCGGTTGTCCAATTGTTACCAGAACTTAATCAACTCTTCCCATTATTGTTAGATTAAGGAATCCGTAGTTAAAAATGTCTTAAGTAGTAATAGTATTTGAGAAATCGTGGATCCAACATCCACATACACACACATCCACACACACATACTCACACGGACATCATGGTAAAAATGTTATAATCGGATTCTAGGGACCTTCAAACGTACTTATTCACTAAAATCTGGATATGCGATTTTAGCATGAATTCAATACCTCTCTTAGCGAGAGGTAAAAATAATTGGCTTGGAATTAACATATATAGGGTCGGTTGTGTAACTGGGCATAAGCCCTGCAAATTTCTCTACTTGTATTGTATGACTAGCGAATGAAAGTTGACGTTTAAATTATTTTAAAAATGTGGTTTCTTTTGAAACACTAGAGAAGAATAGAATTGTACGAAATATTCAGGTATAAATTTTTTGCATGAACCTATTTAAATTCTGTAATAGAAACGCACAGAAATACATTGCTATGTCTGGCTGAAAATAGATGGCCCACTAGGGTAACTGAATATCAAAACAGAGGTGCCTTTAAAATATTTTAAGCATTTTTTATTTATGATGATTAACAATATTTTGATCTTTAAACTATTTAGTTTGGCAATTCTATGAAATAGGATTATTTTTAATTTCCTCTAACAGAAATTGCGATTCGAGACGAACGAACTAGAATATGCGGTATTATATTTTTTAAATACATCCCTGAATCCTGTTGCTAAGGTGTTTTTAAGTGCCTCCTGGTATTGAGTACAATTCTAATCTTCTGTAACAGAATTCATAACGGTCAGTTTCCTTTCAAATCAAATATATGGAAAAAAAACCACATCTATTAAATAATCTAAACGTCAACTTTCATTCGCTAGTCATACAATATTGTCCTATATGTCGTGCATGGTACGATTTATTATACGTACGCACCCCTCCTACAGATTTTTTAACGTTTTAAGTCTATATTAACTGGCTTATTCTGTAAGAATGTCGTTAAGGATAAGGATTCACTTGTCGTTATTCAATCCGTAAATGTCAAATGTTAGCAAATGGAAGGGTTAATTAATTTATTAGTTATATTTGTGCAGCAAGAAATGGAAAATAGGTAACAAAACATTTATTCATGCATCAAATATAAAATTAACAATCATATTTAAATTTAAGAAGAAATGTTTGTGGTTGTGGAAGTCATATGGGATAATAATAATCCATTTGATAATCGATATTTATACATAGAAATAATTATTAAAATAATAATAATATTTTTTTGCTAAATGACATTACAATGAAAATCTAATTTACAATAATAGTTAATAACTTTTCTAAAAAAATTGGCTACAGTCGTTGTGACAAACGGTATGAGCACGTTTATAACGATATTACTTAGTGAATACGATTTTTACAAATTGTCTTTCAGGATCACATCGTTACATTTATAAATAACGATAGTTGTTATATAACGATATTTTTACAGAATAATTTATTGAAAACATAAACCGGCCGAAATTACATTACTAATTTTTTGTAACATCTTTCTAGTACCTAATCAATTGAAATCTCTTTGTTCTAGTGACTTAAAATATTCGCAAATATTATAGGAAAACGAAACTCGATTCAAGTTTACAAAATTAAATTCTAAAATTACCATATAATTTCATACATGCACTTATCCTATTTCTGTAAACTTGAAAATTTTATGCTATTTATACGAGACTCGTTAAAAATAATAAAACTAGAATCAGTTGCTAATGAGTGAAAAAACAATCCAACTAATATCTCAAAAATAACATACACGATGAAGATCTTTCTAATTGGAGTCACTGCGCTTAGTAGAGACATCAACATAAAACAAGGCTTGTTTGAGTTATATCATTTTTGTTTTCTATTTCGTGTGTACAAGGTCAATTTTGTGTCATTTTTTACCTTCCGTCACCTTTAGGTAAGGAAGGTATTGTCTTTGGTCAAAAAATTCGATGATGAGTTTTTAATCAATAAGCACGTTTTAGGGTCCCTAGAATACGAATTTACTATTTTTACGATGATGTCTGTATGTGTGTGTGTGTGTGTGTGTGTGTGTGTGTGTGTGTGTGTGTGTGTGTGTGTGTGTGTGTGTGTGTGGATGTGTGTGTGCGTGTGTGTGTGTGTGTGTGTGGATGTGTGTGTGTGTGGATGTGTGTGTGTGTGTGTGTGTGTGTGTGTGTGTGTGTGTGTGTGTGTGTGTAACAAAATTTTCGTCTGCGATAACTCTAATACTACAGTTACAAAAATTATAATTTTTTCGAGTACTTCTTCGTTACATCCATATGAAGAGCTGATTAGATTTTGGTTACAATTGGTCAACCGGAAGTACCATCATTTGAAGATTTTAACAGTTTTTCTTGAAAAAACTATGTTAAATATCATTTTTTCACATTTGACGTTATGATAAATATTAAAGAATATTTTATTCTCTATACGATTTGACTGCATTATATACTTAATATTAAATGGATATAGAGTTAAAAAATTATAAAGAAATTAAATTTCATAAAGTAGCCATAGCTATGGAAACAGCTACTATATTAAGAAAATTCTGATTGAAAGATGTCAGTGTCAAGTGAAATTGACATAGTGTGTTTGTCTTATAATTTTTACTGGAAATATAGGATCTTTTGCTTTCTGTATGAAATTTGTATAAAATACATGCAACTGCTTTAAGGTAATGTACAAAAAATAATAATAATAATAAATCTTTTATTTCTGCAGATACATTACACTGTATATAGAAAACGTCACAAAATAATAATTTTCTGTATGAAATTTGCATAAAATACATGCAACTGCCGGAAGGTAATGTACAAGAAATAGAATATTTAATTTAGCAAGGAACTTTCCGTATGAAATTTATACAAAATACATAGAACTGACGGAAGGTAATGTGCTGGCCACATCAGATTTTTTTACTCAAAAACAGTGTTAAGGCACAATTTTTATATTATTTTTAACTCCCGCTACCCTTGGTAAGGGAGGTATAGGGATCGTGCTAAAAATCGCATATTGAGATTTTGGTAAATGACCACATTTTAAGGTCCCTAGAATCCAATTTTAACATTTTTACGGCCCAACTAATGTGAATTTGGGCTCGTAATGTCGACAGATACTATTTTGAGCTATAAGAAAATAACCTGTCATGGTGCTAGGATCTTTCTTCTTGAGAGCTAATGGCGTTTGTCGACGAGAGAGAAAAGAATATTTTCATCTGATTAAGAAAGTTCAGTTCCCATTTTAGCAACTGCTTTTTCATTGTCTAAAACTCCTTCATGCTCCGGCACTCACCACAATCTGCTGAAGTGTGTTTATGCAATTCTAGATTAGCTTTGGCCCACAAGTAAAGGCACCTAGTGTCTTTAAAACAGCCTAGCTATCTGACATTATGTTGAATGTAGCATGTTTGAGACCTTTTTACCTTCCGTCACCTTTAGGCAAGGAAGGTATTGTCTTTGGTCAAAAAATTCGGTGGTGAGTTTTTAATGAATAAGTACGTTTTAAGGTCTCTAGAATACGATTTTACTAGTTTTACGACGATGTCTGTATGTGTGCGTGTGTGTGTGTGTGTGTGTGTGTGTGTGTGTGTGTGCGTGCGTGCGTGATTGCGTACGTGTTTGTGTGTATGTGTGTGTGTGTGTGTGTGTGTGTGTGTGTGTGTGTGTGTGTGTGTGCGTACGTGCGTGGATCCTCTACTCTAACTCAAATACTATCATCAGATAACCGGAAATGGCACTTTACTTGAAGCTCAATATAGATTTTCTTTGAAAAATACCTTCAAATGTTATTTTTTCAAGATTTGTGTTACAAAAATTAAAGATTATTAAATTTTCTACAGATTTGCATAAATACTTTTTCTATACATTTTATGGATAAATTTATATAGTTATCTAAAAAATTTAATCCCGGAGCCTACGCTTTAAACAAGCAAAACTCTTTCTTTACACAGTTCATATCTCAAACGTATGTAACTGACAGATAAATGTCACTGTCAAAGAACTAATCATTTCAAATAATAATAGTAACGTTTTAAAAAGAAAGTAGTACATAGAACCACAGTTATATGGAATGGAATACAGTTTCTGCAATAATTAAATATCTAAGTATGTATTAAAAAAAGTAAAATTAAATTAATAAAAAATAAATAGCGGGAGGTTTGGTGGTTCACCACATCAGATTTTTAAATTTTAAAGTACACATTTGTTTTTAAGTTAGTAACATTTTAAGCTAACTTTTAAATAACTGTCTATTGAAATTGTTACTGTTAAAAATCTTGAAAAATTAAAATAAATAATAATTTTAAAAGAAATGAACATAATATGGAAAACATGCATTACAATATCCAATTGTAATAACAGGTGCAATTTTGAAAACTTTGATTTTTATTTTAATTGCGGTAGCTGATAACAAAATACATACTCGCCTGAAAACATTTGACAATTATAATATGAAACAACATCGTATGAACTTGTTTTTTACACAGTTAATTAGCAATTCGGACGAATATTCCCAATAAGCGAAATAAAAATTGCTGAATATGACAGATGTTACGGGACAGAGACTGTAATTTATATTGTTATTGTATAAATTCAAAATATGTACTGGTTTAGTTTTAACTACATATTTCATGTTCATGAATAACGAAAGTTGTTATTTATTATTATTTAATTTTACACAGTTACATATTATATTATGCTCGTATATAAAATTTCATATACGAGTATTTTATTTTTATATACTTTGTACCATTTATATTGTTGAAATAAATATAAAATTGAATATTATTAACATTAAATGTATGAACAATAATTGTATAATAGGCTCGTCTAAGTCTTGGGCTTTTTTTATTACATGTCGCTTATGAATTTTAAATATAAATAAATGAAAACGAAATAAAAATTGTTATAGGCGATGTGCACATTTTGAGCGTCAGCGCCTCTAATGGCTACATTGGCATTTTTGATTACCGAATCAATTTTGACATTTCGAGAAAGTGATACAATTTACAATTTTATTTTTAGTTGTTGCTATTGTATATAAATATTATACATCATAGTATATTGAAATGAGTAAAGAAAATATTTAAAATGCTATACCTATATGTGATGTGACAATCAAAAAAGGCAAAATACCAGCGAAGATACTGGGGCAGAAAATATAATTTTTCTCATAATATGTGTGATTTCTGTAAACCATTTTATTATATTATAATTTATAATATTAGTTGAATGTTACAAGATGCACAATACATGGAAATTGAGATTAAAAAGTTGGAAAACTTGAATGATTGGAAAGAAGAATATTTCTACATATCACGTTATCAGTGTATGAAGTTAGAATCTTTCTTTTATATTCGCAATAATTGAAGAAGATTTTTCATTGAAAATATACCAGGCTCTAAGTGGAATCAGTTGCACTAGCTCGGAAAAGAAAATACACGAAAAATACGAACCATGTGAATTTCTACCTTTAACATTAACATTACATGTACAAAATCTATAATAAATAGAAGAATTATGTCAAAAATAGACTTCTATTTCATACAACTGCAAGTATTATACAGTTTTAATACAATTTTCTGCTTCTTGTATTATATTTTGTTCAAATATTAACTTAAGAAACACATTTTTATATAATTCATTATTGCAATCAGACGACTATTGTTGGAATTTCATTCATACGATAAGTATCTTTTACAATGAAAAAATATGTATACCTAAAAGAATTTGCCATGTTGGTAGAAGAAAAAGTTATTTTCTTAAAAAATCTGTTCCTCATATAATCTTCTAGGAAATTTATAAAATTTGATACTTCAATCTATAATTTTGTGAGAATTATTACATCCCCCAATGCATCACAATATTTGACATCTTATCATTCGCTTTTATTGCAGATATTTTATAAAATAGAAATTTCAAAATTATTCTGACATAAAACATAACCTTGCTAAGTTTTAATTAGTAACCATTTTGTTATTTTTGCCCGCTGTCGGCGCTGACTACTTTTGTGCACACCGCCTATATATTTTGTATTTTTATAGCGATAATAACGTAAACTATTATTCACGAAAGATGACTATTCAAGGCCATTTGTAAGCCGTCTGATATAATATTACTTGCAGATAACTTCATTGCATTTCATATGCATGGGCGTGCAACATGAAATATTTATGGATACATTTTAACTGAATAAATAAGAGTAATTTATATGAAAATTATGTTTCTTTCTAAATAATGCCTTTCTGAAAGATTTATGTTCTTCACTTATGTTTTTGCAAAATTCAAAAACATAAACTTAACTATAAACCAAGGAATAATAATTTGATTTAAACGGCAACGCCACTGGGTACATATTAGCACAGAGGGCAGTGTAGTAGATAATTAGGTATCTGTAATTCTACGACATATGTCATTATTATTTATAGAGTGTTAGAAAGTAATGCCACTATTTACGTATATCTGTCACACCACATAAGTGAAATAGACATAGATTAAATAATATTTCTCTTTCTAATATAAAATGTTGCTAAGCTACTGCGGTAAAGTGATGTGTATTCTTTCTTCGAACAAATGACCTTGAATAGTCATCTTTCGTGAATAATAGTATAATTAATGTTTTTAGCGTACAGTGATCGCCATGTTGTGGCGTTAGTGTCACTACAGTTGTCCAGTTACTCTTTGGAAATATCAGTATAGAGTGGACCATGTATATTTTGCTCATAAATTCGCGATTGGCTTTACACATACACACATTTAATATTTCGGGGTAATTTTTTATTAAGATCAAAAGTAATTTTACTTATAATTTGTTTTAATTATTGTAATCTTAATACTTATCATTGTTGTAATCATTTATTAAATAGGAATGTAAATGCTGGATTACTTTTTATTATAAACTATGTTTTGATTATTGTAAACTGTCATTGTATTTAATTATAAATAAAAAATAGTTTAAATACTATTTTAATTATAATAATGGCACGTGGTGAGTATGATAACCTTCAATAGTATATTAAAGAAAGTCGTAAAGGCACATTAATTAAAGAGAATAGTTAACCTGATTATGAAAACGAGCAAAAATTATTAATTTTGCTTATCTGTTTTTTATTTACATATAATATGTATTATCGAAGATTTACATAAATTAACATTTAATACTATTCCTGTAGGTAAATCAAACAAATATATATTTTGAAACGATATAATAACTATCTGGCTTCCTTCATTGCCATTAAGTGTAAAGATTTTTCAGTTTGAAATGGACACTTATGTTTATTCTTGCAAAAATTATTGTATATTACCAATTTAATGGTAACGTATGTCGTTTCTTTCTACTTATGGCGGAGTAACACTAACGTCACAACTTTCGCGCCAAAATTTTAATAATTATTTTAGTCGTTATTAAGCACAATATCAAGAAAACAAAAGTTACGGAATTTCTTTTTTTAAATTTTTCGTAACATAAAATTTTTAAAAAAGTTGGACGGGCACATTATCAGAATCACATTAATTCCGCGTCGTTTGTTAATATTGAAATAATATACATAATATATATATATATATATATATATATATATATATATATATATATATATATATATATATATATACGTGTTGAGAATTCGTCACTGTTTTAAATATAATTATAACTTTTGTAGGATTTCAGTGAAAGGGCATGAAAGTAGAGCTCGTTTCTTGATTATTTCATCTAGCTTTCGGATTTATTTAATCCTTCATCAGGATGCTGTAAAATTATACATGAATGTAACAAATAGTAGTTAACATTTAGGTATGCAAACTTACAATAATGTGAAGTTTAGTTATAACATAGCTTCATTGAGAAATATAACAATATATAGGTACAATTTTTTAGTCTGCTGGAAGCACAAGTTTTACTACGGAGTTCTTCTCTCAACAGGTAAAACTTGTGCTTCCAGCAGACTAAAAAATTGTACCTATATATTGTCATATTTCTCAATGAAGCTATGTTATAACTAAACTTCACATTATTGTAAGTTTGCATACCTAAATGTTAACTACTATTTGTTACATTCATGTATAATTTTACAGCATCCTGATGAAGGATTAAATAAATCCGAAAGCTAGATGAAATAATCAAGAAACGAGCTCTACTTTCATGCCCTTTCACTGAAATCCTACAAAAGTTATAATTATATATATATATATATATATATATATATATATATATATATATATATATATATATACAAAAATAAATACTTGAAAATATTGAAATGGGACTAATGCACGAAATTAACAAATGCATTTGGATAGCAATTCATTACTATTAAATTTATTGCACAGTATCATCGTCTTGTGTACAAACACACAGAACAAACAATTATCTTTTTATTTATTTTGTTTGACTGAAGTAAATATAGGAGAAAGATAATTACTTAGAGAAAACTGAAAAGTCTATGAAGTTGAAACCGATTGTTCAGACATGTACGTAAACATAAACAATTACTTTGTTGTCGTTGTGTATTTATTTGTCCACAATTTCACGCTTTCGATTCAGAACAAAAGTGATCGGAGAACAACAAGTGTTGTTTATAATTTGAGTGGAAATGTAGATATGGAAGTTATGATGTTACGATTTCAAACATGACATGAAATGAAATTCTGGGAGGGTGAGGGTTGTTCGAGGAACATGACAGCCTTTGACCAGGTAGAAACGCCCTGCTGCGTTGGTGGTGGTGCTGTGATTTAACCGACCCGTTCTGAATCAATCAATATTCTTATATTTTTATCCAGCGTATGTATTTACATATATTATGTAAACTCTTTTTACACCTTTATAAAAGATGGTGAATTAATTTTACCTGTCATTCGATGACAATAAATTTTACAGTCTCTTCCATACGGCTACATCTGATAATGGTTGAACCGTTCAGTGAAGCACGATCTTTTCACTGTTTGTCTTGTCTATAAATATGAAATTTAATTACTTATATATTTTGTAACTTTCATTACGAATGATATAAGAAAACTTTAGGTAAGGAAGGTACTGTCTTTGATCAAAAAAATCGATGATGAGTTTTTAATCAATAAACACGTTTTAGGGTCCCTAGGGTCCATAGAATATTGGTCGTTTAATGAAAAACTATTTTAAAATATAATCCAAAACTTTTTAAATTTGGTATATAAGACTTTTATATCAGTGGGAACAGTTTTCTTGAATAAAATGGTTTTATTTTTATTTTAAAAATAAATGCTTCAAATAAAAGTTTTAGAGAATTAAATTCTGCGTCTAGCACATCAAGTATTATTAAATTAAGCCTTTGTATAAGGGAGATATGTAAATTTAAAAATTATATACATTTGGATTGGGACAAAAAACAACAAAAAACATACCTAGAAATGTTATGTATATCAAAACTGCCGAAGATGTCGGTTTGAAATCCGAGCTCGTAGAGCGAGGATTTTAAGACATCTAAGACTTTTAATGATTAATAACATCCGTAGTTTGTTCAATAGTTTATTGGTTTCAGGAAATTAAAACATTATTGATAAATACCATTTTTTGAAATTCTCTCATTAATGCTACTTTCAGATTGCTATGGTTAACAGAACAATTATTTTGACATATGTCAATATGACAAATATTCAAATTATGTGCTTTGTTTCACATGTTTATTACTTCAGAATAAAGTAGACCGTATTTAGAACGATAGGCTAACGTTATCTGTATGTATTAATGAAGAGTATTATATTTTCATTTTATTTTATTTTCATTTTGTAGACCGTTGTTGACAAGTCAGTATGGTAATAATATTACCATACAGATACAGATATTACTTAGTTACCAGCCTACTTTTGTACATGTAAACAATGGAATAATATCCTGAAACCGGTAAAAAAATTAATGCTATTGACAAATTAGGCCAAATACGTGCAATTTTATGATTGGGTCTATACTTCATGTTGGTGTTACGTACAAGGAAGTTGTGTGGTGTTTATATAAGCTCCGAAGTATTTGTACCATTTAATTGAAACATAAAAAAATTCAAACTGCAGTTCCAGTGGACATGTTAACTTTTGATTGAAATTCAAATTTTAAAATTATATGTACCGGGTGTCTTGGCCGACCGACACATAGGAGGTTAACATGTTAAATCACTTAATTGTGAATAGTATCTCCCCAGTGCAAGATATTAAGTTGAAAATTCGTGTACTTATTGGGGGATACTAATTCTATGGATTGCAGTCCAAATTAGTAAATTTAAATGTATAATATCAGAACAAATTGTTATTTACATTCCACAAAAAATAGTTACCAAGTAACAGCTTAAATAGCATAGTGGTAACGTGTGCGCCTAATAATAAACAAAATCAAAATAATTTTTACTGTTAATACGATATTAATTTTTGTTGAAATTTAATAAAATGGATACGTTATTTTTTATTATAAATATTTATTGTAATTATTTAACTGTGTGTTGTAATCAATGTGATTTAGATTTTACAAAATACGTAAAATTTATGCTTTAAATAATATTTGTATTTTATTAAAGGTTTAAGTATAAAAGTTTAAAAACATATTTTTTTTGGAGTAACGATGATCGACTGCGAAAAACATATTAATAAAAATTATTTTGAAAAGTAAAAATAAAATTTTGCTGCTGGATGGTTCCGAACTCGCGTCTCCGAGTTTTGTTTATTACTAAGCGCAAACGCTACCACTATGCTATTTGTACTGTTACTTAGTAACCATTTTGTCCGGTATACGAACAATAATCCTGGAAATTCTACAATTTTCTTAATTTTTACCTCCCGCTACCCTTGGTGAGGTATAAGGATCGTGCTAAAAATCACATATCGAGATTTTGGTAAATGGCCACGTTTTAAGGTACCTGAAATCCAATTTTAACATTTTCACGATGATCCTCCATTCTAACTCAAATATTATCATTCAGAAAATTCTGAAACCTTGTATTTCTAACTTTTTCTGTAATGCAAAGAGCCCATTAGATTTTGATGAAAATCGGATAACTGGAAATGGCATTTTACAAGAAGCTCAAAATAGTTTTTCTTCGAAAAATACCTTTAAATCTTATTTTTTCGAGATTAATGTTATTATAAAAATTAAAGATTATTAAATTTTCTATAGATCTGCATTAATACTTTTTCTATATATTTTATGAATAAATTTATAAAATTATCTCTAATTTAAATCCCAGAGTGTACGCTTTAAACAAATAAAATGCAGTTATTCAAATGTATGTAACTGGCAGATAAATGTAACTATCAAAGAAATAATCATTTCAAAATAATATTAGTAACGTTTTAAAAGGAAAAAAGTAAATAGTACAATAGAAAAGAAATTCAATAGTATCCAGCATAAGTAAATATCGAGGTAAATATGTAGGTATGTATTTAGATTAATAAAAATTAACGATTCACAAAAATGTTTAAGCTAATCCTCATTTTTGGATTTGTGAATTCAATTTTATCCCCGTATTTAAAATTTAATCTTCATTTTATTATAGCTCCGGTGGTTCAATGGTTAGAGCAACGCCTCATGTCATGAGTGTCCTCGGGGCTCTGGGTTCGAGGCAGGGATGTATGTGAACGTGAACCTACTCTGTAATTGGGATTCAATCCTGTTGAGGGGTTTAAAAAAAATATTACACATTTAAATTTACTAATTGGGACTGTAATTCGTAGAATATCCTCCAATAAGTATACAAAATTTCCTTAATATCATACATTGGGGAGATACTATTCACAATTAACTTATTTCACATGTTATTCTCCCATGTGTCGGTCGGCCTAAGGTACCCGGTATATAGGACATGTTATATTTTTCTTGAAACCTTTTCACAAAAAACTTTTGAATGAACTCTCCTCAAATGTTTTGTCTCGTGAAACACAACTTCGTGGAGAAATTAAAGGAACACATTATCATTTTCAATTGTTACGTGCATAATTCAAATTCAGCACCTATCGTTCAAAATTCGATAACCACTGTCCAGCGGCCAGCTTTGTATCGTAATCAATAATCTGATATTTGTAACATATAACCAGTGTATATATTTCCATATATTGGCTGCTTATTATTCAAACCAAATCATATCCATAATCTGTTATATCCAATGAATGTCTAAACTTCTTCCTTAATTCACAAAGGACTATGTTTTAATCAATACTACGCTTTGTAAAATTCTTTCTGATTTATGGACCAGTGTACCCATAACTTAAGATCTGAACATTCAGGAAGTTCAGAATATTTTTCTACTTCAAAAGTGTTTGATTGTTACTCACAAAAACGAAGTTTGCAGGGAGATAAATTTTATTTTTTAAATGCGAAGGAACAAAAGATTAAAATTACTTCCGTGTACTTAAATACTCATAAATATGGTTATAAAGAAGACTTTATTCATTTCACAATATCACTACATTAGAAAACGATTCATGTCAGGATAAATTGCTCGATAAATTGCTTATAGTTTTTCGGAAACTTATTACTGAAACACTGAAAGTACATTTGATCTTGTCTTGTGGGGTTACACACAAAACAAAATTGCATTATTAAGGTGGACTAGCTGCACCCCGTGCAAATATTTGCAACAAAGAATATTATGAGGCCATGTTATTAAATTATAAAAATATTTGGTAATCTTCTACACTGTTTTTTAACCACCGGGAAAACTCTCTTTGATTATTTGACACAAAATTTTGTTATAGTTACCGTCAAATAAATATAAATATGGACTGGAGATTACAACACTGAAGAAGCGGCAACACCACATATATATTTATTTGACAACGAAGATAATAATAAATAAATCATTTAGGGCCTGTTTGGAAATTCAAGGTTAAAGCAAAGGGCAAGAAACCGAACAAAACGGTTATAGATTAACCGAATTTTTACTGTTTATTTAACCGGTTATTTTTTCTGCGCTCCTTAAAATGTTTTTTACATTTATTTGAAGAATTGTGTGTGTGTGTGTGTGTGTGTGTGCATGTGTGCGTGCGTGCGTGCGTGCGTGCGTGTGTGTGTGCGTGCGTGCGTGCGTGTTTGTGTGTGTGTGTGTGTGTGTGTGTGTGTGTGTGTGTGTTTGTGTGTGTGTGTGTGTGTGAGTGTGGGAGTGTGTGTGTGTGTGTGTGTGTGTGTGTGTGCGTGGATCTGATTTACGCTCTACCTCAAATGCTATCATTCAGAAAACTTTGAAACCTTGTATTTCTACTTTATTCTAATATGGAATGAAGCCATTAGATTTCGGTGTAAACTGGAACTGGTACTTTACTTGAGGCTCAAAGTAGTTTTTCTCCGAAATATACCTTTCATTGTTATTTTTTGTGTAATTTGTGTTATTATAAAAATTAAAGATTATTAAATTTTCTTCAGATTTGAATAAATACTTTTCTATATATTTTATGAATAAATTTGTAAAATTATCTATAATTTAAATCCCGGAGCCTACGCTTTAAACAAACAAAACTCATTGATTACACAGTTCATCTCAAATGTATGTAAGTGACAGATAATTGTCACGGTTAAAGAACTAATCATTTCAAATTAATAATAGCAACGTTTTAAAAAGAAAATAATAAATAGAATCATAGTTTATGGAATGGATCTTAATACAGTTTCCAGCATAAGTGCGTATGTAAGTATGTATATTTAAATTAATAAAAATTGAAAGGTGGAGGTATTGTATTCGCCACATCAAATTTTTTAATATAAGGGATATATTATATTTTTAGATCATAATTATTGTAAACTAATCTTCATAGTTCATAGGCATTTGCTACTGAGTGTTCTGTTGCTTTAAGAATATTCTTATTCTAGTAGGAATATTTCTGACACCAATAGAACGTACTTATTCTCTCACGGAGTGAATAATGTTGCACAATAGTTATTTGAAACAACCATAGTAACTAGTGTCGGTTTTGGATAAATGAATATATTTATGTATACATAATTTTATGTTTAAGAATCTGTACAATCTTACTTATCTTGATGAATGTATAAGTATATACCGAAATGTTGGTTTTGTAAATAATAAATGTTATATGAAAAGTATACAGTCATTGAACGGTGTCTGGTCACTAATTATCATCTGCACCAACTGTACCCATAATTTTGGACAGTACTGTTGGTTCTTCAGAGTTTCAGGATTCCAAACGACTGCTGCGAATTCTAATTGAGTTTTAACTAGAAGAAGACATAATGTAAGCTATGTTGCAGGATTCTTGAAGTTCAAGTTGAACTTCTCGAAAGCTCTAATTAGAAATCCCAGCTTGTAATATGACTTCTTAACATTGTTGTTATTGGGTAGAATTCAGCGCTCTTCCTTAGTATAGTAGTCAACTGTAGTATCTTTGGAAATGGCTTGTTGTCTTTATTTTATTGATTTATTTTCTTAATTTAGTAGAAGCTTCTTAGTTAAATCAGACCAATGAGTTTGGAAAAAAGTATCGAACAATATATGCAGCGTGTTAAAAAGGGTAAAAATGAGGTTTTATACATTTCGATGTGGTAAATCACAACCAAAAAGATTTTTTCAAAATTCGCAAAATTATGGGCATTGTTGTTTAGTGCCACTGGCCACCACTAATTTTTACCTATCGCTAAGAGAGGTATTGAATTCATGCTAAAAATCGCATATCCAGATTTTAGTGAATAAGCACGTTTTAAGGTCCCTAGTATCCGATTATAACATTTTTACGATATGTGCGTGGGGCGCGCGCGTGTGTGTGTGTGTGTGTGTGTGTGTGTGTGTGTGTGTGTGTGTGTGAGTGTGTGTGAGTGTGTGAGTGTGTGAGTGTGTGTGTGTGTGCGCGTGTGCGTGTGCATGTGTGTGTGGATGTGCGTTTGTGTGTGTGAATGTTGGATCCACGATTTCTCAAATACTATATGACTTAAGACATTTTTAACTACGGATTCCTCAATCTAACAATAATGGGAAGAGTTGATTAAGTTTTGGTAACAATTGGACAACCGGAAGTAGTAGTTACAAGAAAAAAAATCATCTGAATATTATTTATCGAAAATATATGTAAATACTTATATTAAACGTTAAATTCTTTATTCGATAAATATAAATTCAATATTATATCTTCTATAGATTTAGAGATAAAGAAATGCATATAAAATAATTTGATGTAAAAAATCTCAGATCAAACTACATCAAGGCAAGAAATTCAAATGTTTGTAATTGACATATAAATGTCACTGTCAAAAATATTGTATGCCACTGTCTAAAATATTTGTACATTATTATGAAGATTATGAAAATAAATAAAAAAGTCAACAACGCAAAAGAATATACGTAAAAAAGAATATAAAAGGAATTTGCGAAAAAATGACGAATATAAAGGAAAAGAAAAGGAAAGTAGAAAAAGAAAATTTCAGGATATTGAATATAAAGAAAATGTATGTATTGTACATAATTTATTTTAAAATATCCCATAGATTTTGCAAATATATGTGAGAATTATTTTATAGTGAGACATGAATATATGTATTTGTATTTTAAAATATTTTTCGTTTTATGCGTACAACCAGGTAAAATATCTGGCGAGAGGTTATGTGCTGGCCACATCAGATTTTTAACAATGTCATTAATTACGTATTTAGGCTCGGGGTACACTATGCGTTTTGGCGGGACCGGTTTAACGGGACCGGTTGACCGGGAAGATAACTTTTTGTTTTAAATGAATGCGTCCACACCGATGCGGTTGCGGTGCGCTTGCCGGATACTACCGCAGCATGTTGCGGTTTGAAGGGACGGTCAATTTGCCGCATGACAACTACAACACATTGGAGATAATGCGAGCGTTCACAAGGGTCTAGTTTTGTTTTTTAATAGACAACGTATATTATTTGGGCTCTGCACTGACCAGATGTTGGGTCGACTATGTCCGAATCGGGATATCATTGCTGCCGTCCTGTTTAGCGGGATATGTGTGGGCGCTATACAATCCATCCCGTTTAACCGGATGCGGTTTTACCGGTCCCGCCAAAACGCATAGTGTGGCCCGAGCCTTACTGAATACCAATTGAATGACAGCTGTTACAAGAGTTACTAAAAATCGTTTGTTAATTCTCAGTTTTTACCTAACGACTATGTTAACAACTATCTTAGTGAATTAGGCCGAATATCAACACAATTTCGGAAATGGGATCAATGACAAAATCAATCTCTTCTTCTGATTTAAAATATTGACCAAGTAAATTATTTTTACGGTTAAAGAATAAACAAAAGACGCACATAAAATCAGGTGAGTATGGTGGATGTTCAATCACCCTGATGTTATTTTCTCACCAAAAGTATTAAAGTATCAAAATTCGATATTAGGTTGAATATAATAAAACATAATGAGCATAATTAAATGTCACGAACAGTAGTATCATGCGTGTCATGGCGCCGCAAGTGTGTGCCAATTATAAATAAACTATATTTACATACCTGCGAGTGTGGGGCTGACAACTAATAAAATTAACATGGTTTGAATGAGTTTATGAACACAGAATTGCGCGTTAAAGCACCCAGAACGCATTCTGGCAGTCACATAAACAACTGCATTCCACTTTTATTTTTTAATAGGAATGTTTGTTGCTATTTCCAGTAGAAATACTGTTTAACCTACATTTGGCAGTTCTGCACTCACGTCACAATCATTATTTCAAATATTTATCCTGCTTTTGATAACTGCAAACACTGGAAGTAATTAACACTGTGGAACTGTAATAGAACATAATGAAATTTGATGCGAACCGGCTGTAGTCACTTTGTGGTAGGGATACATTCACTAATTCACAACAAAAAAATTGGTGGCAGTGGTAATAAAATTATAAAATCTGTGGCATTCTATCACAGAAACTAATAATAACATTTTATTTTATCTTAATGTTAAATACTCATATTTGTCAGTTTTTCTTGTTCCGTTCATGTAATATTTAATACATAGTACACCGTTCAAAAATATAGAGACACCTGCTGAAGTATATAAACCAATGTAGATACCTACTTAAATTATTTCCCTCGAATGAAAGTTAAAAACTGAATATTTTAGTTTGTTTTCCACTGTTTATCTTAGATTCCTTTAAAGTATCAAATAATAACATTTATCCAACACCGACTGATAATATACTTGTTACTATGGTTATTTGAAATAACTAATGTACAACATTAGTCACTCCGTGAGAGAATATTTTAGATGTCACGGAGGAATTATTACTGAATGTTGTGTGTTTTTTTAAATATAAATCAAAAGCAATTTAAAAAATTATTTTATTATTGAAATAATTTAACATTATGAAACTTATGCTAAAATAGGTTACTTATCTTTACACAATGACAACTGTTATGTATAACTGATGTAACGACAACGAGAAACGAGTTTGTGGTTACTTACTTCGGAATTAAATTCAAAGATTTAGAAGCACAAGCAGCTGCTTCTAAGTGAAAACGTTTTAAAGGAAGGTCCTCATTTTCACCCATTTTAATGTATTTTTTTTTCAAATAATCGTCAATGACAGACAATAATTATTACAGCAATTTTTTTTTTTTCAATAACAACATAATAAAACCATGTGAAAACCATAACAATCATTCAAAGGTTACTTTGTAATTTAAAATACTGCATCAATTGGCTTGTCGGTGTCAAACGACGAATGAAAACATAAAAATGATTTAAGAAGTTTTTAAAAAAGTGTTGAATAAAACGTTGTATTACACTCGTGTGAAACGTATATTAGTCACTAAAGAAAATTAGCCACTCGCCCTGCGGCCTACGTGTCTAAACTTTTTCTTTCGTAACTAATATTATACATTCCATATTCATATAATAAATAACTATAATCCAACACCAACTCATAATATACTTGTTACTATGGTTATTTGAAATAACTAATGTAAAACCTTAGTCACTCTGTGAGAGAATATTTTAGAAGTCACCGAGGAATTATTACTGACTTTTGTTTTTTTTTAATATAAATAAAAAGCAATTCTACAATAGTTATTTATGCATTAAGGGCATAATCAAAAGATTGTAGCACGGGGGAATGTTTAAAGCTCGACGCGTAGCGGAGAGCTTTCATTTTCCCGAACAACGTTTTATTTTATTTTGGTTCTCGAAATTCGATTCGGTATCGTTGTGCTGGCGTTGTGAATTTTAAGTATGCTGTGGTTTCTAACTATATTATTTGTTTATAAAAAAATTTAATTTAGTGTCAAATGAAAATGGAAGATATCGATTATTCAAAAGAAATATCAAATGAATATGACGCTGCCCAGAGGAAGTTGATTCCACAGAAGTGAAAAGACGTATACGAGAAAGGATACGAATAGTTTTACGAGCAGCGGTGTTCAAAAAATGTGATTTATCGAATTTATTATGTTGTCTGACATTTATCTAAAAACGACGATGTTGACGTTTGAATAGCTGTTGCTTGGCAACTTTATAAACTCTCGGGCGATAAAAGCCAAATTGTGCACGTTTTTGAGGGCAGGTAAACAAGTTTATGATTCCAAAATAAAATAAAATTATTTTATTATTCATATAAACATTTATGCAAAAATATTTTACTTATTATCTTTACACAATGACAACTGTCATGTACGGCTGATGAAACGAAAACGAGAAACGAGTTAGTGATTACTTGCTTTGGAATTAAATTCAAAGATGCTGCTTGTGCTTCTAAGTCAATATGTTTTAAAGGAAGGTTCTCATTTTCACCCATTCTAATGTATTTTTCTTTCAAATAATTCCCAATGACAAACAATAATTATTACAGCATCAATTGACTTATCAGTGTCAAACGAAGAATGAAAACATAAAAAAGATTTAAGAACTTTTTAAAAAAGTTTTGGATAAAACATTGTATTACACTCGTGTGGAATGTATATTAGTCACATAACAAAAAACATTCTTTATTATATTTGAGAAAAAATAATGTTTTGAAAAGTGAGTGAAAAAAGCTTGCGACAAATAGCAAGAAAAGTTGGTGTTTACTGAATTGTGTCAGAACAAGAACAATCAGGTGTATCCATATTTATTGGACGGTACTACCTATATGTACATGAAATTTACAGAAAAGGAGACGGTATAATTTTAAAAATACCCGGTATCCTATAAACCCTTACAATAAATAATATTAATGGCCAGTTGCACAGCTTATAGTTATACACAGTCTTAACTACAGGCATTGGCGGATCCAGCGGGGGGCAATGGGGGTGATCGCCCCCTACTTGGTGGTTGGTAAATTTTAATAAAATAATAATTTAAAAAATATATTATCTCGTAAATATCGTCGTTTGGTTACTTGATATGAAATAATTCAGGGCAAGTTGACAACTACTATGCTGGGCACCCCGTATCGTGGAATAGACTCGCCAGTCGTCAGTACGTCGGTCGCAGTTTTATTAATGCGTAATGTACTATTAGGTTTCATACGTTGTACATAATAAAATATTTGAATACTTCGTATAGCTTATTTAAACTAAAGATACTTGTAAGTATTTTTCTTAGACAATTGTAAGGTATAAAAATCAATTTAATTTAATTTTTATTTGATTGTATTTCAGTATACTTCATTATAAAATGTCCAATCAAAAACGCAAACATCGTTATTGTTTTGCCACGCCACGAGTAACTAAAAAACAAATTCATCGAGATAATTATACATCATGTAGTACAGAAGAATACTACAGAAAAAGTAATTTTATTCCTATGTTAGATTTTATGATAATTTGACTCGTTTTTCTAAAGATACTCTCAATGCATTTCATTTGAGTGTTTTACTTTCCAATAATTTAATAACAATGAGTACAGAAGACTTGCAAACATCTACCAAAATATTGTGGTATAAATACAAAATTATTTTATTAAATATACAAAACGTTAATTCACTGGAAATATTTGCTGCTGAATTAACTATGTGGCGCGCTAAATGTCTACGTTTAATTCAATCTCCTTCAAAGGAAATAAATTTAAAAAATGCTGTAGAAATATATTCCTCTATTGACTTTGATGTGTATCCAAATTGCCATACACTATTTCAAATATTATTAAAGTTGCCTATTAGCGTAGCCAGTGCAGAACGTAGCTTTTCCGCTCTTAGAAGGCTGAAGACATGGCTGCGAAATAGGAAGACACAAGACAGGTTATTAGGACTGGCACTTATGCATGTGCATCAAGACGATATAAACATTGAAAATGTAATTAATCGTTTTGCTACTTCAAAATATAAAAGAACTGATTTTATAATTTAATTGATTTGTATGTATTAATTTATCCTTTGTTATGCAGTATATTTACATATATATTTTTGTTGTCAACATATCATATTTCATTGCTGAAATAAACGAAAAATCGATTACTTAATTTTGTATTTCTGTACCTTCTTTTGAAAACTTAAAAAGTCTTTATTCTGTGCTTTAAGCTTAAATTAATAAAATATTGCTTCTATTTTATAAAATTGGCATATTTTCATATTATGTCTTTTAATTCGAACGAAGTAAAAGTTTCTTAATCCGCCCCTCCTTGGACATTTCCTAGATCCGCCCATGACTACAGATCAACAAAAAAGTGCGTAAATTTTGACAGTGATATTTACAACTCATTTAATATTTTGTTTTGTTGCTATATTATCAATTTAATCAACGATTAACAATTTAATTATAAGCTTTGCAACTGGCCATAAATATTCATAATTTCGGATTATTTTGCTTATTAAATTGAAATGTCGCTCAACACATTACATATTAATATTTATCCGTTTTTATTAGTGAGTAAAATTACCTACAATTTTAATATTTTTTTTAAATTTATGATATTTATGATATTATATTTAAAAAACATAAATAACACATACATTCATGCAACAAGTGTCCTACGCCATACATCATTTTCGCCTCTCCCATATTCATAATGGCAGTTATTATACAAGCTCTTCTATTTCTTCTTTTCGCTAACTTTCAGTTAGTATACTGCATCATTTACACATACACATTGGACGTACAATGTTAATCAAACAATTAAAATCATAACTATCATAAATATAAACTTCGTATTTATTTGTGTTTAAGAATTTGAATTTATATTGATCATCTTAGGAAAATATTGTATGAAACATTAAATACGATTTTTCCTGAATTAATTATTAATTTTTTGCCTAGCTTAGCGACAAATAAATGACATTTTATGGAAAGGCGTTTTAATAGTAATTTATGGTACAAGTGAATGAAGTTTAGCCGAATATACTAAAATGCCATTTTTGCATGATCATTTTTTTTTATATGTGTACCGATAGGATTTCTAAGGCAATAGGTTTTATTTACAAATTAATGATAGGTAAGTGATTGTGATTATTTACCGATCAGTAGGAAAGGTGGTAAGTAAATAATAACAATGATCAAAGTTACTTTAAAAATGACAACCAAAATTTTTTAATATGTCAAACTAATTTTTAAATCGTATTTTTTTAAAAAAAATTGTGCGTATATCGTGCAAAAAACCTAATAAGCATTGCGGTCAAGTCATTTTCTACCGGTACCTACCGGATATCATCCTTAATCCGTAAAAAGCACTTACTGCCCTTAATCTTTTAAAATTTAAACAGGTATAATCTCTCATTGTTATGAATTTTTTCTATTATCATTTAAATTGTTACTTTAGTAAATATTTTTAAATAGATCAGGTAAAGTCCAATGTTAAACTAGTAGTTGTAGCACTATTTCAAAGACAAACATTACAAATAAAAATTAAACTTTTTATTTATACAGGGTGTTGACACGAACATAGGGATTTAACATGTGAAATCAAATTTTCGTAATTTCCTGCTCCCCTAATTATTTTAGGTAAAAAAGCTATAAATAAAAGTTGTAGAGCATAAAATTCTGCATCGTCCCAAATTAGCAAAAGCCATGATATTGAAACAAAAATTAACAAATGTTAACGGTTTATCTGTCAAGTTATGCTGCGATAGTTTATTTTTATTATTATTTTTTGGAATTACTGTTGAACTGAAAATATGCCGACAATTATACATATAATAAGTGACAAAAATCAATAAGTTATTTTACAGCGTTAATAGTATAAGACAAGTGCGAGATCTATTTGCGAATTTATATCCTCGATAGACCAATTCCGTCGTCGACATCAACAATCCATATCATTCGTATTTCTTTGTAATAATAACTGATTACAACAATGTGTTGATTACAATAATTAAAATACAAATTATAATAAAAATTGATTTAGGAATTATATTTTCTTCAGCTTGTAATAAAAACTAATAGCTACTCCAATATTATTAATTATTTAAAGTGAAAATAATTCCGTATTTAATGGCAAAATATGCATGGTCCAGGCTATAAAGACATTTTCATACTATAACAATGCAGAATTTTATGGTCTACAATTTTTATTTGAAGCTTTTTTACCTAAAATAAATAGGGTGTACGTGTCACCACCCTGTACGTGTTTAGGAAAAATATTTTAAGAAACATATATTAAATTAAAAATGTTTTTATTTTGTCCGTAGGTTTCGCTTCTTCCGCAAAAATACCCACTCACAAAACATGTCATTTGTCACTTGTTTCATAAATAACTATCATTTGGCCTTGTACCACATATCTCCCCACTCAAAAATAAAAATTCACTTTCATCACTTGTTTCATAATATTTACTATCATAAACACAACATCAAACTTCTGTCACTTGTGTTGCCTTTAGCACAATTAACCACTGCCACTAATTTTGTTATTGTGAATGTTACATTAGTGTGTGTAGTAACAGTAACAGGCACATCGCTCGGTGGTGATTTTTTCCGCGCGCCGCGTAGTATTGTTGGCGTTGACAGGCCGCGACCGTGCGATGCTTTGCGTAGCACGTGCGTGTGGCTTTGTCTGGTTTTAAACACTAACTGACAGTTAGTTATCTTGTGTCTGTGGCTGTGTGGAGCCGCCGGGTCACCGTACACACGATGAGAATAGAAAGCCCCGGCTTGTATTCCCGTCCCGTGTGTATGTGGCATTATTTCCAATTCGCTTCAGTCCCAGAAACAAAAATGTTGTTCACCACGCGCGACTGTCAGCTATTCAGCGCTAGAAATAACTGCAATTATTCACAATATTACCCATTCTCCCGCGATACAATTAACTCTTTCCGTATCATTTCCGACCTGTTAATTCCTAAACGTCAAAAGGTTTTATTGGTTTGCTTTGCTCCTACATTACTATATATCGTGCAGAAATTTATTTCATTGTCTATTCG
Organism: Harpalus rubripes; assembly: GCA_963082715.1. Taxonomy (NCBI): domain Eukaryota; kingdom Metazoa; phylum Arthropoda; class Insecta; order Coleoptera; family Carabidae; genus Harpalus; species Harpalus rubripes. The sequence goes on along the minus strand of OY720453.1, from coordinate 18,372,752 downwards.
AATACATTCATTTGTGTCCAGACTCCAGAGAATACATTTCTATACCTAATAGCTTAATTAGTTAGAATTTATCTATTAGATTTATAAAACTCTGTTTTTCAATTATAAAAGTGTAGTATATTTTTAAAGTAAGGCTCGGTTTTACCAAGTATAAGCTAACATGCGGTTATGAAACATGGAGTTAAAAGTAACATGAAGTTAATGCCCGGTTACCGCCGTAAACGTTTTTCCACACAAGTAACTGCGTGTTAGCTAACCCAAAAATTTTGGTTATTTTTATAAGATTGGTACAATTTTCTCATTGAATGCGGAGTTTTATACAATTGACAACCATGGGCGCCGTTTAGTGGGGGGCAAGGGAGAGGGGCGGTCACAGTTACTAATTTTTTTGAGAAACAATTTCAGATTTATTCTGTAACGGCAACAATACTGAAAAATCTGGTGTGGCCAACACAATATCTCCCGCCATTTACAGTCACAAAAAAGATTAAATTTTTTGGATTAGCGAATTTTGCTCCAATTTTGACAGTTTATTTCTTAAAATATAGTCTAATCTAATCCAAGTAACTACCTTTTTTAAAAACCCTTAACAGGATTAAATCCCAATTACAGAGTGGGTTCACATTTACACACATCCATGCCTTAGTGGGATTCGAACTCAGAGCCCCGAGGGCACTCATGACATAAAGCGTTGCTCTAACCATTGAGCCACCGGAACTATAATAAAATGAAGATTAAATTTCAAATACCGGTAATCCAAAAATGAGGATTAACTTAAATATTGTTTTGAATCGTTAATTTTTATTAATCTAAATACATACCTACGTATTTACTTATGCTGGACACTGTATTGAATATCTTTTCTATTGTTCTATTTACTTTTTTCTTTTTAAAACGTTACTAATATAATTTTGAAATGATTAGTTCTTTGATAGTGACATTTATCTGTCAGTTACATATATGTGAATAACTGCGTTTTGTTTGTTTAAAGCGTAGCCTCTGGGATTTAAATTATAGCTAATTTTATAAATTTATCCATAAAATACATAGAGAAGTATTAATGCAAATCTATAGAAAATTTAATAATCTTTAATTTTTATAGGTAATAACATTAATCTCGAAAAAATAACATTTACAGGTATTTTTCGAAGAAAAACAATTTTGAGCTTCTAGTAAAGTGCCATTTCCGGTTATTCGACTTTCACCAAAATCTAATGGGCTCTTTCCAATACAAAAAAAGTTCGAAATACAAGATTTCAAAATTTGCTTAATGTTAGTATTTGACTAAGAGTGGAGGATCCACACATGCATGCACACATACACACAAACATCATCGTGAAAATGTTAAAATTGGATTCTAAGGACCTTAAAACGTGGTCATTTAGCAAAATCTCGATATGCGATTTTTAGTACGATCCCTATACCTCCCTTACCAAGGGTAGCGGGAGGTAAAAAAATGAACTAACAAATGAGAAATTTATCATCATCATCATCATCATCATTATCATTTGGCAGTTCAGTTCATATCCCTTTTTATTAAACAACGCTTTTAACCAGTTGCTAAAATGAACTACTTTGTTACAGCATAAACCCGACTGGCAATTAAAATTTTAACAGGAGATTGTAAAAAATATAAATTCAAAATATTTACTACACAGCAACAATCTTCTGTCATTAGCCATTTTGACATTTAGTCAGTTTACAGACTTTCGTTGAATTTCACTTCTTTGTTAGTTAGTTAAGTTAGGGTAAAATGTTGTAATCCAATTTTGAAGTACCTACTTATATGATTTTCTATGTGTACATAATTGTATATTAGGCTTTATTTAAGTAAGATAGTTTATATTTAATTCGATACTTCTTTCACCTGTTATATAAAATGAAATTTATCTTATACATATACATTTTAAATATTAATATAGAATAGCTATTCATAATTTAGGTTAATTTATAAATATAAATCAACTCAATTTGAACAAGGCATGCTCGATAAGAAGATTTTGCGTTGACCCAATTAAAAAATGTTTGTTCGTGATATCAGATTTCGAAGTCTTAAGGTAAAAAGAAAATTCGAGCCCTACGCCAGAAGCTAAGTATATCTTTCCAAAAATATCTTGAAATAACAAAAATAATTTTGGTATAATTAAATACGAGACAAGATTGTCACCGTATGGAGACTTAAAACAATAATAGAGAAAGTACCTATCATAGCAAAGTCCTGGTCCTGATATTAAATATATACCAACAAAAGTAAGAAGGGAAGCCATAAAAGGAGGATTAGAATTGATAAGTTGATTACATATTTGATATCTCTCCACTCGTATACTATGTATCTAGTGACTGGTCTTTTCTACTATCTTAATCCCTTTATTTTATTCTAAAACAAAAACTTTGTCTTATTGAAGATAAAGGCATAAATATAGCACCCAAGTGTTAAAGTATAAAATCAATTACATTATCTTGTTATGTCCATTTAATAGAGTTTTCACATAACGTTAAAATAGATAGCGTGAACGTTATTCTACACATCAAAATACGTTTTCGCATACCGTACACGCTATTTTATCTGTCACATACACATACGGAAAATAGATGGCGAATTGGAAAGGCTTATTATATGATTGCTTATATTCAGCAAATTTAACTGAGAAAAATTGTCATACAAACAACCAAACAACATTTAAAATAGAAATATTACTTTTGCCCGGGTGCCAACGTAACTTAAATTTTAAGCGTTCCTTAAATATACAATGTCAATTAAACATTCCTGTCACAATTTCGATTTTTTTTTGTTTAAGAGACGCTTAAAATTTAAGACTTGTTGGTACAACTGGGCATTACAGTCTTGCGACCTCTAAATACAAACAGTTGCGTTTGCACAAACTAAATGTTAACTAAAAAGATGCAGCTATATTCCTCTAAAAGTTTAGTTATGTCTGTTTTAACTTGAAAAATAAAGTAGTTTTCGACGGACGCTATTTCTGGACAAATAAGGTTAAACCTTACATACATAGGTAACGTAAAAAATTTACGTACGCATGCGCACCGATGTCAAAATGAGCATTCACACTATTTATTTTGACGTTATGTGAAAACTCTCTAATAAAAGTTTCTCAAGTTTAAATAATATACTTTCAAAATTTTTCCTAAAATTTATCTAACAGGTATTATACAAAATTAAGTACTGAAAATATTTGACTTCATCAACCTAGTTTTTGCCTCCTAGAGCAGTGGCGTAACTAACGGGCCCGCAGGGCCCGCATTGCGGGCGGGCCCCCGGCTCTAGAGGGGCCCCAATTTACATGATTTATAATTTTGTTACTACTGCGAAATTTTGAATTTAATAATTTTTTTGTAGCAACATAATTTAATCATTTTAAATGTCAATTTCCAAAAATATTATTGGCTAAGGGGCCCCTTATCCGCTATGTATAATCAAGCTCTTTAATTTCTATCGCATTTCGGTCGGTAGAATTTCGATTTCTTGGCAAATATTTTCCTGCAACGGATCCAGAGTTTTGTTTTAAAATAACCCCATAAAAAGAAGTTTGGGGCTGTCAAATCCATACACCTGGCGGTCAATCTGTATTACCAAAACGTGGGATTAAATAACGATACGAGAATGATTTTCACAAAATTGCTATTATTTAGACTGTATGATACTGATCCATCTTGCAAATACCATATAATATCGCATCCAAGTTCTTTCATTTGGGATACCAAAAATGTACGAATCAATTCCCTGTAACTTTCACCAGAGGACTGTGCCACCAATTTCATTTTCAAAAAAATACGGGCCAATCACATTTTCATAGTAAATGCCACAACATACAATGACTTTGGTGGAATGTAATAGTGCCTAATCTTAGAATTTTAGGTCTCTAATATTGGTTATTTTGCTTCTTAACATATCAACTCAGATGAAAGTGAGCCTAGTCAGAGTTTCCACAAGTTCTTGTGGCATGTAGTTCTTCATGATAAACGCTACAATTAAAAACGGGCCCCAAAAACTTTTTGCGGGCGGGCCCCCGAACTCTTAGTTACGCCACTGTCCTAGAGGCTTTAGTACCCTACACTGATGAGCTCCAATAAAAGTCAAACGCTTCTGTGGTTTCTAATAAATGACCGAAAGGTTGATTCAGAGACTGAAATCTTGTGAAACGTGTCAAGTATGATTTTTATGAGCCGATTTCACATTTTTAATTTTTTACCTACCGCTACCCTTGGTAAGGGAGGTATAGGGATTGTGCTAAAAATCGCATATCGAGATTTTGGTAAATGACCACGTTTTAAGGTCCCTAGAATCCAATTTTAACATTTTCACGATGATGTCTCTTTGTATGTGTGTATGTATGTGTGTGTGTATGTATGTGTGGATCCTTCACTGTAACTCAAATACTATCTTTCAGAAAATTTTGAAACCTTGTATTTCGAACTTTTTCTGTAAATGAAAGAGCCCATTAGATTTAAGTGTAAATCGGGTAATCGGAAATGGCACTTTACTAGAAGCTCAAAATAGTTTTTTTCGAAAAATACGTTTAAATGTTATTTTTTCGAGATTAATTTTATTATAAAAATTAAAGATAATTAAATATTCTATAGATTTACTTTAATACTTTTTCTATAAATTTCTGGATAAATTTATAAAATTATCTATAATTTAAATCCCAGAGTCTACGCTTTAAACAAAAAAACGCAGTTATTTAAATGTATATAACTGACAGAGAAATGTCACTATCAAAGAACTAATCATTTCAAAATAATATTAGTAACGTTTTAAAAAGAAAAAAGTAAATAGAACAATAGAAAAGGAATTCAATACAGTTTCTAGCGTAAGTAAATATGTAGGAATGTATTTAGATTAATCAAAATTAATGATTCACAATAATGTTTAAGCTAATCTTCATTTTTGGATTAAAGAATTCTATTCTATCCTGGTATTTAAAATTTAATCTTCATTTTATTGTAGCTCCGGTGGCTCAATGGTTAGAGCAACGCCTCTTATCATGAGTGCCCTCGGGGCTCTGGGTTCGAATCCAACTAAGGCATGGATGTGTGTGAATGTGAACCCACTCTGTAATTGGGATTTAATCCTGTTAGTGGGTTTAAGAAAGAGGTAGTTAGTTGGACTAGATTAGACTATATTTTAAGAAATAAACTGTCAAAATTATAGTAAAATTCGCTAACCCACAAATGAGGATTAACTTAATCTTTTTTGGACGCGGGCTGTAAATGGCCACACCAGATTTTTTTTAAAGTATTTTAAATGAAAGTTTATGTAATATATTTCATAATAATATAAAAAATAATAGTTATTTTCATAAATAATTAAATATAAAGATTAGCGCCAGAAATAATCATGAAAAACAATCTCTCACTCCTGTGACATAGGAGCACATACATTACGTCATTCATAGCCAATAGGAAAACAGTTTACGTTATTTAGATAAAAAAAATATAAGCGATAGTATGTCGCATGTTAAACTGTATGCATGTGGTCAGACGTTACATTCTGTTTCAGATCACGTGACTTTTTCAAAATATAACACAAATTTCAATAATTAATTGTAAAATATCTAATGCATATTTCGTGATATTTTCAAATTTGAAGTTCTTTACAGAACAATATCTTTTAAAATTTAGTACTTAGAAGTCATATAAAAACTCTTGCAACAGCCCTATTGTATATTTATTATTGGTTAAAAGTATATCTCTAATATTATTTTGGTTAAAAATGTAATCAAAGTTCATTGCATAGATGCAAAAAAATGTTATTTTAATATTTTTATTTTCACAATATTCAATTTGATACCTCTTTTCGTATAAGAACACTTCAGGTGAAATGTGTTGAGGATTGTTAGATGCAAGGAAAATACACAATTTTATTTTAGTTTGAAATTGCTTCAGGTCTCTAGAAACATGAGCCCTAGGCGCTCGTCTTGTTTGCCTACGGTATACAGCAAGCTTCTGACAATAGGATACACACATGTATCGAAACACTGTTACATTCTCATACCAATGATAACGACATTGTTAACCTGGTTTAGAGTTTCATTTCAATCTTCTTACTATCTCTTTATGAATTCATTAAGAATTTAATGATGGAATATGTAACGAAAGTATAATATTTTAAAATAGGTAATACTTTGAAATATTCCTTACAAGAATAAGAGTATCTAACAATTTTTAATAAAATTCAAAGAATAAAAACAATAGTTACAATAAATCTTTTATTAGAAGGCATTCTAGTCTAGACCTAGGGTTTCAGAATAATAATAATTTAAATGAGCACCGTCACTGATCACAATTAATTCGAAAATACAACGGCAAATTTAGAGAGCTTTAATTTTAATGAAATGCAGTTTGTGTAATTTTGTTAGTTAATTGCAAATTAGTTTCATATTAAAACTTTATTGAATAAACGGACACTTTTTAGTTTATTTTTCATAAATATGAAAAAGTAAGTTTTCAAATTAACGTTTATGAAAACTAAAATACAACTTCACACGAAGTACTATTTATAATTATATTTATTAACAAGCAAATTTACCATTTTTTTCACCCAGTGGCGTAACATGCAGCCATGGGCAGACTCGGATTGGCCAGTCGGGATAATCGGGAATTTCCCGAGAGGCCGCGGCTTTTTGAGGCCACCGCTCGGTGATTATAAACTAAAATTTGAGTACGTAGCATCATCTAATTAACTTCACCGGGTAACCGTTCTTATTTAGATTTTTTAATATTTTCTAATTCTTGGCAAAATTTCTTTCGGTGTTGCAGATATAGTCCGAGATCGAATATATAAGGTTTTGATAATTTCGTTTGTAGATTTTTAATGATTGGAATTATAGTTAAGGTATTGTCCGGTGCTGGTGTGTTGATTTATAGTAGGGTAGTCTGATGTTACTAGTCCATGGTTCGTTTTCTCTGTTAAAACATCCAAGAACGGAAGGACTCCATGAGATTTTTTCTCCATTGTGAACCTAATATAAAGTATCATTGACATGTCTAAGCCAAAGTTTAGGTCTTGTATTGACTGTATCTAGTGTTAATTCTTCAAAAAATTCCTTGTATAAATTGGCTATAACTGAGAAGAACCCATCAGCAAACCATCTTCTTGTACAAAATATCGTTTTCTTGGAAATATGACAAGAAGATATGGTATTAGCTCAAAAGTTCTACAAAATGTTTTGAATTCTTCACATATGATGTTCTTTTTCCTTGAAGTGGCTGAATGATTGGTAATAGAAATTATGATAGTTTGTAAGTAGGAGAATTTATGGAATTTTTGACGGGTTTCTGAGATGCTTAAATCTTTCTTATGGATTTTTGAAAGCCCCCTGTACAGGTGTGGAAGCTTGCTAAAATAGGAAGTGAGATCTGTTTTTGTTCTAAATGGAATATAATTCTTTATATTTCTTAAGAGCACGGTACATTTTGTTTTCTATAGACGTAGTAGAATGTTTTCCAAGTTTCTTATAATTTCCTTGATTCAGAAGCACTTCTATTTTCTGATCATATAAATTGGTATCCAATAACGGTAACACTTCCATTATCTGCGGGTAGAATATTATTGGTTATGTTATCTTTCAATGCTTTATTTTCTTCGTTTTCAAGATTAGGTTTGATCACATATTTTTTTTGCTTCAGAATTTTGCTCATTCTCTATGTGATTTAATATTGTCTACAACTTTTAAACGAAACTAGATGTTACTTTCTTAACTACAGAATGTTCTATATTTTAAATACTATTTTAGGAGCGTTTTTTATATTTCAACATCTTTTATAACTGTTCAATTTCTATGTAGACAAAAAAATCATATTATCCAACACCAAAACTAATTTACTACTTTGTGGCAATATGATTATAAATTTTAAAGAAACTGGAGATGAGGATGATCATGATAGAATTTTCCCGGGCCGCTGTATCTTCCCAATCCGGCCCTGGCCATGGGCCTGTGTTCCCAAGTCAATTCGGGGCCCTATGTAGATAAATAAGTAGTTTTACTGATCCCATAATAGGACACTTTTAAAAAATACTTTTTTAAATAAAATGTAATTTAAAAAAATATTAAAAAAATAAATACAATATTGTACGTTTATGTCAATAGCTTTTACTGATTTCTTTTTTTGCCAAAAGTTGATATTAGCGTTTTCGGCTTATATGGTGTCAGTGCGTACTCAGTGCTCTGTGTGACGTCATGGAATCGGTTTCGACTCTAAGTATCCTAATGCAAGTTTAAGTGGAAAACGAGACCATAAATGAGTGCAAGTCTCAGAGCCTAGTTTTGGCGCGTTTTCCAAAATTATCTATGAATTTCAAGGAAGTACTCCTTTGTATCTGAAAAGTATCTTTGAACTGAAAACGAAAATAATTTTATCTCAAATACTCATATGAGTTTACATTCTTACTTTTTTATTTAATTTAATAACTCTTCATCACTATCTGACATTGAAGAACTTTCTAATAATTTCTAGCAATTGTCAATATGATTTTATTTTTAAAAGCCATATTATTTGCACTGATATTCGTGTACTTGCTGCTGTAGTCGGTGCACAAAAGTGCGCACTCACTGCGAACTGAGTGCAATTTCACGACAAGCCGAAAACGGTACCACGAAGAAAATGTTTACATATAAGTATGATGAAAACAAAACGAGAACTCAGTGCACGTTAGTGCGCACTAAAACTGGGAGACAGTCAGGTGGAAACCATTCTGAAGATCCCAGTCGTCACAGTGGAAGCATTTCATGTCACTAAAACAAAAGAAGGCCCGCCGCGTCAAAGTGATGCTGACTGCTTTATTTGACTCCCGCGGTGTGTTACATCACGAATATAGTTCTTTTCTTCTTTAAAATGTTAATGCAGAAGGTAAATCTGGTAGTTCTTCAGTTCATAGAAAAAAAGATTTGATTACAACAATAAACTTCTTGATTACAATAAAGAAAAGATGATTACAATAATGATAATTACTAATAATATATTTTAGTTAGAAAAAAAAACACGTTTTTATAATGGGTGGGAGTTGAATTTTGTTTCATTTAATACTGGTACCTACTAAAAGGACCATCGCACATGCGGGCCGTTCAAAAACATTCCACATTGATATTTAAATTCCATTCCGCCCCTGTAATTTACCATTCTGTTAAAGTGCTACTTGATATACAATTTTAAATTTTTGTAATACTTATTTTAAAATATACTTGGCCTTATTCTGTAACTCAGCGTTAGCAAGTCGTTCACCAATCAATTAAGTTTACAACAAAAGTCTGGATTTTTATTTGTCAAATCGATATGAATTGTGTAATTTTTTTAACTAGTTTCTAAAAATTAACCAATTTATTAAAGAATAGACTTGAAGATTAGTACAAAGAATTTTTTGTATCATTATTTTTAAACAGTACGTAGTTGGGTAGTAGGCGTATAATTAGTTGTTATTATAGCAATGCCAGTCCACTGTACGTGAAACATTCTAACATAAAGCAAAATGTAGAGGAGTACATAATCAGTGTTTCTGAAATGTCAAAATTAGTTCAAATTAACCTAAATTACTCACTCACTGCTGTCAAAGTTCCCGAGAGCTTGACAATGCTTTATTATCTTTAATACAACTCAATGCAATGTCACTATTACATTCATCACTTTTACACAGATTTAATAAGCTCGTAGTGAATTATTTACTTTATTCCAAGAGGGAAATTCACTGCCAAGGCATAAAATTTAAAACAATAAAATTTTATGGCAATTTAAAAAAAATTCTACAATGCGTGGGAGGGGTGATGCAATTTGCCCAGATTATATTGGTGTTATAAAAATGAAAACAACTATGTGTGCCTCGCGATCACGACCGCTATAAAAGGATTAGGATCGGCTGTAAAATCCAAGGCCTACTTCAAATAAATTATTCACAACTTGATCCCCCAACACATTTTATTTATTTTATCATTGTATATTTTATATAAGGTGTGTGTCTTCAAAATTATTATCTCTGAAAGTGAAAGCACTAAAATATATCCTTTGCAGCATAAAACTTCGATAAACATTTATACTACCTCATATAAGGATAAGATAAAATTTATATTTTCCTCTATAGTTAAATTATTAAGCATTATAAAGTAACTAGGAAAGAAATTAGTTTATTAAATAAATAAGTAAATATATCTGCTTGTACACAGATATCGGTAATGATAAAATCATTACACCGTGCGGGCGCTTACCAGGCGTTACCTCACGGGCACTCATTGCTGGCGTGGAGAGTGCACCACAGGAGTCAACTTTGTGCCATTTAAAATTGGAATTATTTGGCGTCGGTCGGGATCGAATCCGGTCCCCCAGATTCGAAAACCGGTTAAACATTATTTTAAATCAAAAAATGTGATTTTTAACCGAAACCAAAAGTGATTTTCAGTACCGGATTACCTAATAGGCAGACTAGGCAATTGCCTATGGCCTCGAGCCTTTTAGGGGCCCCGCGCCCCGCCACATTGGATTAAAATAATATGAATTTGATTTTGAAGTAATTTTTTTTAATTAAAAACAAAGAAATTCTTGAATAAAAAAATTTGATTACAACAATGAAATGCTTATTTACAATAATAAATCTTGATTACAATAATAAAAAATGCCAATCAATATTACAAGACATTACTATTACAACTCGATGGGATAAAATAAATTGTTAGCGCTATCTATAAAGTATGACTTTACATTGATAGTGATTTAGCGCAATAATTAGAATATAGATCACTATATTTATGAAAATATGTATGTCTTTTGTTATCTGTTTGAAATTAAAACTTTTATTTAATTATAATAAATATATACAGTATTCACAATGAGTTAACAGTTTCTATATTTGAAATAAATTATGAATAATTGTCAGCCATCGGGATTCGAACCCGAGACACCTATCTTGCCGGGATAGTGCTCTACCAACTAAGCTATTGGCTGCTCTCTTCTCGATGTCTGAGCAATCTTTTACTTTTAAAGTCGTATAACTCCTGAGGATATTATTAATCGTCACATGATTAGATGTGGGGTTGCCAAGCTACTATTGCGTTTAAACTTCTAGTGAATGAGTCATAATTTACTCACGGCCCTACTAGACCAAATTGTAATATTAACAATGAGTTAACAGTTTCTATATTTGAAATAAATTGGGAAAAATTGTCAGCCACCGGGATGGTTTAATCCGGCACTGGCGATTTCATTATTTATTAAAATCCGGTAACTATTAATCGAAACAACATAAAAGCGGGTTTTAATGTATTTCCTTCAAAGACAGCTTTTTATTTTCATGTAACCGAGGTTATGTACTCGTAACAAAGGCGATAATCGAGTTGCTTCAATGCAACCACCAATATTTTAAGTCATCACGCCCTAATGCGATCAAATATTTGTTATTTTCGCATTTTTATGAATATTTCAGGTCTAACATAGGTACCTACATTTAGACAAAAATATAATGTAGCATTACTATCGTAAATAATAATAGTAAATGAGAATGTACATATATCTCGCAACATCTAAAAAGATAAATGCTATATCCCAAAATATAAGATGAAAGGCCTACATAGTGATATATTTATCTTATGTACAAACATACGTTTCCAAAAAGGATGAAGATACACATGCATACAGATGTGTACGCAGTTGGCATACAGGGTGTTTGAAGAAAAAATGTGATAATACTAGTTATGAAAATTAAATACATATATTAGTAAGGTAAAAAGTTTAACGCCATTAAAAGTATGAGGGTTTACTGCAAACCTATATTTATTATGTATATTAACAATTACTCGAAAATTCAGTCAAACAGAATTTTTCTTACACAACTGACGTTTCAACACTCCCTTGAACTTTAATCTGGGTAAGTAATATGTATGTAAATTTTTGTAAGATTTTACTTACCCAAATTAAGGTACAAGAATGTTCCGATACGTCGGTTGTATATTGTATAAGAGAATAAATGTTGTTTGACAAAAATTTAGAGTAATTGTTAACATATAATAATAAAAAAGTTAGCCCATTTTAAAACCTCATTGTATTAGTGCTGTTGACAAAATTCGAATTTCGAATTTTTAAATATTGGAAATTCGAAAAATAAGCTTTATACTTTTTCGAATTACGAATTTCGAAGTCAAGATTCGGAATATTTTTAGAATTTTGTAATTCGATAGTTGAAGCCGCCATCTATTTATTTGTGTTTTATAATGACATGACTTGTTTAAACTTGCTCTTTGTGTCCAAACACCGAGATTTGTCGCTTATATGTTGAAAGTAAAATATTCTTAATTAACATGACCTCGCGAAGTAGAATTTGGAAATATTTTTTCTGCAATTAATAATAACAAAGCAAAGTGTAATAAATGCCAATTAACTTACACTTGAAAATATGTAATTCTAACTTCGTAAATACTTGAAATTGGAATTTTGAATGCGTATGAAATTTTATTAAAAATCCGAATTTTCGAATTTCGAATTATTTTTCAACTGAATTTTCAAATTCTATTTTTTCCAAAATCAACAGCACTACTCTGTATAAATATTGTAGAAATAAAATAGTAATTTATAGGCAAAAAAAGTTACTATTTTTACCTCCCGCTACCCTTGGTAAGGGAGGTATAGGGATCGTGCAAAAAATCGCGTATCGAAATTTTGGTAAATGACCACGTTTTAAGGTCCCTAGGATCCAATTTTAACATTTTCACGATGATGTCTGTGTGTATGTATGAGTGTATGTGTGTGTGGATCCTTTACTCTAACTCATATACTATCATTCAGAAAATTTTGAAACCTTGTATTTCAAACTTTTTCTATTATGGAAAAAGCCCATTAGATTTTGGTGTAAATCGGATAACAGGAAATGGCACTTTATTTGACGCTCAAAATAGTTTTTCTTCGAAAAATACTTTTAATTGTTATTTTTTCGAAAATAATGTCATTATAAAAATTAAAGATTATTAAATTTTCTACTGATTTTTATTAATACTTTTTCTACATTTATTATGGATAAAGTTATAAAATTATCTATATTTTAAATACCGAAGCCTCCGCTTTAAACAAACAAAACTTCTTGGTTACGCAGTTATTCAAATGTATGTAACTGGCAGACAAATGTCACTGTCAAAGAACTAAGAATTTCAAATTAATAATAGTAACGTTTTAAAAAGAAAATGGTAAATAGAACCATAGTTATATGGAATGGAACTTAATACAGTTTTCAGCATAAGTAAATATTTAGATATGTATGTAGATTAATAAAAATTAACGATTCGCAAAAAAGTTTAAGCTAATCCTTATTTTTTGGATTAGTGATTTCTATTCTATCCCGGTATTTAAAATTTAATCTTCATTTTATTATCAAAAAAGGTAGTTACTTAGATTGAGTATACTTTAAGCAATAAGCTGCAAAATTAGAGTAAAATTCGCTAATCCAAAAATAAGGACTGGCTTAATTTTTTTTGTGACTCGGATGGTAAATGGCGGGAGTTATTGTGGTGGCCACACCAGACTTTTATATTAATTAGACAGATTATTTACTGACATTTCTTACAACTAATGAAATTTTGTGTCGTGTTTGCGTGTTAACCAATCCTGTCATTATTATACTGAGAATAAAGCTCTAGAGATTATTCCCGGGAATAATCTATGTAGCTTTTGGTTTTGTTGACATATGTCAGATAGTAATCAACACATAAGTAAAATGAGTGAAAATACCAATATTGTGCCATTTTTGATCACGAAATAAACCAAAAAATTATAGAAACCACTTTTAGAAATACCATAATTAGTAATTATATCTTTTGATTATTTATTTTGCATAGTCAAAGTGCGTTACAGTTGTCAAAACAGACTTACCAACTGAGCCATGTGAATGAATGAAGCTAGTTAATTACGACAGTAGATAGTGTTACAATAGCATGACAGCCTGATTCCGTTGTTTGAAACTTGTGGAGTTTCCTTTTACTTATAACTTACAACAATTTTATTTAGTAAATGAGCATCTGACTCGATAAGGACTGGATTTGAAGTGGGTATGTTTATTATATATTATATTCATTATTAACATTTAACATGCTTTACAATTTTCTGAATTGTTGTAATAGTGAAAAACTAAACTAATTGAGACAGTTTTTAAATAGTTTCCATTAAATCGACCCCTTGGTTACCTGAATCTGAACTACAGCGGACCTCTTGGCCAACACTACAACAAAATAATATTTTCTTTCAATTTAACTTAATCAAGATCTCTCCTCTCCCTTATATTTATATTGCCACTTTATTTTCAACATATCTGCACCACGCACATTTTATTGTTATCCATCTTATTTCCCTGGATTTCAGTTTTAAATCTGATATAAAAAATATATAAGATGCAAAATAGAAATTGTCCGCGTGTACGTACGTATGTGGGGGCGACACGACAGCAGGTAGAATAAACAGGAGAAAATCCCACAACAGTCGACAAAGCCAGTGGCGGTGAGCAGGGCCGGCTTGATCTTTGCGGGGCCATGTGCAAGATTTTACCGCGGGGCCTATGAAAATAAAAATATACGAGTGTTTTTTTTAAAACTTTTTATTCAATTAAATATTTCTAATTCATATACAGGTTATTTTTCTATACAGAGAATTTATTTTAACATGCAAAATATGGTCAATCATTTCCATGGTTACACACTACTGTCACAAAATGACAGCAGTGTAACATTTGTCCATTTTAAAATGCAACATATAAAATTTGTAGTTTTGTATTATCAATACTAATTTCCAATAAGTAGCCTACATACGATTAACAAAAAAAAAAATTAAAACTTTAATGTAACGAACCTTATCAGACAACAATCATATATCTGACCCTATTTCGCTTATTTTGTATGACTAACTCAATCTATCACACTGCAAGTTCGAACAAACGTTTTCTTTGATTTTTACTTGAAGTTGGTTATGATCTGGTTTCTTTAATGACAACATATTTCAAATTTGTTTGACATATGAAATTATTTCAAGTAAAATGAACGGAAACGATGGAAAAATAATGCAATTGTGGGCAATCATAATAATTTTATGCGCATCAAACAAAAAAATGTCATCTTCTGACGTTTCTGCAGTTATATTTTACTCCGCAAAGCTATATTCCTGTACTTCAGAGATAGTTGCGCATGCGCAGTAGAAGAGTCAGCGAGAACTAGAGGAAATTAAACCGATTCCATTTCATCTGACAACAGGATCCATGGCTTCCTTGTAGCTATCACACTGGAGTAGGAGTTAGTCAGCGATATGAATCGAAGTCATATATAATGCATGACAAGTGACAAAAAGATACTACTTCTAGTGTGATAAGGCCTTTAATAAACTTTGGCTTACAAAAATTAATAATTTTAATGTATAAATGTTCAACAATATCCTCATTCAGAGGTAATATCCTAGTCGGTCGTAGAAAGAATTGACACCATTTGTGATGTGTTCTGGAGGTATCTCCTGTGCTGCAAAACTATTTATAATTTTGCATTTTAAAATAGACAAATATTACATTGCTGTCATTTTTGATAGTAGTGAATAACCATGGAAATGATGAAACATATGTTGCATTTTAAAATAAATTCTCTGTATAGATTCCTAGAACATCACACATGTGCCACCGGACAAAAGAATGTTGTGAATAGCACAATACCTCTCGCTATTTTCATTTTATGTTATACTCTGTTCCATTTAAAGGCCTGTGTCCACGATCCTAGAAATCGATCCAAGTTCTCGGATATAGTTCGCAATTCGATATCTCGGATCGTGGACACTACCAACTCGGACGCAAAAATCGAATAGAAAACTAGAATGGAAAAATGCGTTCTGTCCCATTTTTTCGTTGCTAATTTCATTTAACTGTTACCAATTTAAAATCTTGACGTTTGATGTTTGATAAGCTTGAAAATGATAAGGTTATAAAATATTACATAATTCTACTCATTTTTGATATTGATTATAAATAATTACTTATAAATAAATTAATATATTCGTTGTAAAAATTTAATTTACTTACTGTCGGGATAATTTTCATTTTTTATTTACATTAGTTTTTAGTATTGCTAGAAATGGCTGAAACTAACTTCATAAATTCGGCGAACCTGACATCTGTAGTCATACAAGTTTAATGTTTATGATCAAAAAATGTGATCGAGAACTCGGAACGATTTCTAGTATCGTGGACACAGGCCTTAAGCCATTCAGTAGATGGAGCTGGCAACAGCGCACATTTGAAGTAGCCGAAATTATAATGGGTAAACTTGTCTCTTGTCTCCAATTTCAGTCAATCAGAGAGGTCAAAACAATTCCCTATGCTCTGCTATACTGAATGGCTTAAATGGAACAAGGTAATCAAGGTATAGAGCTTGCGCGCGTTGAAACTGGATCTGCGCATATTGGCTTATAAATGAATCCCCTTTCCCCTTATACCAATTTTAAATGTTAACCGAGCTTTTTCTCGTTATAACAATAGCATTGAACAGCAGAATTACTATTACATTTCGACTCGTCCAAGTACGAATTTTAGGTTCTGCGCAATCAAGGTCTGTCTCAACTCAACGCGCGGCAGCTCTACATAATATTTTGAGATTAAACGACCGCCAAGGCATTACGCAGCTTAGACAATCCCTACGAATGGCAAATTAAAAAGGGCACCAACAATTGAAAACTGAAGTATATAATTTTTAATTTATAAGTCATTTCCATTATTGTAATCAAATTTTCTTTACAATAATCAATCATTTTATTATTGTAATCAATAATTTTATTGTTGTAATCAATAATTTTATTGTTGTAATGATTTTTTTATAAACTGTCTTAGCATGTTAAAGAATTCAAAAATAAAAATAAATTATTTACAAATCTCGGAGCCTTTGAAGCGTAAGGCTTGGTGCGTTAGTACGGCTGCACCGTTCGCACCTGCCTCAAGCCGGTCCTGGCGCATGGCGGTGAGCTTCGACACAAGGAATCCCGCGCTTATTTTATATTTTTACTAGCGGTGAAATCCACCTGCGGCGAGTATGTGCAACGCCGCACACTAGATAGGGAGAGAAAGGCAGAGCCAAGCACCTCTTGTGGCCTACCGCACTCGTTCGACGCCCCCTCATCTTTATTCTCTATCTCTGCACCCCAGATCTGCGCTGCGGTTGCTTTACTACCCTAACCCGAGACCGGGGATTACAGCCCCAACATCAACGACAATAATATTTTTTCTAGTATTAAATGAAAGTTTTAAATGATGCACGCGATTATTGGAATTGAAATACAGATAAATCACACTTTCAAATAAATATATCATCACGGCTTATTATCCATTTCTCGGTGTGCTAATCTGTTTTTTATTCGTTTTACTAATTATATTATACGTATTTATGGCCACTTTTGTGAATGTTGCATTTTAATTTTGACTTTAAACTTGAAATAGACCTTTTTAATTTATAAATTGTTTTTTTTTTCAACCTGCATATATTAAATAAAATTGCGATTAAGACTGTCATCTGGGTTGTTATACGAAATATCGAAACTCCTCTGTGAAAATTAACATCATTTGACACAGGTTGCTGTTACTTTTCCGGTGAGGTAAGCTTGCCCGCAACTGCAAGTACGAAGTAATTACCCCTATTTACGAAATATTGAAGCGAGACTGGATAGAATTTTAACATTTCAAATGTGTTATGTATGTATATTATTATTTATTTATGAGGAATGATAGACCAATCAGAAAATATACGATAAAAGTGGGTCGTACCCATCAGTGAATTGTCTGCGAGAGACACCTAGTAAGGGAACTACAAACTAAAATTTAATAAAATTTAAATTTTTATGCTTTAATAAATTATCAATTTGTAAAATGAAATCTTTTTAAACAGTTTATATTTTATTATGTTACATTTGAAAATTTCGTAATGTAAACCATAAAAAATATACATACTTTAAATTTTAAAATTAAGAATTTTAAACTTGATTTACTTTGTAATAATTAATAATATTTCAAATATGGCCATGTCGCGCACTTTTTACAGGTCTTCTTATATAGTGTACAAAAGGAGAACGAAATCGGTACAATAATACCGTTTCCACATTGTATTTAAATTAGTAAATATCGTCAAATTAAATAAATAAATATATCATCACGGCTTATTACCCATTGCTGGGTGTGCCAATCTGCTTTGTACACAGATATCGGTAATAATGATATATTTGCACCGTGCGGGCGCTAATTGGTCTATTTTAATAACATATTATTTGTTTCCTTTAAACTATTTCATAAAAAGTGTCTGTCGCGCATTAAAGTCAACCTTCATTATTCATCTTGCCAAATTTCAATAATTTATTATTTATAATAAAGTCACAGGACTAGCGAGAAAAAGTCACATTTAAATTTAATTTATTCGATAAATATAAATTCATTATTATATATTCTATAGATTTAGAGATAAAGAAATGCATATAAAATAATTTGATGTAAAAAATCTCAGATCAAACTACTTCAATGCAAGAAATTCAAATGTTTGTAATTGATACATAAATGTCACTACTGTCAAAAATATTTGTATGCCACTGTCCAAAATATTTGTACATCCTTATGAAGATTATGAAAATAAAAAAAAGTCAACAACGTAAAAGAATATACGTAAAAAAGAATATAAAAGCCACAAAATTGACCCCTGTGGTGCATTCTCCACGCCAACAATGAGTGCCCGTGAGGTGGCGCCTGGTAAACGCCCGCACGGTACAAATATGTCATCACCATTTCCGATATCTGCATACAAAGCGGATTGGCACATCCAGCAATGGGTAATATGCCGCGATGATATATTTATTTATATGTTTATTTATTTGCGAAAAATTAACGAATATAAAGAAAAAGAAAGTAGAAAAAGAAAATTTCAGGATATTGAATATAAAGAAAATGTATGTATTGTACATAATTTATATTAAAATATATCCCATAGATTTTGCAAATATATGTGAGAATTATTTTATAGTGAGACATGAATATATGTATTTAAATATATTTTTTGTTTTATGCGTAAAACCAGGTAAAATATCTGGCGAGAGGTTATGTGCTGGCCACATCAGATTTTTTTATGGGACGGTACATATTTTTAGGCTCATTCGATAGAGTATTTTTTTATGAATTCAACCCTGTAATCATTTTATGTTCTTACATTACAAAATATTGAGCAAAATACAATTGAAATTGAAATAAATTTTATTTTTATAGTTATTTTCCAGTAGGCTATGCATGAAAAAAATTGAACCTAAATTAAAACGAAACATAAATATTTGTTTTTTTATCAAACGTTGTAGAAATGGCATTTTTGTGACTTGATTCACAATGTTGAAATAAAATAAATAAATATCTATAGAAACTACATAGAATTAGCGAATAAAAAGTAGTGCGTTTGAAAAAAAAAAATTGTCATTCGGAATAAAAGTGTCTTTGTGTACCTAGCATGCAATTGTCCGATTCGCTTCGTTTGTCGTACAAACTTCCATGCTCGCCACACAAAGTATCACTTTTACTCCTAATAACACAATGTACTATTATATCATTATAAATAGCAAGAATAGGAATTATCGAGGGAATTATACACTAAATAATTAAAATTGACGGATAGCAGTTTTGTTTTTCATACATAGCCTACTGATAAATAATTATAAAAATTAAAATTTATTTAAATTTCAATTGCATTTTTCCCAATATTTTTACCTTCCGTCACCTTTAGGTAAGGAAGGTATTGTCTTTGGTCAAAAAATTCGGTGATGAGATTTTGATGAATAAGCACGTTTTAGGGTCCCTACAATACGATTGTTCGTTCGTTTAGCAATTCTGTTAAATGTTTAATTTCAGTGTGACAATATTTTATGTACAGTTACTTTAGTTTTCGTGACGAGACCATTTAAGCTCCCAAATGTCAGTTGCACCTATTCAAACTTATTCTTGGAAGGTCCAGTTTGGGTATTTTTCATATTCGATTGCAGGTGTTCAGCAGACATCTGTTTAAAATTCCACATTTCTGCATTTTGTACGCTGACCTTGAGCTATCTCGTCGCTCTGTGCTATCCCTCCTCTTCCACTCACCCTTCTGGTGGGGGTTGTTTCTTATTTTTGATTGGAGGCGATATTATTAAAAAATCTCTCTTGTCTAGTTTTAAGTTAGTTAGTAACAGCTACTCAAACAGCTAACATCAATCAATATATTTATCCGTTCGTATAGTTTTAGTAAGATTTGTTATTTCGTGTGTTGTATTTAAAATAAAACCTTTAAAAGCAGTGAATATTTTAATTTTGAGAAAACTCGACACACCCTCAACATGGTCCTTCGAGCCGGATGTGAAGCAGCGATAAAAAGTGTCAACTAGGAGAGCCTGTGCAGCAGCGGTCCACAATTCACCAGACGCAGTTCACTTCTTCGGCGAGTCTACCACCAGGTTAGTCTCCAATCATCCTTTCTCTTATTTTTGTCTACCTTTCTTATTATTCCCTTACTACGGCTATGGCGGATGAAAACAAACAACTTAAAGCCAAACGAGGCACTATCAAACGGGCACTCACGCGATTTAAATCCTACATCGATTCACTCCAAGACGATAACGTAGATATTTTAGAATTGCAAGAACGAAGATCTAATTTCAAGCCACTTCTCTCACAATATAATGATATTCAAGATCAAATAGAAATACTGGAAGAAGACGAAGGTTCTGATAAAGCTACAAAAGAAAGAGAGAAATTCGAAAATCTATATTACCAGTTAAACAGTAAAGCCGAGAAGATAATTAAACAAAACTCCACGAATTCAGACTCGCAATCATTTCGTAACTCTCTACGTTTGCCAGAAGTTAACCTACCAAAATTCACGGGAAATTATCAAGAATGGTACGACTTTTACAATTCTTTTGAGTCTTTAATCAATTCAAATAAAACTTTATCCAAGATTCAAAAACTGCAATACTTAAAATCAGTACTTAGTGGCGAAGCGGCTGAAATTCTTTCCTCATTGGAAATAACAGACAAAAGTTACGATTGCGCGTGGGAAATGCTCAAGGAGCGTTACGACAACAAAAGACTTATCATAAATAAGCATATTCGGTCTATTTTTGATTTACCGGTACTAATCAAAGAAAACCATGCTATATTACGTCAAATAGTAGATGGTGTCACAAAACATATTCGTATTTTAAAATCATTGGAGCGGCCAACTGATAGTTGGGATGACCTCATTATTTACACAATTTCAAATAAATTAGATTCAACAACAATTAAGGAATGGGAGTCTTCTTTAAGCAAAGACAAAATACCAACCTTAAAAGAGCTAACCACCTTTTTAACGAAAAAATGTGAAATTCTAGAAGTAATTTCTCGGAAAAATCAACCTGCCATCCCTGCAAACAAAGTTACAAATTCAAATAATCAGAAACGGCAGACATGTTTACTAAGCAACCATGGCGCGGCAAACAAAATGTTTTGTACATTCTGCAATAAGGATCACTCCATCTATAACTGCATGAAATTCAAAGGCCTTACAATAGAAGATCGCATAAAAGAAGCACAATCTAGAAATTTATGCATGAATTGCTTAAGAAAGGGACATAGTGTAAAATTTTGCTCTTCCGGTTCCTGTCGTAAATGCCAAGAAAAGCATAACACGCTACTTCATTTAAATCGCCCACAAGAAGATCCACCTGTTACGAGCGGGAATCCTGCATTACAATCGAATTGCTCACAAGAGGCAACACCTACTCCTTCCTTTCACGCTTCTTTAAGGGCGCCACAAGTTTTACTTTCTACGGCTATTGTAAACATTTCTGACGTTGCTGGCAACAATCATCACTGTCGCGCGCTACTCGATTCTGGATCTCAATCATGTTTTATAACAAAGTCGTTCGCTAAACGCCTGAATTTACCAACTACGCCGGTAAATATTCCATTGTCAGGCATAAATCAAACACAGTCAAATGTATGTTCAAAAACCACTGTTATTATTAAATCTTGCTACAATTCTTATAAAAGGCGAGCTGATTGTTTAATCCTCGATCGTATAACAGAGCAACTCCCAGTAAAATCAATTAATGCTAATGAGA
Organism: Harpalus rubripes; assembly: GCA_963082715.1. Classification (NCBI taxonomy): domain Eukaryota; kingdom Metazoa; phylum Arthropoda; class Insecta; order Coleoptera; family Carabidae; genus Harpalus; species Harpalus rubripes. The sequence continues at coordinate 18,350,645 of OY720453.1, read as the reverse complement.
TTAACATACCGAAGAATATCAAATTAGCGGATCCGAACTTTTATATTTCAAACTCAATTGACCTCCTAATCGGCGTCGAACTATTTTGGGATCTTCTCTGCGTTGGGCAAATAAACCAAGGAAAACAACAACCATTGTTTCAAAAAACCCAGCTAGGTTGGATTGTTTCAGGGCATACAACGTCAAATTTGAGTCCGCCAAGTAGTACGTGCAATCTTTCTGTTGATTCTTTGCTAAATGAAAAATTAACGCAATTTTGGAACATAGAAGAATGCTCTGACAAAAATTACCTTTCATCAGAAGAAATTTCCTGTGAAGAACATTTTCTAAGCACACATCACAGAAATGAAGACGGTCGTTTCATCGTTAAAATTCCCTTCAAGGAAAACAGTATCTCATCTTTAGGTGAATCAAGAGCTCAAGCTGAAAAACGTTTATTTGCACTTGAACGCAAATTTCATAGAAATCAAGATATGAAAGATTCTTATAAAACTTTTATACATGAATATGTCGAACTCGGGCACATGATTCTTGTTTCTCCAGAAAACATTCAATGCAACACTTCACCAGCCTTTTACCTACCACACCATGCGGTCATAAAGCAATCAAGTTTAACCACTAAACTCCGGGTGGCCTTTGACGGCTCCGCTAAATCTTCATCAGGCATTTCTGTCAATGATATTCAAATGGTAGGCCCTGTATTACAGCAAGATTTAGTTTCCATTATTCTACGTTTTCGAATGCATAAATACGCCATCACCGCAGACATCGCCAAGATGTACCGACAAGTCCTCATCGATCCTTCGCAAAGACATCTCCAACGCATTTTGTGGCGAGACAACCCAACTGACGAAATACAAACCTACGAGCTCGCAACAGTCACATACGGCACAGCATCAGCTGCTTTCCTAGCTATTCGTGCTCTCCGTCGTTTAGCTGAAATTGAGCAAAACAATTATTCCGTGGGTTCGGAAATAGCGCTTCGCGACTTCTATGTGGATGATTTGTTAACCGGTGCTGATTCAAAGGAAGAAGTAGTTCACATTCAACAAGAACTTTGTCAAATGCTTGCCAAGGGAGGATTCATTTTGCGAAAATGGTTTTCTAATGTTCAAGAAATCATGAATAATTCTGAATTAAGCACAATTAATTTGGATAAAACCCAAACTGTCAGCACTCTTGGGCTCCAGTGGAACGCTCACGATGACATTTTTTTGTTCTCGCAACCGGAATATCACACGAATACCAAAATCACCAAGAGAAAAATTTTGTCAAACATTTCACAAATTTTTGATCCCCTTGGATTAATCGGACCTATCATCACTACGGCAAAGATAATAATACAACAATTATGGCAAAGTCAAATCACCTGGGATGAATCCGTACCAGTCGCAATACACACTCAATGGATTAATTTCGAGAAACAATTAAGCGATTTAAGTGCTCTTCATATTCCGCGCTGCGTGGTTCCGATAGAAGACGATATTCATATAGAACTACATGGTTTCGCCGATGCCAGCGAGCGTGCTTACGGTGCTTGTATCTATGTCCGTGTTACAAATAGCCAGAATCAGCATTCCAGCACTCTATTATGCTCCAAGTCCAGAGTAGCTCCATTAAAAAACATATCACTTCCTAGGTTGGAGCTTTGTGGTGCACTTGTACTCGCAAGACTCATGAAGAAGGTAGCATATGCATTAGGTCGGAAAATTGACCGCATTCTCTTTTGGACTGACTCTACAATAGCACTCGCATGGATCAAATCAACAGCACGCAATTGGAAAACCTTTGTTGCGAACCGCGTCGGAGAGATTCAAGATCTTTCAAACCCAAACGACTGGCATCATGTGAAAACTCACGACAATCCAGCAGATTTGATTTCAAGGGGTAGTAAGTTAGCAACTTTATTAAATTCCAACTTATGGTGGCATGGGACGCCATGGTTGCTTAGCGATTACTCAGAAAATGTAAGTCAATCAAATTCATTGAAATATGAGCATGAGATGCCGGAACAACGTACAAACGCATTAATCATTACACACGCTTCAAATAGCAGCGAGGAGATATTCAAATTTTCGCAATTTTCCAAACTAACTCATGTCACAGCATATTGTTTACGCTTTATTAACAATACAAAATTAAAAAACCCTTCTGAGAGAACCAAAGGTCCCTTATCAATATCCGAGATTTGCTCTGCTACAAATGCTTTATTAAAAATAATTCAGGCATCTTCATTCGCAGATGAAGTACACAATTTAAAGCAAAACAAGAGCGTTAATAAAAACAGCAAATTACTGTCACTTAACCCGTTCTTGGATGACAATGGAATCATACGGGTTGGTGGGCGATTACATAATGCATCCATTCCTACTGCACAGAAGCATCCAATCGTTTTGCCCAAAACTCATATATTTACGAGATTATTGGTGGAATATGAGCACACACACAACCTACATGCCGGGCCACAAGCAACTCTTACGATCATAAGACAGAAATATTGGATAATAGGAGGCCGCGACTTAGTTCGGCAAGTAACACGAAAATGTATAACATGCTTTAAGGTCAAATCACGAGGGACACAACCTATAATGGGTGCATTACCACAACAAAGAGTAACACCATCGCGTCCATTCGCACAATGCGGTGTAGATTATTTTGGACCAATAAATGTTCGCGAAAACAGAAAACGAAATTATAAGACACATAAAACCTACGGCGCAATATTTATATGTTTAGCCACAAAGGCTATCCACATCGAGCTTGTCACTGACTTAACAACGGAAGCATTTTTGGGTGCTATGAAACGATTTATGGCGCGTAGAGGCAAACCGCAGGATATATTCTCTGACAACGGGACGAATTTTGTTGGGGCCAGTCATGAACTTCGTAAGCTTCGAGACATGTTTATTGAAGATTCATCAAAAAATGAAATAATCACAGCAATGATTTCGGACAGCATCAACTGGCATTTTATACCACCGAAGGCTCCACATTTCGGCGGTATTTGGGAAGCCGCGGTTAAATCAACAAAATATCACATTCGTCGCGTGATAGGAAATGCCTGTTTAACCTATGAAGAAACTTACACATTCCTGGTACAAATCGAAGCTGTACTAAATTCCCGTCCTCTGATCCCTCTTTCTAACGACCCCAACGATTTTGCTCCTTTAACTCCTGCTCATTTCCTGATTGGAGACTTGCTTACCTCTAACGCTGAACCAGATTTATCTACAACCTCCATTAATCGATTGTCGCGTTGGCAGCACATTGAGCGCCTACGTCAACATTTTTGGTATCGGTGGTCGAAAGAGTATTTATCTAACCTGCAGGTTCGCAATAAGTGGCAAACCAAGGACAACCTGGATCTTCAACCCGGTCAACTGGTCATCATTCGAGATGACAACTTCTCTCCTCTACAGTGGCATATGGGACGCATCGAGAAGGTCCATCCTGGACACGACGGCATCGTGAGGGCAGCTACAGTGCGCTCATCTGCAGGAACTTTTAAAAGACCCGCTGTTAAACTTTGTCCCCTGCCCCTAGAGTGAAGTGCTAGTGTTTTGGTCTGAAGTGTTTCATGTTGAAATCTAATCTTTCAAGGCGGGCGGGATATGTTCGTTCGTTTAGCAATTCTGTTAAATGTTTAATTTCAGTGTGACAATATTTTATGTACAGTTACTTTAGTTTTCGTGACGAGACCATTTAAGCTCCCAAATGTCAGTTGCACCTATTCAAACTTATTCTTGGAAGGTCCAGTTTGGGTATTTTTCATATTCGATTGCAGGTGTTCAGCAGACATCTGTTTAAAATTCCACATTTCTGCATTTTGTACGCTGACCTTGAGCTATCTCGTCGCTCTGTGCTATCCCTCCTCTTCCACTCACCCTTCTGGTGGGGGTTGTTTCTTATTTTTGATTGGAGGCGATATTATTAAAAAATCTCTCTTGTCTAGTTTTAAGTTAGTTAGTAACAGCTACTCAAACAGCTAACATCAATCAATATATTTATCCGTTCGTATAGTTTTAGTAAGATTTGTTATTTCGTGTGTTGTATTTAAAATAAAACCTTTAAAAGCAGTGAATATTTTAATTTTGAGTGTGTGTGTGTGTGTGTGTGTGTGTGTGTGTGTGTGTGTGTGTGTGTGTGTGTGTGTTGTGTGTGTGTGTGTGTGTGTGTGTGTGTGTGTGTGTGAGTGTGTGTGTGTGTGTCTGTGTGTGTGTGTGTGTGTGTGTGTGTGTGTGTGTGTGTGTGTGTGTGTGTGCGTGCGTGCGTGCGTGCGTGCGTGCGTGCGTGCGTGCGTGCGTGCGTGCGTGCGTGCGTGCGTGCGTGCGTGCGTGTGTGTGTGTGTGTGTGTGTGTGTGTGTGTGTGTGTGTGTGTGTGTGTGTGTGTGTGTGTGTGTGTGTGTGTGTGTGTGTGTGTGTGTGTGTGTGTGTGTGTGTGTGTGTGTGTGTGTGTGTGTGTGTGTGTGTGTATGTAACAAAATTTTCGTCTGCGATAACTTCCATACTACAATTCTAAAAATTATAATTCTTTCGTAATTCTTTTCGTTACATCCATGTGAAGAGCTGATTAGATTTTGGTTAGAATTGGATAACCGGAAGTACCTTCATTTGAAGATTTTAACAGTTTTTCTTGAAAAAACTATGTTAAATATCATTTTTTCACATTTAATGTTATTATAAATATTAAAGAATATTATCTTTTCTATACGATTTGATTGTATTTTATACCTAATATTAAATGGATATAGAGTTAAAAAATTATAAAGAAATTAAATTTCATAAAGTAGCCATAGCTGTGGAAACAGCTACTATATTAAGAAAATTTTGATTGAAAGATGTCAGTGTCAAGTGAAATTGACATAATGTGTTCGTCTTATAATTTTACTGGAAATAAGTATAGGATCTTTTGCTTTCTGTATGGAATTTGTATAAAATACATACAACTGCTTTAAGGTAATGTACAAGAAATAATAATAATAATAATAAATCTTTTATTTCTGCAGATACATTACACTGTATATAGAAAACGTCACAAAATAATAATTTTCTGTATGAAATTTGCATAAAATACATGCAACTGCCGGAAGGTAATGTACAAGAAATAGACTATTTAATTTAGCAAGGAACTTTCCGTATGAAATTTGTACAAAATACATAGAACTGACGGAAGGTAATGTGCTGGCCACATCAGATTTTTTATAATGTAATGATATAAAATGTGTATATGGTTGAATTCAGAAAAAAATACTCTGTCGAATGGGCCTAAAAATATAAATATCATCCAATTTAAAAAAATATTACTTTATGTTAGTTTGAGAACCACTGGTTAAAAAAATTCTTTTCTTCAATAAGTGAACATCCCCCTTCATTTACAAAAACTTATGTTTGAATGATTTTCTTCGATTTCCAATAATAAAGAAAATTAAAGAAAATAATCGGGGTGTCCAGTATCCGAGAAACACCATGTATAATCGCAATAGGCGTGCTCAAATTTTTTTTTCCATTAAATATACATCTATTCCACTGTAAAACAAAACATCGGACCAACAATGATACATACTACTCGTATTGCATAGCATGTGAATTTTTTTCTAATTCTTTTTTAAAGCCGATTTAATTTCTATAGCCGATAAAAAATTAACACCATGCGAAAAATCACGAGTTTTAATAGTTAACGCAGTTGGAATAGTGAGCATTTATTTTTTAATCAATTTGTATTGGCAAAATTTTTAACAAGCTGCAGTAACGCTTGCTATTCCCGTTAGCGCAATTTTGTACTAAAACAGATTTAAAATTATAGGAGGGTTGAGGGATAATCGTATATTATAAAGTTTCTGTTGCCGTGCCCCTCACATTTAGCACATAAATTTCTCATTAAATCGTATTCTATTACCGGAATTAAAACTTAAATAACTTAATTTTGCTATTCATCAAGTAAATTATTTTAATAGGGCAGTATTAAGCCCTCACAGAACTTCGATATTGCGGTCGTAATTTGCCGTTAAACAATTAAACTGAAATTTATACAAGCACTGTTATCCTTTGAATACAATATTAAACTGTTACATACGTAGTCATCTTTCTGAACCATGGTGACGGCGGTAATTGTTTAAGGGTCGGTATTTTCACTTGCGAATAAAGGTTTAGATAAATTTATCCTTCGGATAAGAATAACATCTGTTATTCGCGGAATAAATTATTCGGTACTTGGTTAGATTTATTAACAAAATGGATATATTAAATATTGTGATGATATTTTCAACTATGAATTAATAAATAACGTGAGAAATCGATCACACACCGTCAGTCAGCGACATAACCACATACATGAAATAATTTTTGACAGATTCCGATTATGAAAACAATTTAGTATCACATATTGGGGATCTAGCTAGCTGCTTTATGAAATTTAATTTCTTTATAATTTTTTAACTCTATATTCTTTGAATATGAACTATAAAATGTAATCAAATCGTATAGAGAATAATAGTATATTACTAACCAAGGTGGAAAGTGTTTCATTGTCGAGGGCGAAGATAGTTAACCAAGGCGCGAAGCGCCGAGGTTAACTATAGCCCGAGACAATGAAACTTTTCACCGAGGTTTGTATACTATTTTATTCACAATCTGAAATAAAAATTAATATTTGATATTTAAATAATAATAACCTAACATAAATAAACGAATGGTCTGAGATTGTTCATTTGTCACATGAACTGTCAGTAATGTGTCAGTATGATTTCTAACCTTAAATATTGATTTCATTCATTACTTGCATTATTTACAAGTTTATTTCATAGTTTTATCATATAAAATGTAAAGATGCTTTGTTTATATGTAAATACCCATCATTGATACGCATTGATCTCTCAAAGCGGGGGGCAGCTATTTCCCGCCTCGAGGTTGGAAAGTATAGCGTGAGTATAGCTGAGGTTGGAAAGTGTCAACTTTCCAACCCCAGCTATCTTCACGTTATACTTTCCAACCTCTTGGAATATGAGGTTAACAATAATTAACTTCCCAACTTTTTAAAAGTCAGAAATCGTCATATTATTAACCGATTGTGAATAAAATATTTTTACCTTCCGTCACCTTTAGGTAAGGAAGGTATTGTCTTTGGTCAAAAAATTCGATGATGAGTTTTTAATTAATAAGCACGTTTTAGAGTCCCTAGAATATGAATTTACTATTTTTACGATGATGTCTGTATGCGCGTGTGTGTGTGTGTGTGTGTGTGTGTGTGTGTGTGTGTGTGTGTGTGTGTGTGTGTGTGTGTGTGTGTGTGTGCGTGCGTGCGTGCGTGCGTGCGTGCGAGCGAGCGTGCGTGCGTGCGTGGGTGTGGGTGTGGGTGTGGGTGTGGGTGTGGGTGTGGGTGTGGGTGTGGGTGTGGGTGTGGGTGTGGGTGTGGGTGTGGGTGTGGGTGTGGGTGTGGGTGTGGGTGTGGGTGTGGGTGTGGGTGTGGGTGTTGGTGTGGGTGTGTGTGTGTGTGTGTGTGTGTGTGTGTGTGCGTGCGTGCGTGCGTGCGTGCGTGCGTGCGTGCGCGTGTGTGTGTGTGTATGTGGATGTGGGTGTGGGTGTGTGTGTGTGTGTGTGTGTGTGTGTGTGTGTGTGTGTGACAAAATTTTCGTCTGCGATAACTCTAATACTACAGTTACAAAAATTATAATTTTTTCGTATACTTCTTCGTTACATCCATATGAAGAGCTGATTAGATTTTGGTTACAATTGGTCAACCGGAAGTACCATCATTTGAAGATTTAAACAGTTTTCCTTGAAAAACCTATGTTGAATATAATTTTTTTCACATTTGATGTTATTATAAATATTAAAGAATATTTTATTCTCCATACGATTTGACTGCATTTTATATTTAATATTAAATGGATATACAGATAAAAAATTATAAAGAAATTAAATTTCATAAAGTAGCCATAGCTATGGAAACAGCTACTATATTAAGAAAATTCTGATTGAAAGATGTCAGTGTCAAGTGAAATTGACATAGTGTGTCTGTCTTATAATTTTACTGGAAATATAGGATCTTTTGCTCTCTGTATGGAATTTGTATAAAATACATACAACTGCTTTAAGGTAATGTACAAGAAATAATAATAATAAATCTTTTATTTCTGCAGATACATTACACTGTATATAGAAAACGTTACAAAATAATAATTTTCTGTATGAAATTTGCATAAAATACGTGCAACTGCCGGAAGGTAATGTACAAGAAATAGAATATTTAATTTAGCAAGGAACTTTCCGTAAGAAATTTGTACAAAATACATAGAATTGACGGAAGGTAATGTGCTGGCCACATCAGATTTTTTAATATATATATAATAATATTAAATGTGAAAAAATGATATTTAATAGCGTTTTTTCAAAAAAAATTGGTAAAATCGTCAAATGAGGGTACTTCCGGTCGACCAATTATAACCAAAATCTATTCAGCTCATCATGTAGAAGTAACGAAGAGGAATACAAAAGAATTATAATTTTTAGAATTGTAGTGTTGGAGTTATCGTCCGAGAAAAAATCGTGGCACACACACACACACACACACACACACACACACACACACAAACACACACACACACACACACACACACACACACACACATCCACGCATACACACATACACGCATACACACATACACGCAGACATCATAGCAAAAATAGTAAAATCGTATTCTAGAGACTCTAAAACGTGCTTATTTATTAAAAACTCACCATCGAATTTTTTGCCTAAAAACAATAGCTTCCTTGAAATAATTGCGTAGGCTTCCACAGTTTGAGTCATGAGAAATATTCGTTTTCCGTCAGAGTCAGAGCTCAACGTTTCGCCCGCAGTCATATGGGGCATCTTCAGGAGCAAGGGGGATAGTACTGTCTTAAACACGGTTACCCGACGTGTCAACCACGCTAGAGGCCGAGTTTAAGAAACAAAGGAGAGAGACTCAGTTTACAAGGTTACCCGACGTGTAAACCACGCTAGAGGCCAAATAAACCAAGTGACGAAAGGAAGGCCGAGAATACAGTTATATACTAATCTAAAGACGGTAGATGAGCAGAGCTAATGAGGACCAATGGGAGTTGAGTTCGTAATGGTAGATTGGGCGTGTCGCGTTCCGAGAATCACCGGTTTCCACATGTGGTTCAAGAAATACCCATCATCCCGATTGATGTTATTCGGATGTTTCTATATTTCTAAAGTTTCCCTGTATTTACGTCTGTAAAACTCAGGGACAGGAAATTTAGAAATATGGAAACATCCGAATAACATCAATCGTGATGATGGCTATTTCTTGAGCCACATGTGGAAACCGGTGATTCTCGGAACACGACACGCCCAATCTACCATTACGAACTCGACTCCCATTGGTCCTCATTAACTCTGCTCATCTACCGTATCTTTAGATTAGTATATAACTGTCTTCGCGGCCTTCCTTTCGTCACTTGGTTTATTTGGCCTTTAGCGTGGTTTACACGTCGGGTAACCTTGTAAACTGAGTCTCCCTCCTTTGTTTCTTAAACTCGGCCTCCAGCGTGGTTGACACGTCGGGTAACCGTGTTTAAGACAGTACTATCCCCCTTGCTCCTGAAGATGCCCCATTTGACTGCGGGCGAAACGTTGAGCTCTGACTCAAAATATGACACAGTCCATTCCCGGAAAACGAATATTTCTCAATAGCTTCCTTACCTAAAGGTATGACGAAATAGGTCACAGCTGTGATACCGTTTTGTTGTGAGTGTATATTTAGTCGACAGAATAAATTATGTACATAAACAGTTTCATTTATAAACCTTAAATATGTTAAAAACATTCTATTGAATCATCGTTCATTTTTATTCATTTGAAATGATAAATATACAAGGCAATTGACCTTTTTGGGACGTGACCAGCGTAACATAAATGTGTTTAGCCCACATGTGGCACAATATTATACAACTGCAAATAATAAATAACTATTTGTTTTGATCAGGTCGGTAAATAAATACATCTACTACATGATAACAACTAAATTGCAGAAAATAGGTCAAATCTACACAAATAGTAACTTATTTTAAAATAAATCGAATATAATTATTTAATCATGACCTAGTTTAATCCGATGAGTTATAACAATGAAAAGCGATATTTACGGGACAATTAACGATTTATTCAAATTATTTATTTATAGTATTATCAGTGACATTGTGTTTTAAGCGACTAATAAGTAACTGGTTGCAGTTTAACAACTTGCATTCGAATATGGTGTAAGTCAATATTTATTTCGAATTATATACCTCATAATATAACTTTTGTGGTTCACTCTCCACATTAGATACAAATACCCGAGAGGTGAATCCAGCAAATTTCTTATATAATATAAACGAAAAATTTACTGTTAAACAATCACTACCTTTGTTAAGTTTAGTTCGATTAATTAGTGCAAGTTAGTTTAACATATAGATCAATGTTAGGTTAGGATAGGTTTTCTCATAACTGGTTCAGTTTCTATCAAGAAGTTTAATATGTAAGGAGTAAGGAGTGGACAAGAGGTTAGAAAAAACGTCACCCATAATGTAACAAGCGAGGGAAGAGAGAGATAGATATAGGTAGGCAGCGTTTAACATACAACGTTTGTTGTAATCAACAATTTTACAGTTATAACATAACAATGGCAGAAAATTACCCGTTTAGCAGGATTTTTATTTTATTTTTTTGTGCTAAATTCATTGTTGGATTCATTCTTGCAATCAATATTCTTGAGCTATTATCAAAATATTCTTTATTGTAATCAACACCTTCTCAATTACAATTTCAATATAACAATTCTAGGAAAATATTGGTTTGGTAGGATAATAATCCTTTACAAATAAACCCAGTTTGTAAAAAAATTACTATTATTTTTTATACGCCGCCTTGAAATGGCGCCCCTTATGGTCAGGTGCGGGGCACAATCCGCCCACCCCCACGGAGTGGCCCTGACGACGTTCTATAATTTCCTGATTCATACATACTGTACTTAAATGAAAATAAATATGTATAATTTATCTTAACATCTCCCGATTTCCATTATTTTATAATGTCCTCTCCATAAAAATGTTTGTTACAAACATAATCTTTCATGTTTAAAATTCTGTCTTTTCGTGATATAACACGATGCCACTTATTTAACATTTCCCCATCTTCAGGTACTGAAAATAAAGAAACTATCGCCACAACTCTTATACCAATTCTTGCAGTTTGGCACAAAACACTTTCTTCCCATTTTATAATTTCGTCGTCGTGTCAGCTGTCAGCCACCGCCGGCCATGTTGGCCCGACTCAACCTATCTCTCTCTGTACCCTCTCTGTCTTTCGTATTACATTTTGGGGCAATTTTTAATAGCGACTAGATACGATTTGTCCACCCATTAGTTACTATACTTATTGGTCTGCTTTTGTGTCTGCTTTGGCCCACTGATGGCCAAAGCAGACACGGTGACGTTACATTCATAATAAAATAGATATATACCACCAAGTAGTGTTATAGAACTCATTTATTTGAAAAAATAAAATATTTAATGTAAATAGACAAAAGAAACTGAACAAACGTATTTACAAAACCTAATTGAAAAATGGTACAATAAACAAAGCATCTCTGGAGTCGTCGGGGGTGTCGATGTGGGCATGTGTGTGTGTATGTATGTGTGTGTGTGTGTCTGTGTGTGACAAAATTTTCTAATGCGATAACTCTAATACTACAATTCCAAAAATTATAATTCTTTCGTATTCCTCTTTGTTACAGCCATGTGAAGAGCTGATTAGATTTTGGTTATAATTGGTCAACCGGAAGTACCCTCATTTGAAGATTTTACCAGTTTTTCTTGAAAAAACGATGTTAAATATCATTTTTTCACATTTAATGTTATTATAAATATTAAAGAATTATTTATTCTCTATACGATTTGAATGAATTTTATACTTCATATTAAATGGACATAGAGTTAAAAAATTATATAGACATTAAATATCATGTATATTAGTCAGCTTTGCTATAACTCTGGAAACAGCTGCTACATTACGAAAATAGAAAATTCTGATTGAAAGGTGTCCGTGTCAAGTGCAGTTGACAGTATGTTTATGTTATAATTTTACTGGAAATATAGGATCTTTTGTTAGAAACCTTCTGTTTGGAATTTGTTTAAAATACATACAACTGCCTTAAGGTAATGTACAAAAAATATAATCTGTTTCAAGGAACTTTCTGTATGACATTTATACAAAATACATAGAACTGACGGAAGGTAATGTGCTGGCCACATCAGATTTTAATTTTACTGGAAATATAGAATATTTTGCTAGAAACTTTTTCTATGGAATTTGTATAAAATACATACAACTGCCGGAAGGTAATGTACAAGAAATAGAATATTTTACAAGGAACTTTCTGTATGAAATTTGTACAAACTGTAGAACTGACGGAAGGTAATGTGCTGGCCACATCAGATTTTTTTAATAGTGACCCGTTATTAACAATTTTAATTTCATAAAAAAGTCTGTAAATAAGTTCATAATTCAAAAATAAAATATCTTCATCTACTTTCGTGCGGGAAATATTTTTTTCTCAAATTCTAAAGGAATGCGGAAAATAGCCAATTCCTGTACTATAGAGCGAGAAATAATTAACACTCTCGAATTCATTTTATTAGATAATATTATATTAAATAAATTATGAAAATTATAATTAAGAAGGTATACAAAAACGTATTATAAAAAATGTATGAGTGAAATTTTAAATGAATATTATTGTAGATGGATATATGCACAACCAGTAATGAATTTTGAATAAATTTCATGAATAAAATTTGTTTTTATTTTAATTTAAAAGTAATCCTTCGAAACTAGATTTCATTTGTATGGTGATTTATGTAAAATAAAACAGGATACATATGTATACAACCAACACGTTTTGTGTTTAAGAAAATTGAGTAACGTGAGATATTGAATTCGAAACCAATTTGTCTTAAATTTATAAAATAGGACATTTCTGTCACGTATACATTTATTTTCCTCACATATGCAGTTTCCCGCTTTTATTGCGAAGAATATCCAATCACTCTACATATATCATCAATCATATTAATCCATTTGCTTACAACGCGTTTATGAAGTCACACACTCGCACACACACACACACACACGCACACATTTAACTTTCGTTTAACAAGTCAGAGCCCGCGAGAGAGTCGTTTCTTGCTTTCCGTATTTTTCAGCTGGCTGAAATCTTTTTTAATTTCAGATATCATCTTTTATATTCACATAAGACTTCCGCGCTGAAAAAGGGTAAAACTTTAACTGAAATGGATGCTACTGAGAATGTAGAGATAGTGAGATAGATAAATGTAAAGATAGTACGAATATTGTATAAATATGTGCGTTCTTGTATTTTATTTATTATGTACAGCGTTCATTATTATTATTTTAGACAACAAGAAATAGTAACAAATTTTATACACGTGTCAAAATATAGAAAACGAGCCCTAACATGTTTTTTCAATGATAGCGAAAAAAGTCTTATAAAAATAAGTCTATACTATTTTTTATATTTTGTGTGTTTTATATACTAATAGTACATTAAAACATAAGTATCATCTGTTAACGTACGAATCCAAGTTTTATAAAGGACGAGTGCGTTAACAGGCCTTATGATATATGTTTTTTATACTATTTTTACCTTCCGTCACCTTTAGGTAAGGAAGGTATTGTCTTTGGTCAAAAAATTCAGTGGTGAGTTTTTGATGAATAAGCACGTTTTAGGGTCCCTAGAATACGATTTTACTATTTTTACGATGATGTCTGTATGTGTGTGTGTGTGTGTGTGTGTGTGTGTGTATGTATGTGTGTGTGTGTGTGTGTGTGTGTGTGTGTGTGTGTGTGTGTGTGTGTCTGTGTGTGACAAAATTTTCTAATGCGATAACTCTAATACTACAATTCCAAAAATTAAAATTCTTTCGTATTCCTCTTCGTTACATCCATGTGAAGAGCTGATTAGATTTTGGTTATAATTGGTCAACCGGAAGTACCCTCATTTGAAGATTTTAACAGTTTTTCTTGAAAAAACGATGTTAAATATCATTTTTTCACATTTGATGTTATTATAAATATTAAAGAATTATTTATTCTCTATACGATTTGTATGCATTTTATACTTCATATTAAATGGACATAGAGTTAAAAAATTATAAAGAAATTAAATATCATATATATTAGTCAGCTTTGCTATATTTATGTTATAATTTTACTGGAAATATAAGATCTTTTGTTAGAAACTTTCTGTATGGAATTTGTATAAAATACATACAACTGCCTTAAGGTAATGTACAAGAAATATAATATTTTGCAAGGAACTTTCTGTATGACATTTATACAAAATACATAGAACTGACGGAAGGTAATGTGCTGGCCACATCAGATTTTTTCTATTGAGGTAATTTTAAATTAGATTTTTTTAAAAATGACTGTTTTTTTTTGTTAGTTATGTTGGTAGCGTTTCCCGCCAACAATTGAAATTTCACATTTTGACAGTGTATTGTGTGATTCTGATTGTTTACATTAAAAAATTGTATCAAGCATTATATAATAATGGAAGAGGAAAACCAATACTTAATGTACTACACCGGTTTATTAATGAACCACCTGATTTGAAATATCTTGTAATAATGGTAAATTTATCAAATAACGAATCGGGATCGCTACTTCCTATAGGTTATTATCATAAATAAAACTCTTTAAATAATGAAATATTTTAATGAACAATTTATTGATCTACACTTTTACATTCCACCATATTGAACAACACATCCACTGCTATGTTGCAGGCATAACAGCAACAGCTGTTTTTACATTCTTCAATACAAAACAAATTTTGTATTTGTATATGGCACTTATGTCTAAATCATATTTAAAAATTTAATATTCGACAGTTCGCCTCGATGTGGAACTGTAAATTATGGATCGTAAAATTTTCATATTTACTTCAAGTAGCCACAAATTGAGTTGACAGTGTCAACATAAGTAACGTGCACCATACATTTCAAAAGCTGCCTGATATAACAATACAAACAGCTGAAAATTGCAATATTACCATAAAATTAGATTGTAATAAATAAAACTTACCGTTTAAATTGCTTTGACAAAGTAAATCTGGGAGCATTGTTTCTTGTTTCATAATGTTTTAGTTGAAAGATTTTAACTTCATAGATTCTTCTTTCTGAACTAACACAGCTATAGCTATAAATTCCTCTTCTTTCTAGTCTTATCACCTGGAGAAAAGATAAAAATCAATAATTGGAAGTAATATTTCAACATAAACAACTTACCATTTTGAGGTTATATGTAATTCATCTGTCATGACTACCACCTCTAGAATACGAAAGGCGCCAAAAAAGAGTTCGTTATAGATCTTCTAAACGTCGTGTTTTTAGTGATAAACAGTGCTTTTATAGACTCATAACACCGAAATAGAAAAATATTTTAAAAGACTAATATAATAAACCGAGTTGATTTAGGGTAATTTGTATTTGTAGTTGGAAACATTGGATTGATATTTTTTATTCAATTATTCGGAAGATCATGACAATACTGATTAGTACGAACCTTCTAAAACAAAAATTGCGTATCGAAATGGTGATTCTTTCGATACGCAGTTGGGTTTCGTAATGACTTCATTATGAACGCAAAATATTTAAAAAAAAATTATACTCAATCATAAATAAATGTCTTTATTAAAATAAATACTTTGGCAACTAAGGCCAGTATTATATCACTACATTTCATTAGTTTAATGTGTTTATATTTTTTGTATATAAATGAGAGTCCTTCAAAAACTTTTGCAAGAGAGAAAAGACGTTATAGGAATCATTCTAAAAGTCGCACATCTAGATCTTAGTAAATAAGCACGTTTAAAGGAAGTGGTGGACTGGCATCGTTATGATAAGTCGGCAAATTTAAAAAAGGGACCCAGTTCTCTTCATTTTTATTTTTAAATGAAGCATTTGTTTCTTGTAATATTTCTTTTTAAACTGAATATATGTAAACAAAGGAGCATACGTTATTATCTACATCTTTTATACATTAATGCACATTTGCCTGATTTGGACTTAACGTGCACCATAATGTTATGGATGATTAGTAAATTTCATTTTTATAATAAAATTTTCTTTATTGTAATTAATCATTTCTTTGTTGTAATCAACTTGGGATCAGTTTTGTGCGTTAGGCCGTTAGGTGAGGTTATTGTTATTACATTTATTTGAATTAAAAGCGAAAACATTTTTAACACCATATTTACCTCTCGCTACCCTTAAGATCGTGCTAAAAATCGCATGTCGCGATTTTGGTAAATGGCCACCTTTTAAGGTCCCTAGAACCCGATTTTAATAATTTCACGATAGTGACTTTGTGTATGTATGTGTGTGTAAATGGCACATTACTTGAAGCACAAAATAGGCTTTCTTCGAAAAATACCCTTTTTATAAAAATTAAAGATTATTAAATTTTCTACAAGTTTGCATTAATACTTTTTCTATTATAGATAAAATGATAAAATTATCCATAATTTAAATCCCGGAGCCTACGCTTTAAACAAGCACACTTCCTTTCTTACCCAGTTCATATCTAAAATGTAACGAAACAAAGAAGAATTTACCTATAGATCATAATATAACATTTTTTGATCGTAAAGACCGCCGGAATATATGGTATATAAGTATATAAGTTTGTCGGTTGAGTCGCAGAACACCCTGTATAATTGCTGTATTCATTGCTATAAATCGTATTTGTTCAGTGCTTTATTATTCGATCCCGACTGACGCAAAATATTTCCAATTTTAAATGGTACGAAATTGACCCCTGTGGTGCACTCTCCACGCCAGCAATGAGTGTCCGTGAGGTGATGCCTGGTAAGCGCCCGCACGGTACAAATATTTCATCATTACCGATGTCTGTGTACAAAGCAGATTGGCACACCCAGCACTGGGTAATAAGCCGGGTAATAAGCCGTGATGACATATTTATTATTATAGTAGTATTATATATAGTGCGTTAAAAATAAATGAGGTAAATAAACACTTAGCATAAACAAAATTGAATAAATGGAAACATTATAAAATTATTATTATTATTAATATTAATATTTACTGATTTAACTTGATCATTTAGATTTAGATTTAATTAGAACAAACCGCCTGTAATATATTTCTATAAATAAGACATATTAAGCGCATTAAGAAAATGAAACTCATCTGAAGCGGTAGAAAATGAAATTTTATTTTAATTTTTGTATATCTCCACTGTTGTGAAGTACGGGTTCTTCCAGAATGATAACAATTAATCTCGGCAGACATGAATGAAGATTAAACGCCTGCCGGCTTCCCCCGCGTTTCCTTCCCCACCTACCCCCGGCTGCTGTGTTCCGCATCATCTCCACTTGTGTTATAATATACCTCACCTATTTCTAATTATACTTCCTTTAATTAATTTGATGCCTAAAGACAAAATTAGCTGCTACATTTTGTCATAATAACCAAATAAATCAGCTCCAATTCAAATCAGCTTTCATTGCGAGACAATATTTCAAATTAACAAAACAAAACAGTATTATCTCTTGTGTAATACATCATGTACTTCAAAAAATGGAATTTCAAAGTTAAGTACGCATTGTTTGAACGTATGTACGTACATACATATACATAAATTATACGCTTGGTAGAACTCCATCAGAATTAAGCGTAAAACCTTTTGCATTCTGTGCTAACGGATCATCGTAATATTATTGTTATTTTACATTAAAAATCTGACGTGGCCAGCACATAACCTCTCGCCAGATATTTTACCTGGTTGTACGCATAAAACGAAAAATATTTTTAAATACAAATACATCTATTCATGTCTCACTACAAAATAATTCTTACATATATTTGCAAAATCTATGGGATAGTTTAATATAAATTATGTACAATACATACATTTTCTTTATAGGCGATGGAAAATAAGATCGTAACGCCAAAATGGCTATTAAAGGAACTAATGTTAACGGGATAATTTGACATTTACTAATTTCATTTATGCATTACGTGTGAGATATTATATACCTAAACGCAAATATTAGGAACATAATAGATAACACTTGTGTTTATACAGTCAAACAAATGTCACATGTATAAATTATCCCGTCAACTATAGTTTCTCAAAATACCACCAGGTGTCATATTGCTTATTTCCTATCGCCTATATTCATTGTCCTCAAATTTTCTTTTTCTACTTTCCTTTTCTTTTTCTTTATATACGTCATTTTTTCGCAAATTCTTTTTATATTCTTTTTTACGTATATTCTTTTGCGTTGTTGACTTTTTATTTATTTTCATAATCTTCATAATGATGTACACAAATATTTTTGACAGTGGCATACAAATATTTTTGACAGTGACATTTATAGGTATGTCAATTACAAACATTTGAATTTGTTGTCTTGAAGTAGTTTGATCTGAGAATTTTTGCATCAAATTATTTTTATATGCATTTCTTTCTCTCTAAATCTATAGAAAGATATAATAATGAATTTATATTTATCGAATAAAGAATTTAACGTTCTTTAATATAAGTATTTACATAAATTTTCGATAAATAATATTTAGATGATTTTGTTCTTGTAACTACTACTTCCGTTTGTCCAATTGTTACCAAAACTTAATCAACTCTTCCCATTATTGTTAGATTGAGGAATCCGTAGTTAAAAATGTCTTAAGTTTTATAGTATTTGAGAAATCGTGAATCCAACATCCATACATCCACACATACCTACATCGGACATCATCGTAAAAGTGTTATAATCGGATTCTAGGGACTTTAAAACGTGCTTATTCACAAAAATCTGTATATGCGATTTTTAGCATGAGTTCAATACCTCTCTTAGCGAGAGGTAAAAATTGATTCAAATATCTTGACGCAATTTTATTTTTCTGCATTTTTTTGACTGGTAACAGTTTTTAGCCTTGTCAATAGCTTTATCTGCATTTTTATGCCTTACCAAAGGAGATGTAGGGATCGTGATAAAAATAATGTATCAAGATTATTGAAAATACTCGTTACGTACGTTTTAAGATTCCTAGAATACTTAGATTCCTAGTTTTCCCTTTAAATATCACGTTTTCGCGATTTATATTATTACAAAAATTTATGGTTATTAAATTTTCTACTGTCATGCAATGATAGTTTTTCTGTATATTTTATAAATTTGTATGTGTCTATAATAATTTATTTTTATGAATCCTACAGTCCATGAAAATTAACATATCTACCTTCTATTATACTGGGTGGTATCTATTAGGGATGAACATAGAGATTTAATCCCTATGTGATTTTAGTTGTATACAATTTCCTCCTTTCCTGTTCATTTTAAGGCAAAAACTGTAGAATACAAGGTTGTTAAAAATTATGCTTACAAAATTGTTTTATATTTTTATTATGCTTATTTCTTACCTCCCGCTACTCTTGGTAATGGAGGTATAGGGATAGTGCTAAAAATCGCATATCGAGATTTTGGTAAATGACCACGTTTTAAGGTCCCTAGAATCCAATTTTAACAATTTCACGATGATGTCTGTGTGTGTGTATGTATGTGTGGATCCTCCACTCTATCTCAAATACTATCACTCAGAAAATTTTGAAACCTTGTATTTCGAGCTTTTTCTGTAACGGAAAGAGCCCATTAGATTTTAGTGAAAATCGGATAACCGGAAATGGCACTTTACTAGAAGCTCAAAATAGTTTTTCTTCGAAAAATACTTTTAAATGTTATTTTTTAGAGATTAATATTATTATAAAATTTAAAGATTATTAAATTTTCTATAGATTTGCATAAATACTTTTTCTATATATTTTATGTATAAATTTATAAAATTATCTATAATTTAAATCCCAGAGCCTACGCTTTAAACAAACAAAACGCAGTTATTCAAATGTATGTAACTGACAGATAAATATCAATATCAAAGAATTAATCATTTCAAAATAATATTAGTAACGTTTTAAAAAGAAAAAAGTAAATAGAACAATAGAAAAGGAATTCAATACAGTTTCCAGCATAAGTGTAGATTTAGATTAATAAAAATGAACGATTCACAAAAATGTTTTAGCTAATTCTCATTTTTGGATTAGTGAATTCTATTATATCCCGGTATTTAAAATTTAATCTTCATTTTATTATAGCTCCGGTGCCTCAATGGTTAGAGCAACGCCTCATGTCATGAGTGCCCTCGGGGTTTTGTGTTCGAATCCAACTAAGGCATGAATGTGTGTGAATGTGATCTCACTCTGTAATTGGGATTTAATCCTGTTGTGGGGTTTAAAAAAAGGTAGTTACTTGGATTAGATTAAACTATATTTTAAGAAATAAACTGTCAAAATTAGAGTAAAATTCGCTAATCCAAAAATAAGGATTAACTTAATCTTTTTTATGACTCGGGCTGTAAATAGCGGGAGGTATTGTGTTGGCCACACCAGATTTTTACCTCCCACTACCCTTGGTAAGGGAGGTATAGGGATCGTGCTAAAAATCGCATATCGAGATTTTGGTAAATGACCACATTTTAAGGTCCCTAGAATCCAATTTTAACATTTTCACGATGATGTCTGCGTGTATGTACGTGTGTATGTTTGTGTGTGGATCCTATACTCTAACTCAAATACTATCATTCAGAAAAAATTGAAACCTTGTATTTCGCACTTTTTCTATATTGGAAAGAGCCCATTAGATTTTGGTGTAAATCGGATAACCGGAAATGGCACTTAGAAGCTCAAAATAGTTTTTCTTCGAAAAATACCTTTAAATGTTATTTTTTCAACAATAATGTTATTATACAAATTAAAGATTATTAATATTTCTACATATTTGCATTAATACTTTTTCTACATATTTTATGGATAAATTTATAAAAATATCTATAATTTAAATACTGGAGCCTACACTTTACACAAACAAAACTCCTTGCTTGCGCAGTTATTCACATGTATGTAACTGACAGATAATTGTCACTGTCATTTCAAATTAATAATAGTAACGTTCTAAAAAGAAAAAAGTAAATAGGACAATAGGAAAGGAAATCAATACAGCATATGTAGGTATGTATTTAGATTAATAAAAATTAACGATACGGTATTTAAAATTTAATCTTCATTTTATTTTAATCTATTGACAAGTATGTCTAGGAATATTTTGAGTTGTTGACTCGTATAAATGCAATTTACAAATATGTAGTTGCCGCACAACCATAATCTCAACATTATGTAGAGGCTTAAATTACATTAAATTAGACATGACTAAAGCCTTGCATTCATCCAATAGTATAATTAAAAGAGCTCGCATGGTCGACTTTTTGTTATCGTAAATTTCTAGTATTAAGGCGTGACTAAAACTTGCGCCAGGGCTTAAATAGTACAAGCACCCGAAACACAACAAAACAAACAAAATTTGTTGTTTCTGTTTCCCGACTTTGTAATCTTCTGGCGTTCCTTAATCCTATATCGGGATCGTTATACTGTTACATACATCTTAAAACGGTAAAGCTGTTAAACACGGAAGAAATTTCCAACTTTCCTCTTATTAATATCACAAAAAGTTAAACAGGTAGAAAGCTTGGAACGGAAATCCGAATTTATTTGTAGACATTTTCCAAGTGTATCATTCGGATATAAAATGCATTTAATTAAAGGTAAACTAATTTTGTTTGAATACGTGCAAAAGAAAAATAAACAATATGCTCATTATAATTAAAATAACTTTTTAATTTAATGTAATATAATACCATTTTAAAATTTTATCATGGAAATGATTTGGATGATTCTTTCTTGTAAAATAGTCAAAGCTGTCACACATTACGTCTAATTAACGGCTAAAGGTGGATTTATGCAATCTACTTTTAATTTTACTTGTTCTTTTCGCTTTTACTTTTACTTTAAGTTTGGTACTTTATGCAACTACTTTACATGCGCAGATATGATTTTTCTGACATATATGTAGTAGTAAATGTAAATAGATAAATATATCTTCTTAAAATGGACAAGAATGTAATAATTTGAGCATATAAAAATATTATTACATAGTAAGTAAATATACTAACCAGTTTCATTTAATACAGGTGCTATACTTTTCCAAACATTGTTTTTGGCCACTTTATCCTTGAATAAAATATCTGTTTTATCATATAAGTGGGGATATTTTTGAATTAAATCTTATAATAAACAATCTTGTTCTTTGCTGATTTTTCGTCTGCATAACCTAAAACCTACACACAAAAATAAATACACTACACGCTAACGTTTGTGAAGTGGAGCTCATGCGCAGTTGTGATATTCGTTTACTTTAACAGTCTTAAGTTAAATGTTGGTCAACTTAAGGTCTTAAAGTAAAATTCAAAGTGTGCACATAAAGCAGTACAATATCAACACACATTTAACTTTTATAATGTAAAAGAAAAAGTAAAATAAAAAGTAGGCTGCATAAATCCACCTTAAGCGACGTTTATTTTTTTGTAATAATAGAATACTAGATTTATTATTACCCTGACTTTAAATTGAGGTTCTTCAGTCACCAAAGAAATGAATTCCAAAGCTTTGTATGGAAAAGTTTAGAATTTTATGATCTAAAATGTTAAATTGCTCTGAACATAAAAATATGTTTTCAGGTTTTTTTTAAGAAGATTTTTGATTACCTACATTAAAGGAATGTTTGATTACAATCAAGAGAATTTGATTTTTATAAAGAAAATGGCTGATCACACTAAAAAAACAAATTATTATAATCATTGTGTGTATATCCGAAAGAAAAGTACTATTTTCGCGCCAAAATTGCGGCGCGAAAGTTGCATTTCTCTGACTAGTCACAAAAACATTGAAACGTGTAATTTACAATTTTGTTGAAAGAAATATAATATGTATATATTTATGTATGTTGTACTTTGGATATGTTAATCCCAGAATGTCTAAAGTCTAAACCTCGTCACTATTATTTGCTTCGCAAGACAATGCAAATGAATAGAAACGCACGCATAAAAATGGAAAACTAACAGTAATTTATTGTTTTTCGTTTATTTACTAATTTCTTTATGTCCCCTTAGAAACGAGAGAAGCGCCGTGCTAAGATAATTATACAAAATTAGATTTAATTATTAAATTTAAATAACTATTCTCTAATTATATTGGATTAGATTTCGTTTTAAAAACGTTTTTTGATTATAAGAAAGAAATTCTTGATTGGAATAAATAAATTGATTACAATAATGAAAATGACTAATCAAGCAATAATAGTTTATAATAAACTTATAAATTTGACGTCACCCGCGGCGGATCGACGGCGGACCTCCCTCCACACAATTTAGAAAAGGACAACACATTCTTAAAAAGAGCGAGGTGATATACCATGGCCAAGTCAATCAAATGCTATCCCCTTCAGCACTTCGCCTCTTTGATCCTACAATTTGTTTGTTATTTAGTAAGCAAAGTTTGGTTATGTTATTTTGTGTAGTGCCTGTTATTAATTATCTCTTGTACTAGTGTAGTGATCCTAGAATTTGAAATATCACTAAAAATCAAGTTCACAAATAAATAATCAGTTTAACACATGATGTTGTACCGGGGGCACGATTTGTGTTTAAAAACATTAAAAACCATTCCGTCTTACAGTTGAAAAGATGGTTACAATACCGGGGTTTGAAGAAATAAACACGAATTAATTGAAATGTATGCTTAAATAATTGTATATCACATGATAAATGTCAAACTGTAAAGATAAATCTTGCTCACTACATAACTACTTATTAAATACTTTTTTACTCACTAGATGGCGTCCGAAAAGTTTGAATTGTATAAGTCCCCATTGTTAATGTAGGTATATTATAATAATTAGAATTAGCTGAGATATGTAGTCACAACTAATAAAATTCATGACTAGAAATTCAACATGGACTGCATCTATTGCATATTTTAATTTTTTTTATGTAGAAGGTACCAATTTTTGTTATATTTAAATTTACTTATATTTAAACGGCCATAATTTTGGGACAAACCAAGTCTGGTATCTATAGGGAATATCAGTACAGGATGAAAACTGAAATGATGGAAATATTTAATATGATTTTTTATTATTTATTATGTTATATTAATTTTAGTTTTGCATAAATATTATATAAAATTCATATTGGTCCAATAAGGCTTAAACCAAATTAAAATTGAAAATACGTGCTGAACAAGTAATTAACTTTTAAAATGAATGTGGAATAGCGGAAGTAAACTAGATAATTAAATTTTATAAAAATGTAAACATTGGGGTCGCGAATTTATGCATGGCTGTAAGCTGTCACATACATATTTTGCGGCACGAGTACAATTTAATTACGATTACATTAAAATCACATGTAGAAACGCACTACAATATAGTACTAGTTGCTAGTTGCATCAAAGATCATTTCAAAATACAGCGCTTTAATTACTGCATTTAAATTAAATCGCTTTGTGGGACATGGATTGGATAATACGGTACGAGAAATTATGGTTTTGGTTTTATTTAAATTGTGCATACCAGAGGAAATACAGGGACGTAAATAAGAGGGGGAGGGGCCTAGCTGAGCTATGACTCATCTCAACTCGAATTTTTCTAATTCAACGGATAATGCTTATTCATAATTGAACAATATACCAGTAATTAGGTTTGGTTATATTACGTTTTGTAAAAAATAACATATAAATAATAAATATTAATATTCGAAAGTTTAGATAAATCAACAACACCATAACGCGTTGTTGCTGTTTTTGTTTTTTATCTCTCACTAAGAGAGGTATTGAATTCACTCGCATATCCATATTTTAGTGAATAAGCACGTTTTAAGGTCCCTAGAATCCGATTTTTACGATGATGTGTGTGTGTGTGTGTGTGTGTGTGTGTGTGTGTGTGTGTGTGTTTGTGTGTGTGTGTGTGTGTGTGTGTGTGTGTATGTATGTGTATGATGGATCCACGATTTCACAAATACTATAAGACTTAAGACATTTTTTACTACGGATTCCTCAATCTAACAATAATGGGAAGAGTTGATTAAGTTTTGGTAACAATTGAACAACCGGAAGTAGTAGGAAAAAATCATCTAAATATTATTTATCAAAAATTTATTTAAGTACCTACTTATATTAAAGAACGTTAAATTCTTTATTCGATAAATAAACATTCATTTTTACATCTTCTATAGATTTAGAGATAAAGAAATGCATATAAAATAATTTGAAGTAAAAAATCTCAGGTCAAACTACTTTAAGGCAAGAAATTCAAATGTTTGTAATTGACACATAAATATCACTGTCAAAAATATTTATATGGCACTGTCAAAAATATTTGTACATCATTATGAAGATTATGAAAATAAAAAAAGTCAACAACGCAAAAGAATATAAAAGGAATTTGCGAAAAAATGACGAATATAAAGAAAAAGAAAAGTAGAAAAAGAAAATTTCAGGATATTGAATATAAAGAAAATGTATGTATTGTACATAATTTATATTAAAATATCCCATAGATTTTGCAAATATATGTATGTGAGATTTATTTTGTAGTGAGACATGAAAATATGTATTTGTATTTAAAATATTTTTGTTTTATGCGTATAACCAGGTAAAATATCTGGCGAGAGGTTATGTGCTGGCCACATCAGATTTTTACTTAGGTAGACGTACTTGCCGTTTTCGGTCCAGTCTTTGCTTTTACATTAGATATTGAACACAGGCAGTAATAGTATGCTCAATTCTAGTACATTGAAAGATATCCATTATTAGTAATGTTCAATTCTGATTTAGTAATATGCGTTGATGTGGAAAATTTCGGGTTTGGTCATTTTCAGGATTTCAATTCGTCGGTACAGTATTTAACATATACGAGTAAAAATAATTAAACTTGATTACAACAATGTTTAAACTTGATGACAATAATTAAATTTGATAAACAATTCTTAACGTCGCTAGAAGGGCAAACATCTATTTAAATAGGTACAACAATGACAGATAAAATTAAAAATAACCAGAACCAATTAGTTGACGAATAAACATATTAGAGAAAAGACCTACTTAAATATATGTGTATATTCTATTATCATATATTGTTTAATAAAAGGAAAAGTTTATAAACATTGATTACAACAATGATTAAGATTATTGATTACAATAATGTTTAACAACGCTAGAATGGAAAAAAGGTTGAGACCAACAATAGCTGAAGATCGTTTATCTTATTGTACAAAATTACCAATGAAGTAATAAATCGTTTTCTGAAGAGAAGGAATTTGAATCCTCTTGGATAAAAAAAAACCCTTAAATCCACTTTCGGTCAAATACATCAAAATTGGAAATGTTCTTAAACAATTCTCCACCTTTCTAAATTTTTAATTACTGGCAAAACCCACTAACTTCGAATTAAAATCAGAATTCAAAAAGTAGCTTCAGGTTTCACAGTAAATATTTTACTGAAAA
Source organism: Harpalus rubripes (assembly GCA_963082715.1). Lineage (NCBI taxonomy): Eukaryota > Metazoa > Arthropoda > Insecta > Coleoptera > Carabidae > Harpalus > Harpalus rubripes. The sequence continues at coordinate 18,324,106 of OY720453.1, read as the reverse complement.
ATAAATAAACTCTGTCTTTGAATACTGTTTATTTTAAACCGATTTTGTTGTTATCATGTTTTATCTGTGCCTTATTTATAATTTATTAAATTTACTGTATTCACTTTAAAACTTGACCCACACGGAAAATAATCCGTTAAGTCCCTGATATTATATGAAGCTTGTAACATTTTAAAATCACAAGTTAATGTCGGCTCTGCTCTGGCAAAAGCAGCAATGCAATTCAAAAACTTTTGACATTAATAAGTTTAATAGTGCGGCAACTTTTTAACATAAATTTAATGTCTAAAATTAACATTAAAGCCATTATTCTTTTTTAATCTGCTTAATATACACTCCCTCTATTGTAATTGGCACTATGTAACAATATATTCTACATTTTTATGCTGATCAGACTAGTCAAGTAATTTTCTTGTGCTTTAGCTGGAAATTTATTGAATGAAAAATTTAAATATGAAACGAATTTAAATTCCTCGTTAAACTAGACATACAATTCAATGAAAATGAAGAATGAAATGCAGAAAATTAATATCTATTATTACGTGGAAAAATACTGCTAACTATAACAAAAGATATAACAAGAAAAAGTAATTGGACCCGGAAGCTAGTATTCCTTAGGAAATGTCATAAACTTAACTGGAAACTAAAATATTTTGGTCATTTCGCAAATACAGGTAACCTGAAATGTGCGTATCACCTTCAAAGAATGATTATACAGTCCCTGAAACGCTGTGACAAAACGATTATCAAAGCTTAACGAATAATGTTCTGGAAATTGAATCAATGTTTGAAATTTTTACATAGTGAAAACCAATATTTAGTTTAGTTATGATTAGATCAGAATCTAAAAATAGAAAAATAATTAAATGATTTTCCTATTTGCGTGTTATAAAGACGGCCTTGCGGTCTTGCGAAGTTAATGTACCGCTTACATTTTTTTGCAGAAAAATCTAATCTAAAAAAAATGAAATGTAGGGGTATTGTAGTCATATACTTTATACAGGTGACAGGTGTCTCAAAGTGTTCAACATGTGTTTTTCGAAAACTAGATACAAAGCACGGCCGCTCTGTGTGGGTGGGCAGGTTGTGCCCCGCACAAAGGCGCCTGACTTTGAGGGGCGCCGTTTTAAGACAGTAAAGTAAATAATAGTAAAATTATATAAAATGCTCTTGTTCGTAAAGACAAAATAACTATAGAGCTAAAATATATTTTTATTGTCTTTGGTCAAAAAAATCGATGATGAGTTTTTAATGAATAAGCACGTTTTAGGTTCCCTAGAATGCGATTTTACTATTTTTACGATGATGTCTGTATGTGTGTGTGTGTGACGATTTTTTCGGATCGCGTAACTTCAATACCACCTCTTCAAAAATTATTATTTTTTTGTATTCCTTTTCTTTACATCTATATGAAGAGCTGATTAGATTTTGGTTTCAATTGGTTGACCGGAAGTACCCTAATTTAAAGATTTTAACAGTTTTTTTCATTTTTTCACATTTAATGTTATTATAAATATTAAAGAATATTTTATTCTCTATACGATATATATATTTTATACTTCATATTCAATGTAAATAGAGTTAAAAAATTATAAAGATATTAAATTTCATTTCTGATTGACAAATGTCAGTGTCAAAGTGCAATTTACATAATATGTTTGAGTTATAATTTTACTGGAAATATATAGAATCTTACAAGAAACTTTCTATATGGAATTTGTACAAAATACATAGAACTGACTGAAGGTAATGTATTGGAAATATGGAATCATTTACAAAAAACTTTTTGTGTGGAATTTGTACAAAATACATAGAACTGGCGGAAGGTAATGTACTGGCCACATCCGATTTTTTTAATTTGTTTCCATTAGAACTCTAGTTATAAGTAAAATAATTTGTTATTTTTCTACCATTGTTATATTGAAATAATAACTGTGAAAATGTTGATTGCAACAAAGAATATATTGATTATAGGTCAAGAACATTGATTACAAGAATGAATCCCACAATGAATCCAATATTTAAATACCTACTCGCATTTTGCGAAGAATCAAATGCTTTATGATTTACATACAATTCTGAAATCTTAGTGCAATAATTTTATTTTTATTTTCTACCGACATTAAATTTCCCTTATTTATTATTAAAAAGTAAAATAAATATCCTGCCCAACGGATAACTTTCTGTCATTGTTATATTGCAAATTAACTGTAAAATGTTGATTACAACAAAGGAATTTGATTATAACCTATTGATTACAAAAATGAATCTAAGACAATTTCATCAATTTATTAAATCTAGCATTTTTGAAGAACAAAACTTTAAAGCGGAGCGGCCCTGATACAAAGTCGGTGACATTAGACAAAAGTTGAGTCCGGTTGAGTCATTTTTATGTTGTATTTATTTCCCGTAAAATGCATAAAACATTAGATGACAAAAAAGTTAATTTTATTGATTTTAAATTTTACAATTAGGTAACCTTCATGATCGTAACAATACTGAATTTTCGTTAGCACATTTTTAGAGTATTTTTTAAATTCTTTTTTGTATCATATTTTAAATTGTTGATATATTCATTTAGTTAATACTTAACATAACGACCCTTATACTCTGAAGATACCGTTTAATATTTTTGCATATAAAAAATATAAAAAAAATCATCCTCTAACCTAATAATTATGGATGTTCCCCTATCTTTTAGTAACTCATTAATATCTCTGTAAGTTGTAGGAATTGTCTATACAGTGGGTGCTCCGCCTACTAGGACGGGTTCCACTCATAAATAAAAGACAGCCTGGGGTTATCGGGTCAACCCTTCCGGGCCTTAAGCCCTTCGCAGGACGGTAAGGGCAGGGCAAGGGCATGCAAATATGCCGCACGTTAGGCGGGCTCCAACACGCGGCGACGATCGAAAAATAATTACCAGTTCATTAGTGCATGGTAGTTAAACCCAAAATGTGTCAGCAGGCGAAAAATTATGAAATTATGTATGGATAATTTGTTAATTTAACAAACTACAAGTAATTCTAATAATATTCTATTATATAGCGCCATTTAAAATGAGTGGAGACAGCGCACCTTTTTTATATACTGTCTAAATTTATTTTTATGTATACAAACCAATTTAAAAAATCATACAGTAAACTTTGCAGATATATTAATAACATATTGTTAACAAAATTATTCAATGCTAATATAACTAAAAAAATCTGATGTGACCAGCACATTACCTTTCGTCAGTTCTATATATTTTGTTCCTATTCCATATAGAAATTTTCTTGCACAAAATTCCATATTTCAAGTACATTACATTCTGTCATTTCTATGTATTTTGTACAAATTCCATACAGAAAGTTTCATGTACCTAAGATATTCTATATTTTCCCTAAAATTATAACACAAACATGTCAATTGTTCTTGACACTGACATGTGTCATTCATCATTTTCTAGCCAGCTGCTTTATGAAATTTAATTTCTTTATAATTTTTACCTCCTACTTCCCTTGGTAAGGGAGGTATAGGTTAAAAATCGCATATCGAAATTTTGGTAAATGACTGTTTTAAGCTCCCTAGAATCCAATTTTAACATTTTCACGATGTGTGTGTGTGTGTGTGTGTGTGTGTGTGCGTGTGCGTGTGCGTGTGCGTGTGCGTGTGCGTGTGCGTGTGCGTGTGCGTGTGCTTGTGCGTGTGCGTGTGCGTGTGCGTGTGCGCGTGTTCGTGTGTATGTGAGTGTGTGAGTGTGTGAATGTGTGTGTGTGTGTGTGTGTGTGTGTGTGTGTGTGTGAGTGTGTGAGTGTGTGAGTGTATGAGTGTGTGAGTGTGCGTGAGTGAGTGTGTGTGTGTGTGTGTGTGTGTGTGTGTGTGTGTGTGTGTGTGTGTGTGTGTGTGTGTGTAGCATATATGCACCCCAAAGAAAATTTTTAATAATTAAAGTTCTATTTGTCTAAAATAAACCATAAACGATTGACAGAGTTAAAACACTGCTAATCATCTTTTATCTAATTATCTAATTACCATTCATGCAACCAACGACCAAATGTAACTAGTTAAAACATTCCCTATCCCTCCTGACTGAATGTTTTGATTTCGGCTGGCCAGACAGAGAAACTAGAAATAGAGATATATCTTGTTCAGTTCGAGTATTTCTCACTAGAGGCCACGTAGAGTGTCAGTGTTTAGTCTAGCGTTTATTTTGAACATTGTTCACTAGACGCTACGTAGAAGCATGTGTATTTCATCTTTCTTTTGTAATTGTAGTAGTTTTATGAGTGACTCGTTGGTTTTTCTTAAATATTAAACCTTATAAATTATTTAATGTTATCCTTAAATGTTAACCACGCAATTTTAACTAAGAACATTTACGCAACCAGTGAGCAACGTTCAAACTAGACACTGATACTCTACGTGGCCTCAGTGGTGACCTCTAGACAGAAATACTCTGACTAGACAAGACATATCTCTATCTCTAGTTTCTCTGTCTGGCCAGCCGAAATCAAAACAAACCAAATGAAGTTTTGTCTAGTTATATTTGGTCGTTGCATGCAACCACCCGATATGTGTTATTATGGTATTATTAAAACAAGTATCATTCAAATACTGACAAAATAAGTGTGTAATAATTCATATAAATTTATGAGTTGTTATTTTCTATATTTTTATGACTATAAACTCAATTTCATTTTTATATTGGAACCTCTGAAACCAATTTTATAACACGACTGAAAAATGAATCATAAAATTGAATTTTAAGTTATTGTTTTAGGAATGGCAATTATTGATTAAAATCTCCATGAAGTAAATTAAATTTCAGAGTGAATGTTACACGGAACCGATGAATAAATAAAAATAAAAGAAAATATTTATTGTTTGAATAAAGTTTAATTAGTAAAACACATAACCCAAATAAAAGTCAAACTAAGTAAAATTGACCTGGGGCGAGTTTTATGTTTTCATATTTGTTTTTAAAAATTTTTTTTACTATTTAATTTAATAACCTTTTGTATCTCGGATATTTTGAAAACATATTGAATACTTTTATAGTGTAATCATGATTTGAAATATTTAAATATAATATTTAAAATTCTACATACATACATAAAATCAGGCATTTCCCACTTAGTGGCTAGCATAAACCCGAAACAATAATAATAACTCTCTCTTGCAACAACATTCTTACTAACCTGCCATCGTTCAACAAATATTCTTCACTCTTAACATTAAAATGACCGATTTTCGGTAGCGAAATACCTAAACTGGAACACAATAATAGTTACGAAACAATCATCCTTCGCCACACATTACTGTCTAAGTACACTTCTTTCGCTCGGCCACATTCATAATCGCATTCATACACGCTCTTCTTTTCTTCCCACTCGGAAACTTTCTCTCTTTTAGCACTTTATCAATCACATCCATCCACTTACACACTGGACGGCCACGCAATCGAACATTCTTTCACTCTTCATTCTCTCTATATGACCAAACCATCTCAACTGGCTCATTCCTACTCTATTAACAACATTCTTCCTAACCGTACATTCTCCATACACCAAATTATTCCTCACGCGATCCCGTCTTACATATCCACATACACCACGTAAGCACCTCATTTCCACGGCAGTCAATCTCTTTTTATGCTTTCCAGTCCATGCCCAACATTCGCTTCCATACATCAAAGCAAGCACTAGCACTCCATTATACACACTTAAACAAGCTTCTGTAGATATGTTTAAGTTTTGAACAAACGTACCCAGAGCACCTATTAATTTACATCACGCACTCACTCTCCTTTCAATTTCTCTATCAATTCGACCATCCCTTGACATCATGCTATTTATATTTATTATATTTTTCACGAAAATCTGTTCAGAGCTTCAAGTAAAAGTATCACTTCCGGTTAATCAATTTTAGAAAAAATCAAATACCGAATTTGAAAAATTTTGGTACATATAAAATATTTTTCACTAAAATCTGTTGAGAGCTTCAAGTGCAGTATCACTTCAGGTTTATTAATTTTAGCCAAAATATAATATGTTATTCCTCTTGATATGAAAGTCTTAAATACTAAAATTGAAAAGTTTTGGATTATACCTACGTTAATATAATTTTTCATTAACAAATAAAATATCACTTCCGGTTGTACAATTTTATCCAAAATCTAATCAACTCTTTATATGAATGTAGAAAACTTAATATGGAGAATAGAAATTTTCGGAAATTTTTTGTAAGAGTATTGTGGAGGAAGAAATCCTCACACACACGCACACACACACACACACACACACACACGCACACGCACACAGAGAGACACAGACACACACACACACACACACACACACACACACACACACACACGCACACGCACACAGAGAGACACAGACACACACACACACACACACACACACACACACACACACACACACACACACACAGAGAGAGAGAGAGAGAGAGAGAGAGAGAGAGAGAGAGAGACAGACACAGACACACACACACGCACACACACACACAGACACACACACACACACAGAGAGAGAGAGAAACACAGACACAGACACACACACACACGCACGCACGCACGCACGCCCTCCCGCCCGCACGCTCGCACGCACGCACGCACACACACAAACGCACGCACGCACGCACGCACGCACGCACGCACCCACACACACACGCACGCACGCACGCACGCACACACACACACACACACACAATCATTGTAAAAATTAGGGATCGACCGATATGATTTTTTGTGGCCGATACCGATATCGGCCGATACCGATATATCGGCCATAAAATTTTGTCGTAAATTTTTTGCTGTATAAATGAGGTAAAAGTGATTTATAATGATATACTGTTACCGTTACACGCATTAACCATAAATAAAAAATGCAGAGCAAATGCAAAAAAAGACATTTTTTTTCAAACGTCCTAGAAATGGCATTTTTGTGACTTAATTCACAAGGTAGAAGCTTAGCTATTTCTACTCCGGCGGCGTTGAAATTAGCTATTTCTACTCCGACGGCGTAGAAATAAAATAAATAAATATCCATAGAAACTACATAGAATTAGCGAATAAAAAGAAAAGTAGTCGTTTGAAAAAAAAATTCAATGTGTCATTCGGAATAAAAGTGTCTTTGTGTGCCTCGCATGCAATTGTTCGACTCGCTTCCCTCGTCGTGCAAACTTCCATGATCGCCACACAAAGTATCACTTTTACTCCTAATAACACAATATACTATTTTCAATAATATATTTAGCACCACCGCCAAATAGTGTTGCTAGTGAACAGCTATTTTCTTCAGCTGGAAATGTTTATGAAAGCGCAGTAAGTTTGTTACATTACAACTTGCCAAAACTTAACTTTAAATATTAATTTGTTTAACTAAGTGTGTAACTTTACTTCTACATTTTTAATGACATTTTTGCTAAATTTTGAATAAGAATAAACTTGATTTGTTTTTTATTTAGTATTTCTGTTTTAATTTCCTTTAAAAAATCCTTAGCAACTGAAATATTAAGCAATTTATATTTTTTTAGGCCGATACCGATATAGGCCGATATCGTGGTTTACATATCGGCCGATACCGATATCGGCCAAGAAGACCGATATAGCCGATATACCGATACCGATATCGGTATCGGTCGATCCCTAGTAAAAATAGTAAAAACGTGTTGTGGGAATCCTAATTCGTGCTTATTTACTGAAAACTCACCATCGAATTTTTGGACCGATAATATTACCTCCATTATGACGGGAGGTAAAAATCTTAGAACGGAAATAAAATATTACACGGTTACTCGCGCGGTCTACAATCGTATTTACAAAAAGTATTTAGCAAGGTAAGGACAAAAAGACCCTCTTACCCCCCCCCCCTTCCATCAATGAACACCCACATAAATTTTAGAAATTCGGCGCCCCTGCTCAGTAGACCATAGTGGACAAAATGTAATAAAAAATTTTAAAATAAATTATATATTTTTTGCGCGATCGGATTAATCTTTATGTTTACCGATAGTGTTTCCAACACGTAGGTTTTATTTACAAAATACTGAACGGTAAGTGATGTCTTACGTCGGTAACTGATGTGTTTCACTTACCGTTCAGAAGGCGAGACGGTAAATAAATAAATAAAAACAAAAATCAAAGCTTACTTCAAAAATGAAACCTAAATTTTTTTTAACATTGGGTAACTCTTGGCTTCCCAAATATTAATAAATAAATAAATAAATAAATATGTCAAAATAATCACGAACGTTAAGGAATTACCGATCTCAGACAAAATTGGGACCTTCGATCGGTAAACTGCCTTACCGTTCTTAATACTTAATATACTATTCTTGATACTATTTTTTTTTTTAATTGAGTAAACAAATACGCAGAATGATTTTGGAAAAACAAAGAACTCAGTGATATATTTTTCAGGTAACTAATTAATTTTTGAAATTGTCCAAACAATGTTATATTTCATGAACATATATTAAATAAATAATTTATTAGTTTATTGTGGGTAAAAATTTATTTGTACAGGTGACAACCGCGTAACTAGGTAAAGCTAATTAAAAGTTTTTATATTAAATTGTTACAAATTATGTATATGCACAAATCGTTAATTACATGCGCTGTTATTTTCATTGTTTTAAATATGAAAATTTAATTGCTACTATAAAGGACTTAGCTGGCTTTCAGGATTTCCTGTCCCTATAACAAAAAAAAATGCATATAATTTAATGCACATGCGTTAATAATTATTTAAAAATGTAGCATTGCAGTTGTACTGCGTGACAAATAATTTTAGGGAATAATAACTGTAATATTTATACGCTAATGAAAAATAAAATATTTTGTTATATATTTAAAAAATAATATTTTCTCAGGTATACATTTTCGACAAACAAATTATAAAACCTACGTAAACGGTAAAAAATTTCTACAAAATTCTTTCGACTAGTTTAAAATATAGATTTTAAACTTACAAAAACTGAATATGTTATTAAGTATTCCGCCATTTAATATTGGGTTACTACAGTGTGTGGATTTAGTACTTGAGAGGCCCCAAGCGAAATTAAATTTTGAGGTCCCCCTAAACACCCTCACCCTCTCCCTGAACATTTCAAATACGATTATAGTGAACATTCTACGCGTACGTTTTTACTGTAGCACGCACTCTAGATTATTAATAAAAAATAATAATACAAATACATATATGATTTATTTGAAAACAGGGTTTATTAATAAAAAATGCAACAAAAACATATTTGAATTTTAGTCTAGAATATCCACCCTTCAAGAAATTTATTTTGAAGATTGTATACATATAGTTGCAAAATCATGAAAAATATTAAATTCCACAAAAATTAGAACGGAAAACAAAATTTATATTGATTATGGCATTTTTTTTAAATTTCTAAAAATTTATGTAACAAGACGAGCGTAAGCGCAATACCAGATAAATAACTTTTTATAAACTCTTCTAAATTATAGTTTCAATAATCATATTTTAACTCTGTTTATCTGTTTAAGTCAGGGGTGGGGAACGTCCATAGAAAAATAAATTTATATTAACTGAATAATACTCGTAATGTAAATTTTGATAATATATATATATATATATATATATATATATATATATATATATATATATATATATATATATATATATTCAGCTACAAAGCTAGGTATAACAGCCTTCCACTGCATTGAAATATGCATCTATGTTCGGAACAACATATTGCTGTGAACAGTTTTTTTTTTTCAAAACTCACCATCACAAAAAATCTACTACGCTCCAGGTTGATCGATACAAACCTGGAAAATCAGTTGCGAGTAGCAACGTCAAATATATCAATTGATATCATACGAATTACCAAAATGAAGCAGTTCCAACCCTCACATTAGGGGTGGTGGATTCTAGACTTTAATTTAGGGAGGAGAGGCAATAATATAATTGTTTAATATGCATATTATATGTAAACATGTCTGTACACAAATAAAAACTAAAATAAAAAGCTAAGGTTTCATTATCATTTAAAAAAACCGGGGGGGGGGGGGGGTGTTATATTTTGTATGGCCCGCGAATGATGTTGTGAATGTTCAAATGGCCCGCGACAGAAAAAAGGTTCCCCACCCCTGGTTTAAGTTATAAATGTCAAAATTCAGTTTAGAAATTCTTATCGTATTATGATAGTCACGACATTTATTTGTTGATAATTAAGTCTGGATATTATTATGTATACGTGCGTGACTTTGGATGCCTAGCCCGTACCCCTAAGATAATCCTGTCCTGAAGATAGCGTTTTGTTTTTAAAGATAGTCGGATTAGATACTCGTGAGGGTAAACATGTAGAAGAGTTCGTCGCGTCGGGAAGACGTTAGTTGACGGAATGTAGTGTTTTAGTTTTGGGGCGACGCCCGCCCGCTGGGTTACGGAATGTAACTTATTAGTAATGGCTTAGTTGTATTAGTTTAATTGTAAATAAAGTAAAGTTAGTAGTTAAATAACAAGTTGTGTCAATGTCCGTAAATTCTGTGTTCATCATGCGTAAATCTCAAGTGTTCATCAGTATCAAGTGTAAAGTGAAGTGAGTGTGTGTTCTTCCTTATCAAGTGATTCCTTCTCACGAAGTCCTTCTCACGAACTTCCTTTTCACGAGATCCTTATCACCAGTAAGTGTAAAGTGTATCATCACTGAAGTGAACAATAAGAAAAAAGAGTAATCATCAGTATCAGTAGCAAACAATAAGAAAAATTAATCATCATCTTCGGCACCCACCTCGTGTTACAATTAGTATACTTAACATTAAAGTATTTTTGAAAATTTGCAAGCGATAATGTCACATTTTTTACAAATACAGTCTAAAAAACTATTAATCATTTTAACGCGAAATGAAAGCAACCACCCGAACAGAGATAACATATCTATTTACATTACATTATATACCCCAATTTCGTTAAATTGAGTTCTGTGCGTTAGGTTATCATTAGACTAAAGTATTTTTTGAAAATTTACAGCGTTTAGAATAGACTGCGAAAGTGATGACGTCAAAATCGTGCGGGCATTACAAAAGTTGGAAGTAGGCTTCCAGTTTTTTAACTGTATTTTGAAAGAGTACGTTCCACGCGGTCGAATTCCACGCGGTCGAAATCCCGCGCGGTCGAAATGTACCCCCACCACTTCCGTTCTAAAGAAATTCAAATATTTCCACGCTGTCAAATCCCTCCCGGTCGAAATGTTACACGATACAAATCCCTCGCTCCCGTACCGCTGTCTTTATCGATCGTATTGCCTTCTAACAATCTATGCTTCGTGGTAGTTCCGCGTCAAAGATAATATATTAAAAAGAAATTTTAAAACATATTATATTATTATACAACGAACTATTTAATGAATGAAGCAGGAAAGAATTTACCTATCCATCTTAAGTAAACATGATAATTTACTAGTTATTTAATATTATAAAATAATTAAATTTATTATCAAATAGACAAGTATGTGTAGATACATCAAGTTACCGTTATTGTCAAAATATGCCGAGTGGAAGAAAATATATTTGAAAATAAAAGCAACATCAGATTTATAATAACCACAGTAATACATAATTTTACAACTGAAATAAAGAATGAACTGCTTATTCACATAATATAATAGCTAATCTAAAATGGCGGATCAGAAATATCAATAATTTTACTTAAAATGTATAGGTGAATTCTTTTCTTGCTTCATTCATTAAATAGTTTATTGTATAATAATATGTTTTAATTTTTTTTTTTAATATATTATCTTTGACGCGGAACTACCACGAAGCATAGATTGTTAGAATGCAATACGATCGATAAAGACATCGGTACGGGAGCGAGGGATTTGTATCGTGTAACATTTAGACCGGGTGGGATTCGACGGCGTGGAAATATTTGAATTTCTGTAGAACGGACAAAGTGGTGGGGGTACATTTCGACCCCGTGGGATTTTGATCTCATGGAATTTCGAAGCTTGGGATTTCGTCAGCGTGGAATTCGACCGCGCGGGATGCTTCGTGAAAGAGTCGTGGACGCACCGTACTAGCGCCAAATGTAAAGTAAGTAGTAAGGATATTATATCTTTATCTCGTCAGTATAGAGCAAACTTGCATATGGTTTGAAATGTGGCCGCTAGGCCGACGCAATACATATGACTATATGACATATGGCCCTCTCCAAAACTTTATCAAAGTTTTTCTTCGAAAATAACAACAATTAAGCGATTTAAAAAATATGGCTATTTTTATTTTTTGTAAAGAATGGAAGAAAAACATAGTCATATAGCTCATTGATTTAGGTATATGTTTTATTAAATAATGGAATATAAATTAAATTCTACAAACGTGTAGGAATTCATAATATAAAGTACATGATACCTAGGTAATTTGTATTCATTATAGCTGTTACAAAATAAACATTCCACTTATGGTCATACTTTGGTTTCACGGGTTTTCCAATACTACAGAGAACATTTATTACTATACATGTACATTAGGACATAATTGACAATTTTATATGCACAATAGTATGTAAAGTACATACACTTGAATTCAAACAGAAACAACGAATAGCAGGTCTGGATAGACCGAATTCATCCGAAATTTTACGATAATAATCAATTCCGACCAGTGACGTGGCGTTTATAATAATTAAGCATTTTTCTTACAACGAACTAATATTTCATCATTTTCATTTTACTAAAATTCTTAATTTAATGTTTAAATAAATTATGCTACCTTAATTGTTGAAGTTTACTATTTCTTTGTAATGGTTGAATATCCGAAAATTGGGCAGGAAACGATTGAGTTTTGCTGCATGACAACGTTTCGGTACATCTCTCCCTGATGGTGAAAAATTACCTTGATAGAAACAATGCTGGAACACCCTTCCTATTCTCCCAACCATGCACCAGCCGGTTTTAACCTGTATGCTCAGCTAAAAATGATACTGGAGGGACAATGTGTTGCTAATTCAACAGAGGTGATTGATTTGCAGGAGTGTTTTGATCAGTAAACTTTAAAGAAAATTAATGTAAAATTTTTTTTTTACCAATTCCAGGAACATTTTGACGATACGTTGTAGTAACCATTAATAACAACAATAATTCAAATATTTTTTGTACATTAATTTCATAATATATCTCTATTTATACGGAGTTAGAATAATAGGGCTCTTGCAAGAATTTTTATATGCCTTCTAAGTATTAAATTTTAAAAGATATCATTATTTAAATAGCCTCAAATTTGAAAATATCACCAAATATCCATTAGATATTTTACAATTAATTTTTGAAATTTGGATAATATTTTTTAAAAGTCACGTGATCTGAAACAGAATGTGACGTCACCACAATACATCTTCATCGGCTTCCACTTGTCCCTTAGAGTGTCAATTCTTTGTGTTTTGTTACGTGTTATGATAAATATATTGTCAAAGTTGTCAAGTGTCAAATTTTTGAGTTTGGTTCGTGTTAGATAATTCAATATAAAATGAGTAATTTACAGTATCGTATTATGCCTTCTTGCAAAAATGCGCTAGGAACAAACCTATTATTAAATTTATAAATATGCCAAAAGATGCGAAGAAAAGAAAATTGTGGCTGGAAGTAGTAGGCCGAAGAGCTGATGGTTGGGTTTTTACATTTTACTTTACATTTACTCTTTAACACACCTTATTTCGGTAACAGCAAAATAGTTGTTTTCTGATATAAATTCAACCATCATCCAACTTTCGAATTTCGGTAAACCGTCCGACTTAGCTTGAGTGTATTTGGTATTAGCCATTATTACTCATTTATAATGGAAAATGTCAGCGTCAAATGTTAAATTAGAAGTTAAGTTAATGTTATTAACATGTGACAAATCATGGCTGAGAATGACGTAATGTATGTGCTTCTACGACACAGAACTGGGGGGGGGGGTTGTTTTTCATGACTATTTTTGGCGCCAATATTCGTATTTAATTATTTACGAAAATAAGAACAAACTATTAAAAAAATAATTATTAATAAGAAAAATATGCCTAAACTTTCATTTAAAATACTTTTTGAAAAATGTGAAACAGGCTCATTGTATACCTTTGTACAAATTTCATTCAACATTTAACTAAAACATATGAAATATTGTCACAATTAATTATAGAACCCTTCCAATTATTACAACTTTCTTAATAGTGTTATAGCATTAGTGCGATGATAACAAATGTATTATAATTAGGGTGTGAAAGCCTTCCTGTCTCCTAGCATTTAGATTTGGACATCTCCATTAATTGTTCCACCAATTACTCGTATCAGGGTTTCATGAAACGCTATGACATCAAACAAACACGCACGAATATGCTGCGCTCTAATTTACCACCACTTTACACACACCGAGGGTATAAAACCCCCGATTTATCACCACATATCCATATATTCTCACCACATGCACTGCGTAAGATGGCAACACCACATTACAGTTATAGTAGGTTATGAACGGCCAATTTGTTTCAGCACGCTTAATATTGATGACTGTTTCACCAGATAATAAATTAATCAATCGTAAAGGATTTTTCATTTTATTAATTAATGAAGGTTTAATAATTGACATTAATAATAGAAAATAACATCATTGAAATTATTACCACTGCTGCGTTTGACGGCTGGCATCTGAGAAGTCCAATTTCAATCATATTTTGGTAAATTTGAAACACCACACTGGCTATTCCGCGTCGTATGTTATTCACCTGTTGAATTGTCATTGACTTATTGGCGTATATGAGTGACTTCAATACTTCAAATAACCCCAGAGAAAGGGTCTAAAGAGTTAAATCACATGGTCATGTTTTGCGAAATTAGGTGTCCAATAAATAATGATTTAAATGCTATTTTTGTGAAACTTGTTCTTTTTTTTAAAAAAAAGTGATAATAATTAAATACCTATATATAATAATAAAAGCCTGTCATCTTTGAACATCTATAATAAGAACGATAAAAACCAACGAATCTAGACTTCGATCCTTATTTATACTGTAACGTTTTTCATTTATTCGGGTGAAGTGTCAATATTAGACAATTATTGGGGCCTATTGTGTAACTCAGTGGTTAATTTTTAAATACGGGTTAATTTTTTTAACCAATCAAATGTTGACATATCACAAAAAAATCTGATGTGGCCAACACATCACTTCCTGCTATTTAATTTGCATTAATATACATACTTACATATTTAGTTATACTAGAAACTGTATTAAAATCCATTCCATATAACTATGGTTCTATATACTATTTTTTTTCTTTTTGAAACGGTACTATTAATGATTTGAAATGATTAGTTCTTTGACAGTGACATTTATTTGTCAGTTACATACATTTGAGATATGAACTTTCTAATCAAGTAGTAGGCTTTGTGATTTAAATTATGGATAATTTTATATTATCCATAAAATTCATAGAAAAAGTATTAATGCAAACCAATAGAAAATATAATAATCTTTAATTTTTATAATAACATAAATCTCGAAAAAATAACATTTATAGGTATTTTTCGGAGAAAAACTATTTTGAGCTTCAAGTAAAGTGCCATTTCCGGTTATCTGATTTACACCAAAATCTAATGGCTTCTTTCCATATTAGAATAAGGTATAAATAAATATGAAATATAGTATTTTGGTTAGAACGTAAATAAGAACCACATACACACACACACACACACACATACACACAGAAATCATCGTGAAAATGTTATAATTGCATTCTAGGGACCTTAAAACGTGGTCATTTACCAAAATCTCGATATGCGATTTTTAGCACGATCTCTATACATCCGTTACCAAGGGTAGCGGGAGGTAAATAAGGATTTTTAGTTGTCAAATCATTATCTATTGGATAAAAATTTACATAGTGGTTAAAAATTAACTACCGAGTTAAAGAATAGGGCCCATTATTAATTAAAATAGAGGTTTTTTAAACGATAAATTAATATTAAAAGATAATAAAAAGACTATTACAATGGTTAAACAAATATTAAATACTAATTTAAGACTAAGAATATAATTAATTACTTAAACACTGATTATTTATTTAAACAATTAACACGACTAGTATTTTCACATTATTTAATTTACTATACACTCGTACTCTTATTTAACTAATTGTTCATTTATTTCACTATGCGTTTCAATCTTAGACTACCGGTCTGTTGCAGACTCTTGTAGACTGTTTAACCGATATTTACATCACTATATTTATTTCACTATTTATTTGTATCACATTCAACTGTGCGATCCAGTATCACCAACTGTCCGTATGTCGCAATTCTTCAACACCAATGTATCCACTCCAACTCGTTGTTACTGTCCTCCGTATCCTCTAGCTTCCCAATACTCGTCAACACTACCGAGTCTTCACTTCCACAGCTATCGCAGTATACCAGTAACTTCCAGACTCGCCGTTACTGTCCTCGTATACTCTAGCTTCCCAATACTCGTGAACACTACCGAGTATTCATATCCAGCTATCCCAGTATACCAGTAACTTTTCGACTACCTAATTTACTCGACACTATACGCTTGTACCGTTCCTTTTTGAGCGACTGCAGCGCCGACTACTGGAAGCTATAAGCATCTTTGAGCTGATCATTGTCAAAATCCGGAAAATGTCAGTTACAATTACTTGTGGTTTTCAAGCTGTAAACTTGAATGTTTTTCGAAATAAAAGTAAAAGTAAAGGTAAAAAATTAGTGGAAAGCTATGAAGTTTCTAGAGTCAAGCAAATTATTGAAAATAATTCGCGAAAATTAAGGTGCTGTTTTAAGAGAAACTTTAGGAGCTCTTGGCAATAGGGCGCGAGCAGACACGTGACTCGAGCGACCTTGACTTGCTTGGAATCAGCTGATTTGTGTGCGCATGTCATTTTGACAAGAACATTGTCAATTTGACAAAACCAATGTTTTGATTTATTTTGATTTTGAACTGCAAAAATGTTAATATTTTACAATTTTTAGGCAGTAAAACACATGTAATTAAAAGTAATAACACAGCAGTTAAAAAAACAAAATATGTCAAAACGTTGGTCTTGTCAACATGACATTGTTCTTGTCAAAATGACATGCGCACACAAATCAGCTGATTCTAAGCACGCCAAGGTCCCTCGAGTCACGTGTCTGCTCGCGCCCCATAGAGCACATTAAAATATTTTTATAATGTCGAAATTAAGGTAAAATAATGTAGATATTACTAGTTTAAATAATAATTAATTTTAAAATATGTTAGGTGAAGAAAAATGCAAGAATCATGTATGGCTGATAAGAAGGAAACTTCAGTGCAATTTTGTCAAATTTGAGATAAGACCAGGACCTAATTTAGGTCAAGGACACTATACTGGATTTGCCTAGGGCCTGTAATTCCCAAAAGACAACTTTTTAATTTTAAAGCGACGAAATAACTGTTACAAAATATATGTTTCCCAATAAAGAAAATTTGATTTCAATAATGAGCAAGACTACCTAATAATACAAAAAATTGAATATAACAGTTTTATGTTTTTATAAAACTATAGTTTAATCGGAGCAAATGCACATATAATGTGTATCATATGGCTGGAGATAATAGTGAATATGTGTCTCTTTGATTCAGAAAACGACTAATCACACAGAAAAATTATTAAAATAATTGTATCATTACTGTATGTTTTTTTAATTTAATCGTGGCATATGAACCTACCTAAATCAAGGATGTATACCTATATAGATAATTTACTGAATATATGTACTTACGTCTGATTAGAGCCCCTTTATGAATTTTGATTTGATTACAATAAAGGAATACTTATATAATTACAACAAAGGAACTTTGATTACAATAATGAAAATGGTTAATCACGAATGTTTCTTTAATTCTAATGCAATTTAATTTATTATATATTTACAGCTACATTGTCTTGTAAAATTATAGGTCCTAGTTTTTTGATGATGGCCTGAAAAATATTTTTTGCCTAGGGCCCATAAAAGTCTAAATTAAACTCTGGATAAGACTAAATTATAATTTCAAGTTTATTTACAAAATATTTCTTTATTTATTAAAATATTTAAGTGATAGAAGTAATGTTTCTTGTATTAAAATTACTTATTAATATATTATTCAACTAATCAAAGTTCAGAATTCTGGGTTTTTACTTTCAAAATCTGAGAAATTTTGAGCGTAGCATACTCACCTTCCTTTTATTTTAATTATTTCTACTGAACCAAGTAATCATTATCAATGATAAAATCTTTTAAAGTTTAAATAACACGTAAATCCTATTGAATACACATATTTCTGTCAGCTCAAATATTGCATTTTCGGCCGATTGGCGTCGCCTCGAGCGTTACGGTACTAGGGTACCTTTATAACCAGGGTATGGCCATGGCGTGGCTCACGTTTCATCCGCCATTACCGGGACAGTGTGATAATTTAATATTATTTTATAATATAATATCACATTTATTACAAATAAATAGGAAAATCAATTACCGACAATGGCGGCGATCTTGGCCCATGGCCATACCCTGGTTATAAAGGTACCCTATACGGTACTAGGGTACCTTTATAACCAGGGTATGGCCATGGCGTGGCTCACGTTTCGTCCGCCATTACCGGGACATCTGTTATATGTGTTGTTCTTGCGCAAAGTATTATGTATTTTCGTGGCTATTTGTTTTATTTTAATGAAAAACACATTTAATTACCATTTTAATATATATTTAAAGTGTAAGTAATATACTTTATCTTATTTACTTGTGTAGTTTGTTAAGATACCCACCACGATTACTGTCACTGAAAACAACTAAAAATTACCAATATTAAGCACAATCATTTAAATTTTTAACAGGTAAGTTTAGAATATACAATTATTATGTAAATAAGAACTACAGATATTAAATTAGATGTGATAATAACAACCCATGTCATATATTCTACATAACCTCTAAATTTATATCTTAATAATAATTGTGTATCTCTTAAATAAATTAATTTTTCTTACCTTTATAAATTCACAGTGTGATAATTTAATATTATTTTATAATATAATATCACATTTATTGCAAATAAATAGGAAAATCAATTACCGACAATGGCGGCGATCTTGGCCCATGGCCATACCCTGTACGATACAAGCGTATACTGCATGCGCTCACCACGATACTGCTCAACTCAGCTGACTATGTAACTCTTTCACTATGTAAATAACTCTCGGGCATTGCTGCGTCCCTTTTATATAGCTGCCATTTCCTTCTAAAGAGCTCTAGGTTCAGGCGACCGGAAGTAATTAAAGACGTCGTGTCTCGTCTGTTTACGTCGCCCGGCTGCTAGCGCGATTACGTCATTGCTATACTTAGATGCTTGTTCAAAGCAGCGGCGGTGCTCACACATTACCATACAGTACTTAAATTATTATTCCTGTAAAAAATGCATTTTTACAACTATTTTATTGAAATTTATAATTTCTAGCTGAAGCTGAAAGTTTCTGCTTGTAGCACACTGCACGCCTGCCTACTGCTGTGACGTTCTGAACAGTGGAGGGGATCGTATGCCGGCCTTATGTATGTATAGTAAGGTCTTGGGTGGAGTGTTACTCCAGCAAAGTTTTCACAATTTATTTCTAATATGTAGACTGTTAACTCTTTGTTAATTAGACAATTTACAATAACGAAAATAAATGATTATAATAATTATTGTTGCTATGTATATGTTTTTACATGTGTATTAAGGCTCGCTTTAATTATATGCTTTTAGTTAAAAAACAAATTATTAATTATAAAACACATGCGTAATTATAAAAACGATAATTTGATTACAACAATTAAAATTTGATTACGACAATGAAAATATGTGTAATTAACCCCGGAAAACTCCAAAATTAGATGATTCAATATCAATTGGAAACATTTCTCATCTCAGGGCGGCCAATTCATGTTTTGCGAAATTGGGTGTCCAGGGAATTTTTCCCGCTAAACAATGATTATTTCACAACGTAGGTCTCGTAACGCTCTCTTATTGAAAAAAATTGTATTGGAGATCCGTATCAAGTCAAAGGCTACAAAAATCTTTTATCATTGCTCTGTACCTCTCTCCATTGGCGGTCTATGTTCGACTCTCAATGGTCTCAAAAAACTGAGGGCTAATGTTGCTTCCAGCGTTCCAGCCCACAGTTAAAGCTGCGCCGTGCGGGTGGGCAGGTTGTGTTCCGCACAAAGGCGCATTACTTTGAGGGCCGTCGTTTCGACAGTAAAGTAAATAATAGTGAATTTTTATAAAATGCTATAAAACCTACAAATTAACGTGATAGAAGTGAACAATATATTTTTTTATTTATTTCTAGATATAAGTAAAATAATTATCGTATCAATCGGTTCGTTATTACTCTAGCATTGTTATATTGAAATAATAACTATGAAAATGTTGATTACAACAATGAATATATTGATTATAACTCAAGAATATTGATTACAAGAATGAATCCCACAATGAATCCAATATTTAAATACCTATTATCATTGTGCAAAGAATCAAATGCATATACAATTCTGAAATCTGTTGTAAAATTGATGATTACAACAAACGATTTTGATTATAACCTATTGATTACAAGAATGAATCTAGGAAAATTTCATCAATCTAATAAATCTAGCATTTTTGAAAAACAAAAAGTATAGTTTAAACTTTAATTTGCAAATTTTACATCATCAGGGGAGGGGCGATACAATGTAACAGCACAAAGGCGCCTAATACCCACAGAGCGGCCCTGCCCACAGTCCGCACCAAACAGTATCTTTTTTTGACTGCAATGTAGGTATCAGTAATTTAAATTTTATTTTAAGGACGGGGGGCTCCTATATTAACACAGCCCTAGGTGTTCACATTATTTTTTTGAAAAAGATAATATTTTGGAGTTTCGACTAATCCTATTATACCTGTTGGGTTAGCATTAAAAAGTTAAAAATAGATGAATATTCAATTTTAAATGTATTATACCCTACATTATTCGTGAAATTGTAGTCGCGTTTCACGTTGTTTCACGAAATTATATCTTGCGTCTTCATCGCATTTTACGATATCCTCATTATGTGCTGAAAGCTGAAAGTCTAGCTATTCTAAGTATTTTATTTAGCGAGCTGTATCAGCTATGAATATTTATGCGCTGGTTGCATGTAATTTTTAGTTTATTTATTCATCAGGCCAACACACGATCCTTGTGTTTATAAATTTACCGATGATAATGCTGAACACATGAAAGCATGGCCGACACCGCATTCACAACATTCTCGTTACGTTAGTGAGGAACTGCAATACAACATACAACAAACCACAACACTGGGTGCCCGGCAACAGAACATAATTTCAGTAAAATGGAAATATAATGCCGTAACTGTAGCTCAGCGAATTATGAATATGTTAATAGGGTACACAAACGCTAATGATATCGCCTTGAGTTATGCACTTTGAAATTTCCAAGCCACTGACATTCATTTAATCTCAACGATTTTCCAGATTTCTCAATTTCAACATTTGGTTTGATATTTTATTCAGGATTCTAGTTTAATTGGCCGCAACTTTCCTAATACGCTTATTCCCTCTCATATTCTTATTGTAGAAAGTAATTTACCATTTAGTATTTAATTAATATTCATTTGCTAATAATTTCATCTCACGAAATGAAGAATGGTTGTCTTTTTACTTCCTTGTACGAAGTAAAGGAAGTATTGTAATCGCGAAAAATTTCGGTTTTGAGATTTCAACGGAAATATCCATTTTGACCATCCCTGAATCCATTCTAATTTCGTCGTGACGTCTGTACGTACGTACGTACGTACGTATCTCGCATAACTCAAAAACGGTAAGCCGTAGAAAGTTGAAATTTTGTATTTAGGACTTCTATAACATCTAGTAATGCACATCCCTTTTTGGTCATTACATAATTTCCAGAAATGGTACTTTATTTGAAGCCTATAATAGATTTTAATGAAAAACTATATTAAAATATAATCCAAAACGTTTCAAATTTGGTATATAAAACTTTTATATCAATTGGAATAACATAGCAGATTTTGGTTAAAACAGGCTAACCGGAAGTGTTATATTACCTGAAGTTGTTAACAGTTTTTCTTGAATAAAATGGTTTCATTTTGATTTTAGAAATAATGCTTCAAATAAGAGTTTTAGAGAATTAAATTCTGCGTCTAGCACATCAAGTATTATTAAATTAGCCCTTTGTATAAGCGAAATATGTAAATATAAAACTTATATACTTTTTGGTTTTTGTAATGAAGCTTGCTATGGATTAGGACAAAAAATAACAAAAAAATTTGATGTGGCCAGCACATTACCTTCCGTCAGTTCTATGTATTTTGTATAAATGTCATACAGAAAGTTCCTTGCAAAAGATTATATTTCTTGTACATTACCTTAAGGCAGTTGTATGTATTTTGTACTAATTCAATACAGAAAGTTTCTGACACAAGATCCTATATTTCCAGTAAAATTATAACATAAATATACTGTCAACTGCACTTAACACTGACACCTTTCAATCAGAATTTTCTTAATGTATCGCAGCTGTTTCCAGAGTTATAGCAAAGCTGACTAATATATATGATATTTAATTTCTTTAAAATTTTTTAACTCTATATCCATTTAATATGAAGTATAAAATACATTCAAATCGTATAGAGAATAAATAATTCTTTAATATTTATAATAACATTAAATGTGAAAAAATGATATTTAACATCGTTTTTCAAGAAAAACTGTTAAAATCTTCAAATGAGGGTACTTCCGGTTGACCAATTATAACCAAAATCTAATCAGCTCTTCACGTGGATGTAACGAAGAGGAATACGAAAGAATTATAATTTTTGGAATTGTAGTATTAGAGTTATCGCATTAGAAAATTTTGTCACACACAGACACACACACACACACACATACATACACACACACATACAGACATCATCGTAAAAATAGTAAAATCGTATTCTAGGGACCCTAAAACGTGCTTAGTCGTCAAAAACTCACCACCGAATTTTTTGACCAAAGACAATACCTTCCTTACCTAAAGGTGACGGAAACACGTGCAATTTTATAATTGGGTCTATACTTCATCTACATATTGGTCTTACGTACAAGGAAGTCGTGTGGTGTCCACATCAGATTTTTTAATAAAGTCATGGAAAACAAAACATACAATCAAACAATCGTACTATTTGCGTTTGACAGATGACATTTGTTATTGTCGTAAAGATTTAATAATTATTGCCTTCATTTAAATTATTTATCAGTAATTATGGATACATTTGTTTTCCATGGCACACTGTAAATAGCTAAAAATTATAAACTTTATTTTACGTTTATCTCATGACAGGAACGAATTATATCAATAAATTGAAGCTTGTTCGATGCAGTTTTTAATGCTGAACATTTTTTGTATTTACACTTTTGTTCTAAAATTCATAGGGAACGAACTATCGCATAATGAAAATTTTAACATTGTATTTCCTATGTCCTATAAAAAAAAGTGAACACCCGGTATATTTGTTATCGTTGTGCTGGCGTTGTGAATTTTAAGTTTGCTGTGGTTTTTGTGTAGATTGGTTGTTTATAAAAAAAAAATATAATTTAGTGTCAAATGAAAATGACATATCGATTATTCAAAAATCAATATCGGATGGATTTGAGGCTGCACAGGGCAAGTTGTTTCCACAGAAGTCAAAAAATGAATTTATTATTGTTTTTGACATTTTTCTATAAACCACAATTTGATTTATTTGAATATATGTTTCTTAGCAACATTATACGACCTCGGGTGGAAAAGCCAAATTGCGCCCGCGAGAGCGAATAAACAAGTTATGATTCTAAAATAAAATAAAATATATAATAATTGTAATTGAATATTTTTATTCTAACATAACGGCGTAAGTTAAAAAATATCGATTACAGCAAAGACATGTTTAATTTCAATACCTCTTTTTATGGTAGAGCCGTCTATTTCACAGGTGTTAATAACTTTCTTTGGTGACCGCAGAAATAATATTTGAAAATTAATTAAAAATTTATTTAGGGTTAATGCCCTTATATCAATTTTTGCTTAATACTTCACTCTGGAGAAAATGAAAGTTCATGATAAAGCAACAGTATGACGGAATAGAATAGAGAATAGGGTGTTAACTAGAGAACGTAGTGAATCTGACATGTTGGGTTCAAATCTGGCCAGTCATGTATCTTCCATTAGCTGTTCCCAAAGTTCTCGGGGTGGTGCATTCTCTTCTTTACATACGTCAATACCCTTGAGATGTCAGCTGGTGATCGATTCTTTGCTAGTGTCTACATTATTTATTCTGTACCAATACACTAGTTGATTTCAATGAATATATTTTAAAACCAATGGATAAAAGAATTCAGGTAGACATAGATGTTATTTACACCGATTTCTCTAAAGCTTTTTTTTTGAGAAAATTAATAACTCTTTTTCACTGATTGATATATTTGGACCTATGCTGAAATAGTTCTTTTCATATCTAACTGATAAGAAACAATATATTATAACAAATTTATTTGAATCATTTAAAATTCTTGTTCCGTCTGGTGTGCCTCAGGGTTCTCATCATGATCCCTCCTTGCTCAACATTTTCATTCGACTAAGTTGTCTAAATGTTTTTCTTATGGTCATTATATATTGTACCCTGGCAACTAAGTACAATCTGATTTAAATTTTTCTTACTCATATGAATATTGACACAAAGTACATTTAATACAAAAAAAAAAATATATTACTTTTCTTTACTTGTTACACAAATAGCTAATTGTCCACTCAAGTTTTTAAAATGTAACTTAACGTAGTGGTTTTGTAAAAACAACTTGATAATCTGTGGCTTCCTACATATTGTACACGGCGTAAAGCTGGTAACCATACTAAAATCTGATTTATTAAGCATTGGGGTACTGCCGCCTGCATGCAAATATATAATTCGCCGCCCCGAAGTGATTACTACACACCAAAACACAATTTTTACTATTTATAATACTTTATTCATAGGAAGTGCTATCCAAAAAATATTCGAGAATTATTTTCTGGTGGTTGGTAGGGCGCTAATTCCGACTTCACCCAATAAATGACTTCACTAGACACCATTTTGGATCTCTTGCCTAATAGTGTTTCCTAGGGGAAACATCTGACGTTCAGTGTGGTTTTTCTTTTTTTGAAAGCGCTGTTTGACGTTTTCAGTGATTTTTCAATGGCAGGCAGTAAAATCAGCAGCAGAAACTGTCGCATTTCTTCGGAGGTCTAACGAGGAGGAAGGTTTGAGCCATACAAGGGTATACGAGTGGTTTTCTCGTGTTGTAAGTAGTCGAATGTCAATTGAAGGAAAGATAAACCTCGACCGGGACGTCCTACGACTTCAAGAACGTCCGAAAAGATTAAAAAAATTGTGATGCGATCATGTCTAATCGTCGTGCGTAGAACAATCGATGAGTTTGAGGAATTCACTAAAATATCTTGGAGATTATACCAACGAATATTGACTGAAAATGTGAAGATTAAATTCATTCTACGACAGCACGTCCAATGAGCATAACGCTAACCATTTGTGTGTGTCAGGATTTGAAAGAATAGTCAGAAATCGGGTAGAAAACAATTCTTGGATATTTTGGGTAGAACCTCGTAAACACAAAGAATATAAAACTTTTTAAAAATGTAATCTGATAAACCATTACGTTATTTATTATAAATATTTTGGGCACCTGCGTGCGGGGCACGCATTGCACGGCCGTTAGGAACGGCCCTGGGCATAAGTTAGTTGTTGCAGCTGATGACTGTCATTCTGTAAAAATAAATAACCTACAGAGTGCCTATGTTTCTGTATTTATGCTGTCTCAATTTGCAGTTGTAGAAAAAGTATAGTACATGACTCGGTTTATAAACTGGTGACTAAAGCAAAGTTAAAATTTGTAACATTTATTAAAAGCATTTTAAATGAAAGTTTATGCAATATTTTTCATAGTGTTAAAAAATAATAATTTGTTTGTTGTAATTTTTGTAAATAACTAACTAAAAATATTGGCGCGATAAATAGCCATGAAAAACAAACCTCCATTCCTGTGACGTCAAATTACATACAGCACGTCATTCATAGCCAATAGGAAAACAGTTTGTCCATTTCCCATATTGTTTATACTGGGTGTTAATACTGTCGTCACACCCGAAAATGGTAGTTAGAACTCATTAAAACAAACAACTTCTCTTAGTTCCAATTTTTGATTTGGTGCCCCGGTTATCAGAGTTCTTTTGTTTTTAGAAAAATCGTCATATCTCCCTAATTTTAAGGGCTATTGAATTAAAAATTGCTTTCTAAATTACGATTAGGCCCTGTAATATCGATCGATCAAAAATTTCAACAAGATTTTTTGATAACCACTGCATCGATTTTCGAAAGTAAAACATTTATAAAATCCTTAAACTATGTCATCACCATTACCGATATCTGCGTACAAAGCAGATTGGCACACCCAGCAATGGATTATATGCCGTGATGATATATTTATTTATTTATCTTAAACTATCTACTTCAACATTTGTCCTAAACATTTTTTCAATATATCCGAAAAAAGTCGTTATTCAAATTTAAATACATTAAAGTTAATCGTTTGTGTGAATATTTTGCACAATTTCTACATAAAAATGGCAGAAACGCGCTGCCGGGCTTGCGTTGTAGTTGAAGTAAATGAATAAAGACTTATTTTGGATAAATTGAAAAAAATATTTCGGAAAAATGTTGTAGTAGGTAGATAGTTTAAGGATTTTATCAATGGTTTACTTTCGATAATAGATGGGGTTGTTATTAAAAAATCTTGTTTTGAAATTTTTGATCCATCGCCATTTTGTCGTTTGAAAAAATAAAAAATAATGGTAAATGCAAATGTTTTACAGGGCCTGAAGGTAATTTCGAAAGAAAATATTTTTTCGAAAAACAAACGAACTCGAATAATTGCGAACCGGGATACTAAGAAACTAAGAAAAGATGTTTGTTTTAATGAGTTCTAACTACCATTTTCTGGTGTAACAACTTAGTATTAACACCCTGTATAAATAAAAGTAGGCGATAGTTTCTCACATGTTTGGCTGTGCTGTATGAACTTTGACGTCACAAGCTGTGTCAGATTAAGTGAGTTTTACAAAATTACACAAATTTTAATAATTATTAGTAAAATATTTAATGGATATTTCGTGATATTTTCAAATTTGATGCTATTTAACGAACAATATTTTTTTAAATACAAGGCATATAAAAATTCTTTCAACAGCTCTTTGCAAGAGACAATTTATTTCCTATTAATTAAATATTTTTTGTAATATTATAATCATATTATATCCATCAATATCAATTTATTAACAAAGTTTCCACACTCAACTTACCGGCACAAAACATAGTGATATATTTACTACACTGTTAAAGCAACTCGTATGTTTGAATTTGACAGCTTTAATTCGATTCCAGTCTATACGTTGTGGAACTCAGTTGATTAAACCCCTTTGTTAGCAACAGCAAATAAAAGAGTCAAATATAATTTGTGTCCTCTTGTTTTGTTGGTGTCGGTATACCAATGTTACTGACACTTTCATTGTTACTCTATTGTTGTTTTATTTTTCACGTGTAACTTTGTATCGCATTTCAAACAAAATGTAAACTGATTGAAAATGTTTTTCTTTTTCCTTTACAATTAAATACTAATTAGATAATGTCTCTTTGTTCAAGGTACATACATAGAATGTCATATTGTTTTATTCGTATGTACTCGTACATTACATATGAATAAAGTAAAATAAAACTTTTTTAAAAGCAAGCTTTTATTAAAATGCACTAAGAAGGATGTATAATATTTTTCAGGCTTTCTGCTTTAAGCTTTTATTTACAGAAATATTAGGAAAAAAATCTGGTGTGGCCAACACAATACCTCCCGCCATTTACAGCCCGAGTCACAAAAAATATTAATCCTTATTTTTGGATTAGCGAATTTTACTCTAATTTTTTTAAACCTCTCAACAGGATTAAATCCCAATTATAGAGTGGGTTCACATTCACACACATCCATGCCTTATTGGGATTCGAACCCAGAGCCCGAGGGCACTCATGACATGAGGCGTTGCTCTAACCATTGAGCCATCGGAGCTATAATAAAATGAAGATTAAATTTTAAATACCGGGATAGAATAGAATTCACTAATCAAAAAATAAGGATTAGCTTAAACGTTTTTGTGAATCGTTAATTTTTATTAATCTAAATACATACCTACATATTTACTTATACTGGGAACTGTATTGAATTCCTTTTCTATTGTTCTATTTACTTTTATCTTTTTAAAACGTTACTAATATTATTTTGAAATGATTAGTTCTTTGATAGTGGCATTTATCTGTCAGTTACACACATTTGAATAACTGCGTTTTGTTTGTTTAAAGCGTGGGTTCTGGAATTTAAATTATAGATAATTTTATAAATTTGTCCATAAAATATATAGAAAAAGTTTTAATGTAAATCTATAGAAAATTTAATAATCTTCAATTTGTATAATAACATTAATCTCTAAAAAATAACATGACCACGTTTACGGTCCCTAGAATCCAATTTTCACGATGATTTCTGTGTGTATGTGTGTGTATGTATGTGTGGATCCTCCACTCTAACTCAAATACTATCATTCAGAAAATTTTGAAACCTTGTATTTCGAACTTTTTCTGTAATGAAAAGAGCCCATTAGATTTAGGTGAAAATCGGATAACCGGAAATGGCACTTTATTAGATGCTCAAAATAAGTTCGAAGAAAAAGTAGAAGTTTCATTTCTACGCCGCTGGAAATTTCTACGCTGGCGGCGTAGAAATAGCTAATTTCTCAGCCGCCGGAGTAGAAATAGCTAATTTGTACGCCGGCGGCGTAGAAATAAAATAAATAAATATCCGTAGAAACTACATAGAATTAGCGAATAAAAAGAAAAGTAGTGCGTTTAAAAAAAATTAATGTGTCATTCGGAATAAAAGTGTTTTTGTGTGCCTCGCATGCAATTGTCCGACTTGCTTCATTCGTCGTGCAAACTTCCATGGTCGCCACACAAAGTATCACTTTTACTCCTAATAACACAATATATTATTGTTATATTCCATAGCTATCGCTCTATTTGGGAAGATTTTGACATTTTCATAGCTAATTTCTGCAATGAACCTTTTCAATTTAACGGCTATCTCTTTCTATCGCTACAAATAGTAAGAAAATGGCGCGAACAACTGCCAGTTGGGCTGTCAAACAAAAGGTCAAAAATATTTAAGTCATTAAAATACCTGTATTCTCAGTGAAAATTTGCATCGTTATACATTTAAACTTTAATAAAAGCTTTTGTAACTTATTTCGATAAGATTTTTTAAAGTTATATGAGGGATTGTCACATGTTACGTCTAAATTTTTTAGAAACAAACGCCATAGATCTCAGTTGTTCTTACTATGCGCAGATCCCAATTGCGCATATCTTCTATCTCTTTAAATTGAAAAGGTTTATAACAGAACAAGTAAAATTAAGATTGATGTAAAATTTTATGCTCTGTAATTTGTATTTGAAACTTTTGTACCTAAAATAGCCATGTGTATTGTCTTCCATTTCTGTCAATTTCCATTTAAATGGAACCGAAAATTATAATATAATTTTTAATATTAATTACTTAATAATAATCCCTTTAAGAATTCAGATATTAACTGGTTCATTTTTGCGTGACCACTCTGTATATAATTATATATTCTGCAGTGAATACTGTTCGTGAGTACATCCAGGTAGATAATACACATGCACATATATTAACATATTAGCCTTGAAACTGTCACCACTAATCTTTCAGGGACACCTAAATATGAAATGTGGAGAGGCACTACGTATTCATCATCATAATTCTGAAGATTATTCATATATCACTACACTTGACGTGAAAGTATGACTGCTTTTCTAAGTAACAATAAATTCTGATTAATGATATCATTTGCAATCAATTATTATGCGATTGTTGCAGCAGACATGTTCTGCATAGGTTTGATGGATGCATCTGCATTCACAATTATATTGTGACATTGCTATTTTGACTGTTCCAAGGAGCGTTACGAACGGCAATAGCATAATAAGTAATGTTTAATTGAATTATTAATTATTTGTCTACCTAAAGTGTAACATAGCTAAATAAAGTTTTGTGCAATTGGATTAGGGGGAATGGAATATTGAACGCGGATTAGTCAATGCAATATAATAATTAATATATGTGAAATTATTAGTAACGTAATTTACAGCAGACGTATTAA
Source organism: Harpalus rubripes (assembly GCA_963082715.1). Lineage (NCBI taxonomy): Eukaryota > Metazoa > Arthropoda > Insecta > Coleoptera > Carabidae > Harpalus > Harpalus rubripes. The sequence goes on along the minus strand of OY720453.1, from coordinate 18,293,743 downwards.
TATTATGCCCTAAAAGGTTAATGCAAATAAATAATTTTCATGATGAAATAAATAATCCAATTGAAGTTATGAACATATTTTTACACTAGATGGGTTTATAGCATTATATTTTAATTAATAATAAGTTCAATTTATACGGTCTGCGAAACGCGAATTGGTAATTTACTATCTCGTTTTCACTATAGACGAAGATAGGAGAGATGGAGGTCAATGGGAAAAAATCTGATATGGCCAACACATGAGCTCCCGTCAATTCCATGTTCGAAATAATAATAATAATAATAATAATAATAATAATAATAATAATAATAATAATAATAATAATAATAATAATAATAATAATAATAATAATAATAATAATAATAATAATAATAATAATAATAATAATAATAATAACAATAATAATAAATACCTTTATTGGCGAATATTCAGCAATAGCTGTTCTTCCATATTAACCTTACATAATAATTATAATAACATGAACATAAAATTAGCAAATATAGCGAAGTGAACAGATAATAAGAGTGAATCAGAAACAAGAATTTAAATAAGCAATCAATAATAAATAATATATAATATTGTGGTAATGAGTACAAGGACTTCAAAGGAGTGACATGTCATTTTGTAGTAACAATGTTTTTACATTCTTAACAAAAGTAGCAGGCTTGAAAGAAATAATTGTGGGTGAAATCTTATTGAGAGTCGTAGGAATAATATAAAATAAGAAAATAGCAATGAGCTTTAAGTAAAGTATTAATTCCGGTTGAACGTTTGTAAACAAAATCGAATTTGTTGTTCCAATAAATAGAAGAGTCTGTAAAACTAAATTTTAGATTATATTTTATTGTTTTTCCTCGAAAATCTGTTAAGAGCTTCAAATTAAGTACCACTTCCGGTTTATCATATAGGTATAGTCAAAATATAATGTTGTTTCAAATTATACATGAGTTTTAAATACCAAATTTGAGAAGTTTTGAATCATGTTTTAATATATTTTTTTAAGAAAATATGTTTACTTTCCTGTAAAGTACTACTTCCGATTTATAAATTTTACAAAACATCTAGTATGTCGATCTTATTAATATAAAAGTCTTAAATACCAACTTTGAAAAGTTTTGGATTGTATCATGCATATTATTTTTCACGAAAATCTGTCCAGAGCTTCAAATAAACTATCCCTTCCGGTTTATTAATTTTAGCCAAAATCTAATATGTTGCTTCCCTTTATATAAAAGTCTTAAATACTAAATTTGACAAGTTTTGGAATATTACATTTTTAACGAAAATCTGCTCACAGCTTAAACTAAAATATAACTTCCGGTTTATCAATTTTAGAAAAAACATGTCAATCTTATTACTATAAAAATCTTAAATACCAAATTTTGAAATATAATATATTTTTCACGAAAATCTGTTGAGAGCTTCAAGTAAAGTATCATTTCTGTTTTATTAATTTTAGCCAAAATCTAATATTTGATATAAAAGTCTTAAATACTAAAATTGAATAGTTTTGGATTATATTTTAATATAGTTTTCCGGTTATCCAGTTTTACCCAAAATCTTAACGACTCTTTACACAAATGCAGAAAGCTTAAATACGGGAAATAGAAATAATTGGAAGTTTGTTATAAGAGTTATCGTGGACGAAAAAAATTGTCACACACACACACACACATACACACACACACACACACACACACACACACACATACACACACACACACACAGACAGAGAGAGAGACACACACACTCACACAGATAGACCCACACACACACACACACACACACACACACACACACACACACACACACACACACACCTGTGTCACACAGACAGACCCACACACACATACATACACATACACACACGCACAGACACACAGACACACACAGACACACATATACACACAGGCACACATATACACACAGACACACACATATATATTATATACATACACATACACACAGACACACATATACACACAGACACACGTTAATTGCTGAATATTTTTTTCTTTTACTAATTTCATTTAGAACCGAGAAAGTAATGTTCCTGTTTATTTTTGCTATAGAAGCTGGTATTTCTGCAGAAGTTTTTAGGCTAGGGGATGGGTTAAAAGGATCAAAAACAATAGTCATACCAGTCACACGAATATTATCGGAGCAAGCCATGCAATAGAATATAATAAAAAATAAAATTTGGTTATTTTCCATTCTATACCATCTATTCTATTCTATTCTATGCAAACTATAAATCAGGCTTTAGTATTAGCTAATTAGAAGCAGATTGAAATTTTGAATTTACACTTAGTTTAAAATTATAGTTTCAATTAGAACATAATTACCTGTAGCATGTCCAATTAATTATTTTATTGTTTTATTTTATGTTTAGTGATGCACTGAACCATTATGTTATTCAATTAAATAAATGTTTCATTTCATTATTGATATATTAGAATAAATATAATTCAATTTAATATATAATTGAATACAATGATCTGAAAATTTGACATTTATAATTAACAATATGAAACGCACAATAAAAATGTACACTATGCTCATGCATGAAACAGTTTTACTTTTCAGATTATCTCTTTCATCTTTTATTAAAATAGAAGTTATTCTTTTTATAATTACAACATTAATATTTTGTAGAATTTGAACGTTTTACGAAATATTTTGTTATCTCATGCATTTAAATACCTATTTAACTATATATATTTTTCAATTTCAAACATTTTAAAATTTATTAAATTTTATATTTAATAGCTTGAGCTAGTTTTAGACAGTATCTACAATATAATTTTATTCAAATTTATAAGACATTGATTTATTTTGTTTTTCTACTTTCAATAGTTGCGTTCGATTTCACAAAACCTCACCGCAGTTTGTCTTGAAGTGAGTTGAAGTTTACTGAAGTGAGTGCGTAGGTTTACGTGTTGCTAAACTTAGAGATCACATGGTGTAGACGGAAGAATTTCATTAGTTTAAAAATCGTAACAAGCACATATTCACAGTTGATTACATTTGAGATTAAGCAAAGTATTGGTTTATTATATTAGTAAACATGACTCAATATATATATATATATATATATATATATATATATATATATATATATATATATATATATATATATATATATATATATATATGATTTGTAATAATGTATTCAAATAATTAACGAAATTCACAACCCTACCACTATGTCATCTATGTCTGCGTATTTATTCATGTTTTTGTTAAAAATATACGCCCGTATTCTGAGCGCACTTTTATAATAAAAGCGCTTATATGGAGCGCGTTTTTACATTATATTCTCTACGAGGAGTTTGCTCCATAAAAGCGCTTTTATTATAAAAGTGCGCTCGGAATAAGGGCCATATTGTCTGAATCATCCAAAGCACAGGAAAAAACACATGTCATGTCAAAACTAAACACCCCCACTATCAAGTGAGTCAAAATCTCAACAAGCACCAGCAAAATAGATAGTGCTGCATCGGCAAGGGGAGAAGTTAGTTACCTCACTTTGTTTCAGTAATACACGGTCAAATCGAACGACAAAACTGATTGTCAAACTAAAGTGAGCTAAGATTAAGTGAGATTTGTGGCAAATCGAACACAGCTAATGTTAAAATGTAACTTAACGTACTAGTTAGGCTATACAACATCTTAAACTGGACTCCGGACTTAACAAGATGTAGTTTCGACTACTTTAAACGTGGCGTGAAACTTCAACCACGAAAAGCAGACTCAACTAGTGCTGACAGCTGCTGTTTTAATTTGCAGTCGTAGAAAAAGTATAGTATGTTACTTGTTTTATAAACTAACGTTTATAAAAATTATTAGGTAATATACAGTCCTGTAAGGCGGTGATTTAAGTTTATAGAAATTTCAGAAAATGCCTAGAATCCCACTAAAATTTAATATGCTTAACAGCATATTTTTTTTTAAAAAAAGAAGTTACCCCGTTGTTTGAAACTAGACATACGGACAGTCGCTCGTAATTAATGTAAATAAATACCTATTGTGCAGGGCCGACTCAAGACATATGGCGCCCTGAGCCAGATTAGATTAGAGCGCCCCCTACCTGTTACAAAAATTATTTTTGATTTTTTTGGACATAGAAGAAAAAGATAAACTTGAGAGTTGATATACAGGATATTTCTATACTTATGGGCCGAACTTTAAGGGATGATAATACAGTTAAAAGTAAGTAAAAATGTCATAATCAGAAAAGTCCAATTCTCAAAAAAGAAATCAGCTGATTGTCATAATTTAAGGAATATTTGAAAAATTAAAAGCCTATACGAGAAGACTTGTTAAAGATAAACAAAAACCCTCATTTGATCAAAGTCGTAACTTATAGTTTTTTGGATATTAATGGAAAAGACGAAAAATCAATAAATTATATGATCTATATCTCAGAAACAGTTGAGAATTGGACTTTGCGGATAAAGGTTTTTTTTTTTGATTTTTTTAGCTGTATTATCTTCCCTGTGTAATATTGATCCATAAGTATAGAAACGTCCTGTATATATATATATATATATATGTTACAGTTACATCTAGCAACCATGTGTCGATCACACAATTCGATCAAGACACCTATGAAAATGTTTTAATGTTGTTTGATACGAAATAAATAAAAGTGTTTTCCCGTTTTCGCTCTGATCCAAATTCATTTGTGTTTATTATTTTGCTTTACATGTTATACTAGTTTAACGTTCTTAGTTATATTTTTACAAATGTAGAGTAGTTTATAATACAACGTATATCTCCTACTCTACATATTTATACATACTACTCTATATATATATATATATATATATATATATATATATATATATATATATATATATATATATATATATACATATATACCGGGTGGCGCTCGAAATCCGTTACATAGACATTTAACATGGGAAAACCGTTTATCCTAGCGCATTGCTCCCCAAATTATCTTAGAAAAAAAATCTTCAAATAAAAGTTGTAGAACATAAAATTTGCATTTGAATCAATAAGCAAAATTAATTTTGCATGCTTTGTAAAAGCAGAAATTAGGTATGGAAATGTCGAAAATCTACTCAAAAGTAGTGATAGCCATGGAATTAACAAAAAGCTTAACAAACGAACGTGTGTTTATATGTCATAAAATTTAATTTACAACTTATTATTTAATAAAATGAACACAACGTAAAATTCTTAAGGAGAATAATAATTTAATTCTTTTAGACTGTTCTAATACTCATTCAGTCACAATATTTGACATTTAAATCATCATATTTGTTTGTCTTTTTTGTTTTAATTCCATAGCTAGCACTATTAAACTGAAATTTTCAGAATTTTCATATTCAATTTCTGGAGTTACTAAACATGCGTAATGAATTTTATTCACAATCGGTTAGTAATATGACGATTTCTGACTTTTAAAAAGTTGGGAAGTTAGTTATTGTTAACCTCATATTCCAAGAGGTTGGAAAGTATAACGTGAAGATAGCTGGGGCTGGAAAGTTGACACTTTCCAACCTCAGCTATGCTCACGCTATACTTTCCAACCTCGAGGCGGGAAATAGCTGCCCCCCGCTTTGAGAGATCAATGCGTATCAATGATGGGTATTTACATATAAACAAAGCATCTTTACAATTTATATGATAAAAATATGGAATAAACTTGTAAATAATACAAGTAATGAATGAAATCAATATTTAAGGTTAGAAATCAAAGTGATAGTTCATGTGACAAATGAACAATCTCAGACCATTCGTTTATTTATGTTAGGTTATTATTATTTAAATATCAAATATTAATTTTTTATTTCAGATTGTGAATAAAATAGTATACAAACCTCGGTGAAAAGTTTCATTGTCTCGGGCTATAGTTAACCTCGGCGCTTCGCGCCTTGGTTAACTATCTTCGCCCTCGACAATGAAACACTTTCCACCTCGGTTAGTAATATACTATTGTTTACTGATTCACATGCAGAATTTTATATTGTACAACTTTTATTTGAAGATTTTTTTTCTAAAATAATTTGGGGAGCAACGCGGTAGGAAAAACAGTATTCCCATGTTAAATGCCTATGTAACGGATTTCGAGCGCCACCCGGTATATTTATATATATATATATATATATATATATATATATATATATATATATATATATAAAAATCATAATCATTAGCAACAACACAATAAAATAACTGAAACATATTTTGGCACCATTTCTTCCTGGCTTAATTATTTGGCAATTGCATGTTTAATAGATAACCAATATTCTGATGGAATATGATTAATCTATCAGTTGATAGGTAAAGTACGTTGAACGCGTAAATATAATTTATTTACACACAATTGTAACTTTGAATACTTACATACAGGTACATATTTAATACATTAATTCTATTTTTGTTTATTTATTTATATATTTAAATCTTTAGTTTTTAGATTTTTTTGGGCGCCCCAATAAGCCAAGCGCCCTAAGCTTATGCCTAAATGGCTCACGCCTTAAGCCGCCACTGCTATTGTGTCTCGAAACACTTTATATAACTTATGTCTCTCACTAAACAACTATTTACGTAAACCATAACACTACTTGTTTGCTTAATATTTACGTAGGTAGCGTAGAGTGACTAATACTGTATTAAAGATATTTTGTGACAACCCTTGTTCGACATGAATGTAAATATAAACATTGCCCCAGTCACATATTGTAAAAAGCCTCGCTGCACCGTCCAAATCACACTGGAAATTCATGTTCTGAAAAGCCAAACATATCCATAGAAATTTAAATGAAATACGCAAAACCCTTCTTCACCAATAACAATACAAAACAGAACATCGAACACATCTGCCACGCGGAATTCGTTTGCCAATATTCCAGCCGCCGAAGCGACGGAGCAAACTTCCACAAGACAAATAAGGCTGCCGCTGCCGTTCAAAAATGAATCAAACATCTCTATCGACTACCAGAAGCAGATAACACAAATTAAGAGACCAATAAAATTGATTAAATACTACTTTATTATCGACTCTCTCAATTACATTCGTAATTACATTCTTTGTAATTATTTCGTTGATTACAACAATGTAATTGAATTACATCGTTGATTAGATACAACAATGTCGTTAGTATTAAATTCCAGTTGGTTACGTATAAATAGTTGGATTTTCCTAAGATGATTCTATTCAATCTATTATCCAATACCGTAAAAATTACGACTATACGAGTATATTAATAAGAGTGTAGTGCTGTAGTGAGTACTCATACTGAACATATGTGTAACTGTAAGTCTTACAGATCTGTAAATCTGTAAAAAAAGAACTGACATAAGCACATTTATATAATATAAAATTATATGGGTCAAGGACAACTTCTGGAATACAGTCAATGGTTAAAAATTATTTATTTTCGGCATCTACAAATTTCAGCACCACATATGCCTTCATCAGGAGCTACAAAATTATTACAAACAATAATACATAAGAGTGCCAGCTTTCGTTGCGATTTTGTTTATTATTTATAGATATACAGATCTGTAAGTAAGATAATATACAGATCTGTAAGTTAGACTTACAGATTTGTTCAGAATAGAGCCAATAATATCTATTTCTATCGTTTAGCAGTACCTAGTAAATAAAACAAATTAACCAGGGTCGCTCCGTGCGGGTGGGCAGGTTGTGCCCCGTACAAAGGCGCTTGACCTTAAGGGGCGCCGTTTCAAGACAGTAAAGTAAATAATAGTAAATTTTTATAAAATTCTCCTATTCGTAAAGACAAAATTACTATACAACTTACAAATTATAAGTAAAATAATTATCGTATCAATCGGTTTGTTATTTTTTAACATTGTTATATTGAAATAATAACTGTGAAAATGTTGATTACAACAAAGAATATATTGATTATCACTCAAGAATATTGATTACAAGAATGAAATCCTTCAATGAATCCATTATTTAAATATCTACTAGCATTTTGCGAAGAATCAAATGCTTTATGATTTACATCCAATTCTGAAATCTGTTGTAAAATTGTTGATTACAACAAACGATTTTGATTTTAACATATTGATTACAAGAATGAATCTAAGAAAATTTCATCAACATATTACATCTATAAAGGCCCATTCAGAATAAAAAAAATTAGCGGTAGTGTAAGAATTAGTGGAATCGGTAGCGTGAAATTTATAGTAAAAATTATTTCCGTTCACAATGAAAAATTATTGAAATTATAGTTTCTAGGAATTTTTTATTATAAATTACTAGGGTGCAAGGTTGACAGTTATAGCTGTCATTTTATTTTTTCACAAAAAGCAACTGACATAGATGATGACTTATTAATTACACTTATCCACAAGCACTTCATTGTGTGAGATAAGCAAGAGATTAAGGGAATTTAAAATTATTTCAAAAAAAGAAAATGCGTGGGCACAAATTGCCTTTGAAATAAGCGAAAATGGTAAGTACGTGTTCACTTTTAATTGTGCAAAATTTATTAATAAGTCTGTTTGTTTATATAGCGCAACGTCTGAGGTACACCACAAAATGATCCTTATCTACTGCTCATTTGATCCGATGAAATCAGAAATCAGATGTCAATAAACGTCAAAACTGTCAAAAAAATTAAGCGGTAGCGTAATGGCAACGTAGAAGTTTGGAGATTGCAAACTCCTACCGCTGCCATTGCCACTGCGCTACTACTAATTTTCTTAATTTTTGGATGTGAACGAATACATTTACTATAACGCATTCAATCTTTACTCAGGCCACTACCACTGCCACTAATTCTACCGCTACGTTAATTTTTTTGTTGTGAATGATACTTAACACTTTTGAAGAATAAAAAGTATAGTTTAAACTTTAATTTGCATATTTTAGATCGTTGGGCAAAAATATAACCTTGCCCAAACGCGCCTTATACCCACGGAGCGGCCCTGAAATTAACCCTGCGGAAGTCGCAGTCCTAAAATATACATGAGAAGTCGCGTGTATCATAGAGATACGTCCATTATTATCGTGTGCTGAAACTGGCAAAAAATTAAATGAAAATATCATAAATGTTTGTTTATTTATTTTCATTTGCAATCTAGACGTGAATTCCGATACAAAAATAAAGAAAATTGTTACAAAAATCAAAAATCGCATTGATAAATTTAAAAAATAAAGTAAAAAGTGAACAATTATTCTTAACGTTAATTAATCAGATTCTTCCGTGACTTGGTTTGCAAAACGGTTGTAACAACTATGACAAATAAAGAAAATTGTTACAAAAATCAAAAATCGCATTGATAAATTAAAAAAAAAGTGAAAAATTATTCTTAACGTTAATTAATCAGATTCTTCCGTGACTTGGTTTGCAAAACGGTTGTAACAGTTATCACAAATAATATTGCTAGGCTCAAGACATAAATATTCTTCACAGCACTTACAGAGATATTTTGAGCGCATGTAGAACATCTTTTTTGTGTAAATAATACGCCATCCTCCATCCTATAACAAACATACGCATGCGTAGCTAGTCAAGACCATTGGGCTATGCACTGTGTGTATACAACGATATAGCAAAACACATTTTTTTTTTTGCATCTGTCAGATTAACGCGACCTCCAGACGGTTAAGAGACCAAAGACATTGATTCAATACTACTTTATTATAGACTATTACTACTACTTATATCTCAATTAGGTACATTATATGTAATTACTTTCTTTAATTTTAATTATTTCATTGATTACAACAATGTAGTTACTATTAAATTACAATTGTTTTTATATACATACAAAGGAAGGTCCAAAAATTCTCGAAATGAAAGAGAAGAATTGTAAATTTAACTAAGATATTATTTTTTCTTTTCACCCTAATATCAGATCTTTTAAAAAGTATATTCTTTAAAAAACTGTTGTGTTTTTTATATCAAATTGGTCCGAAATTGTAGCTTTCACTGTTTCTCATGTTCATCGTCATTAAATTACTTAAGTTATAGAATAAATAAGTTTGCTTTCAAACTTGGAAACCAAGATCAATGACAGCTTTTTTCAACCGGGCATTTTCCATTATAAGATTTTCAAATAATTTTCAAACGATACTCTTCCTTGTTTAAAAAGCCTATATACCATTAATAAATCATAGTTCTCCCAGGGCAAGAGTGTCAGTAAATTGCTGACATTTCTTAAAAAATGAAATGAAGATATTCTTCTTATGTTGTAAGAAATTTAAGTTCGGTACGCATAATGTTTAAAAAAATTAAGTTACCAATAAAAATGTTTCAATTACTCTCTTATTTCAACTAGTGAAAGACTGTTACTGAGTATATAACAATTGTTTACGTACCTATTTTGTTTTTTGGTTAGAGTATAAAAGTAATATTCATTAATTCCAACAAAATCTGCTTATGCGATTTATATAGCAATAAATTCAAATTAATATAGTTACATAATCTTGTAATGCAATTAAATACATCCATTAATGTCTGTAGCACATGAAATACATGTATCATTCATGTCATATTACGTTTCTATGTATCAACATTACCACTAAATTATTTATATGGGCGTCACATTATATCATAGTATGTATACTATCGCACAAATGTGTGTACTAATCCAACATAAAAGGTTATCGTCACAAAAATGCTCTACTATTTATACTTCAAATAAATAATACAACACGCTTTTTGTCAACCGAGTTTAAACGATGGAATATATCGGTATGAACTGATTTTTCGATTCAGAAGAGTTAAATATAAACTATTATTCACGAAAGATGACTATTCAAGGTCATTTGTGAGCCGTCTGATATAATATTACTTGCAGATAACTTCATTGCATTTCGTTTGCATAGGCGTGCAACATGAAATATTTATGGTCACATTTTAACTGAAAAATTTAGAATAATTCATTTGAAAATTATGTTTCTTTCTAAATAATGCCTTTCTGAAAGATTTATGTTCTTCGTTTATGTTTTTGCAAAATACAAAAACATAGACAACTTATAAACCAAGCAATAATAATTTGATTTAAACGTCAACGCCACTGGGTAAATATTAGCACAGAGGAAAGTGTAGTATATAATTAGGTATCTGTAATTCTACGGCATATGTCATTATTATTTATAGTGTGTTAGAAAGTAATGCCACTATTTACGTATATCTGTCACACCACATAAATTAAATAGACATAGGTCAAATAATCTTTCTCTTTCTAATACAAAATGTGGCTAAGCTACTGCAATAAAGTGATGTGTATTCTTTCTTCGAACAAATGACCTTAAATAGTCATCTTTCGTAATTAATAGTGTACCTAGGCGAATGAATTAGTGCTAAAAATACTACGGTATTAGACTGATTTAAATTTTTTATCTAATTAAACATGAAATAAAAGACTCTAGTTGCTGTCAAATAAGTATTGGACTGGAGATTTCTTTATTGTTGCCAATACATGTTTTTTTTCTGCCGGAAAAATAATGGCGACTGTATTTTTAAATATACATGAAATTTCATTAAATATCTTAAAAAAGACATAACTATAACGGTGAACATCATTGCATTATAACTACCTAGATCTATAGGATGTTAAATTTCAGGTTGCTTTTTGAATAACCCGCCATTTTTTTCTCGTAGATATCTGTCGTGTGACAGTCAATATTTATAAAGTAAAAGTATTAGCATTTAGTTATGGAACGCTTTATGGTGCAACAACGCGTGGTTATAATAAAAACGTATTACAAATATCGGGAAAATGTAGATGTTTACAGAGTTTCAATAACATTTTTACTACTGCAACAATGTTTTTTGTAGAACAACCACACACGATGGTAAACATGTTGTCTTGCATCTTGTACTGTACCCATTTCATTAAACTTATTTAATAAATGCCAAATTCCCCATAGCATTTTCTAACCGATTTGGCTACACTTTCTCTATCCTTTTTTTTTTATAAACACGCGTTGTTGCACCGTATAGCGTATACAATGTAATGCTTTTGCTTCATAAATATCATCTGTCATGCAATAGATATATACGAGAAAAAAAGGTGGGTAATAGACTATCCAAATAACTGTTCCATGTCGCTGGCCGCGCCATCTGACGGATTTCCTGTTAAGTATGCGTCCAATCATTTCACAGTATTTCAAATAATGATTTTGGTGCAGAAAATGACAGTTTTAAGTGAAAGTTGAAACATTTTAATTTCGATTTGACAAATGGATTCTGAAAATATGGATTATATTATTAATATTATCTGTAGAACAATACAGATTGATTATGATAAAAGTGATAAATATCATATACGCTTTTACCGTAACGCTCGAGGCGACGCCAATCGGCCGAAAATGCAATATTTGAGCTGACAGAAATATGTGTATTCAATAGGATTTACGTGTTATTTAAACTTTAAAAGATTTTATCATCGATAATAATTACTTAGTTCAGTAGAAATAATTAAGATAAAAGGAAGGTGAGTATGCTGCGCTCAAAATTTATCAAATTTTGAAAGTAAAAACCTAGAATTCTGAACTTTGATTAGTTGTATAATATATTAATAAGTAATTTTAATACAAGAAACATTACTTTTATCACTTAAATATTTTAATAAATAAAGAAATATTTTGTAAATAAACTTGAAATTATAATAATTCAGTCTTATCCATAGTTTAATTTAGACTTTTATGGTCCCTAGGCAAAAAATATTTTTCAGGCCATTATCAAAAAATTAGGACCTATAATTTTACAAGACAATGTAGCTGTAAATACATCATAAATTAAATTGCATTAGAATTAAAGAAACATTCGTGATTAGCTATTTTTATTATTGTAATCAAAGTTCCTTTGTTGTAATTATATAAGTATTCCTTTATTGTAATCAAATAAATGTCATATTTTTTTTTAAGAAAACAGGGGCTCTAATCAGACATAAGTACATATATTCAGTAAATTATCTACATGGGTATACATCCTTGATATACATATATGTTCATATGCCACGATTAAATTTAAAAAAACCTACAGTAACGATACAATTATTTTACACATATTCACTATTATCTTCAGCCATATGATGCACATTAGATATGTGCATTTGCCCCGATTAAACTATAGTTTTATAAAAACATAAAACTGTTACCTATAATCAATTTTTTTGTATTATTATAGTCATGTTCATTATTGAAATCAAATTTTCTTTATTGGGAAACATATATTTTGTAACAGTTATTTCGTCGATTTAAAATTAAAAAGTTTGTATTTTGGGAATTACAGGCCCTAGGCAAATCCAGTACAGTTTCCTTGACCTAAATTAAGTCCTGTTCTTATCTCAAATTTGACAAAATTGCACAGAAGTTTCCTTCTTATGATTCTTGCATCTTTCTTTATCTAACATATTTTAAAATGAATTATTATTTAAACTAGTAATATCTACATTATTTTACCTTAATTTCGACATTATAAAAATATTTTAATGTGCTCTATTGCCAAGAGCTCCTAAAGTTTCTCTTAAAACAGCACCTTAATTTTCGCGAATTATTTTCAATAATTTCCTTGACTTTAGAAACTTCATAGCTTTCCACTAATTTTTTACCTTTACTTTTACTTTTATTTCGAAAAACATTCAAGTTTACAGTTTGAAAACCACAAGTAATTGTAACTGACATTTTCCGGATTTTGACAATGATCAGCTCAAAGATGCTTATCGCTTCCAGTAGTCGGCGCTGCAGTCGCTCAAATCAAAAAGGAACGGTACAAGCGTGTAACTGTCGTCCCATTTGTGTCAAACCACGTGACCCAATATAAGATGATTGGGTAAATTTAATTTCTTTAAATTCACTATAAACCAACAAGGCATCGTAAATTTCAAATCTAAATTTATAACTCTAAATTTATAAATGAAATTCATTATAAACCAGCCATTATTTTGTCAATTTAAAATATATTTGAAGCACCACTTTAAATAGAAAATATGTATGTTATCATAACCTGTGGTTTTGAAAATGTCGATATATCTGTCTTATACGTTTGCGCGGTAAATTCGCGCCAGTGTGAGGACTGTCAGACTGTCACTAGTTGTCGCTGTGTAATTTCACGACTTTGATGTATACTTTGTCAAGGTCAGTATAGAGTTGTCTACTAACAATTTATCGTAGATCTCATAAATATTATACAATTAAACATTTTCCCTCAATGGCATGTATGTTTCATAGATATTTTATTTTATTTTTCTTCATTGTTGTTATCAATGGCACACATATATGGACTTGTCCCATAACCAATTTTGAATCCAATTATTTTTTTCCTAAGTTATAATTGAACAAACTTTTTATTTGACAAAATCACAAACAATGTTATTTGCTTGAGTAATATGTAATCAGATTTTTAATGAAATTCAATTATACTTTACTACACTATATTCGACGAACCGATGCTATCCATTTTTGTCGCCTTTCCTATTCTCAAGGATAATAAGGGAGGGAGTAAAATGAATCTTATCCCAGTTATATTTTATTTGCACTTTACGACACAACAAATTTGACGGCTTAGAGTTTTTGTGCTCATATTTACGAATGTATATGAACTCTGTCATTTAAACAATCTAGCGTTAGTGTTTAAAAAATCCGCGAGTGGCGCGACGATCCGTACTTGGTTTGGTTAGTCTATTCAAAAAGCAACCTTAAATTTGAACACCCATTAGATTCGAATACGAATTCTATGAACTTCATTTTCCAATATACTCGTACTATCTACTAATACCCAACATAATCGATAAAATAGCGTAGTTTCAACATAATCCTGTATAGAAGTATGAGTATTTTGGGAATAGCACTTCAATTCGTAATCAGATATCATTAGATGGCGTATGTTAGCCTTGAAGCGATCATCAGCTAATATCTCAGAGGTACTTACGGGCAGAATGTGGAGAATGCAGCATACGGGAATTTTGGTATCAAGTAATTGGAAGTAATTAGGGCAAACTTAACTCAAGTTGTACATGGTGGACTGGTGGAGCATTTTCGACGTCCTTACCTGGAAAACATTCTCAGACATGATATAGTTTATTAGTCTAACTTTCCAAGACAAAATTAAGGTTGTAACGACAATGCACGTACAATACAAGCCAAAAGTGTCCATCAATATAAACTTTTATATGAAAATGTGAAATACGAATATTTTCATATTGTTACTTTTTTATATAAATACAAAATGTAAATGCTTTTTCCTCCGCTTTTTAATAAATCTTGATGATGAAAATTCTAAATATGTCTTTGTGGACTACTTTTTATTTTAATTAGATATTTTTAAGCCTAGTATTTTATGTTATAATCAGTGCAGCTCCGTGGGTAAAAGGCGCCTTTGTGCAAAGTTATGTTTTAGCGACCCCCCTCCCCCCAATAATTTGTATATAATTAATTTGCTAATTAATCCACGCGTTAAAGTTGAAACTATACTTTTGATTCTTCGAAAAATACTATATTTATAATATTGATGAAATTTCCTTTATTCCATTCTTGTAATCAATATTATTAGGTTATAATCAAAATCGTTTGTTGTAATCACGGTGTAGTATCTATAGGTGAGTGCACGACGTATTCCAATCAGAGATATAGAGGTGGGGAGAAAGCGCTTCGACGACTGCGCATCCAATTTTCGATGTACAAACTGGAGGTAGCCATTTTGCAGATACAACTGTCAACTTGTTTTGTAAACACGCGGTCAGCATTATCTTTTTATTACTATTTTATTTCCTTCTGTTGCTTGAAACGTTAAATTTTTTAATATGTCGTCGTGTTCAATGCCAGGATGTTCTAATAATAGATTTAAGCCAGAAGGAATTTATTTTTACAGACTGTTAGTTTTTTTATTTTTTGAAAGATACACTGATAGAGTAAAATCATGGTTTTATTTTATTAAAAGATATTATTTATTGTTATACTAGAATTCGGTTTTTTAATCTCTCAAAAAGATACACAGACGTTATACAAGGGAAATTAGCAAGGAGAGAATTAAATAAATTAATATTATTTCACCATCAGTAGTTGCTAGGTATTATTTAATATGTATGTATGTATGTATGTATGTATGTATGTATGTTGAAATATCAACAAATTTTTCAACATTATTTCATAATTATATTGTTCTGAAACTCTAAATTTAAAATTACTGCCAGTGTATTCTTGCAAAAGTATATTAAAATGCAAATAAACTAATTTCATAATTATTTTGTTAATTCTACATTTAAAATTACCGCCTCTATATCTGCAAAATGGCGTCCTTCTATTCTTGTATTCTCGCGCAGGTTACAAGATCATTCTCCCCACCTCTATTTCTCTGATTCCAATGCATTACGAAGAATGGCTAACTAACTGGGCTAGTTCATACAGTGTGCCGCTAGATGTCAGGTTTTGTTGCGACCCGGGGTTTACACAAAATATTTAAAATATTAAATTATTCATATATAACGCATAATATTCTATATTTTCAATCATTACCTTTTATCTTTTGTAAGTTCTATGTATGTATTTTGTACAAATTCCATACAAAAATGTTTCTATTCTTCCAGTAAAATTATAAAACAACATATGTCAAATGCACTTGACATTGACACTGACACCTTTCCATCAGAAATTTATTTTAGTACCTGTTTCTGTGATATAGTGTAGCTGGCTGCCGCTAAATTGCACATTTTGGCACCTTAAAAAGACTAAATTTCTCTTTATTTGACCCATACCCTGTTGTGCAGCTTGTAGCAAAACATTTTTTGTCAAATGGTAACGGGTCGCGTTAGCGCCATTTTGTTTCCCAGTTACTTAGCCATGTCAACGCATCTCGTGCTCTCACCTATAGATACTACACCGTGGTTGTACTCCGTTTAGCAGGATATTTATTTTACTTTTTTCTACTAAATTCATTGTTGGATTTATTCTTGTAATCAATGTTCTTGAATTATAATCAAAATATTCTTTGTTGTAATCAACACCTTCAGAATTATTATTTCAATATAACAAATGCTAGAAAAATATCGGTTTGGTAGGATAATTATTTTACCTATAACTTATAGTTAGAGCTCTAATGCAAACAAATTAACAAAATAGTAATTTTTCCTTTACAAATAAACCCAGTTTGCAAAAAAATCACTATTATTTTTTATACACTGTCTTGAAATGGCGCCCCTTATGGTCAGGCGCCTTTGTGCGGGGCACAATCTGCCCACCGGCACGGAGCGACCCTGGTTATAATATCAAGAGAGACATTTAAGAGACATATGAACAAAATGCTGCGAAAATATCAAAAAAGGCTGGGAAATATTAAATACTTATCTTGTGTTTTCATGCATTTAAATTGTTTTTTAATAAAACTTTTTTGAAAACATTATGTGAAAATCTTAGTTAAGAGTATGAATTATTATAATCAATTGTGTAATTAGTCATTTTCATTATTATAATCAAATAATTCGTTATTGTAATTTAGCATTTTTTAGTTGTAATCAAATAGATCTAATAGTTTCAAATCAGGTGAAGCTAAATATGAATTTTTTAACTAAGGTACATACAACATTTTTTATATGACTATTATAATAGGTTATAAATTTGTATTTAAAAATATATTTCATAAATGATTGATTCATGTTACTTGTAGAATACTGTGATGTTATCTTGACAACTCACAAAATAATCTACTTTCTGTCAAAAAATATTACATCCTAAAAATGAAAATAAAATAACTATGCCTTGTTCCACCTTACCAATTCTGTATTGTAGAGAATCGAGCTTAGTTTTGAACTTTCTGATTGGCTGAAATTGGAGACAAGATGACAAAATACAAATTTACCCAATGTCATTTCGGCTACTTAAAACTGGCGCTGATGTGAGCGCCATCTGCTGAATTGTTTAAATGGAACAGAAGCAGGACGGCTCCGTGGGTATAAGCCGCCTTTGTGCTATGTTATACTTTAGCGTCTCTTCCCCTCATGATGTAAAATTTACAAATTAAAGTTTAAACTATACTTTTTGTTCTTCAAAAATGCTTAGATTCTTAGATTTCTTACATTCATTCTTGTAATCAATAGTTTAAAATCAAATTGTTTGTTGTAATCAACAATTTTAGAACAGATTTCAAAATTGTATGTAAATCATAAAGCATTTGATTCTTCGCAAAATGCTAGTAGGTATTTAAATATTGGATTCATTGTTGGATTCAATCTTGAAATCAATATTCTTGAGTTATAATCTATATATTCATTGTTGTAATCAACATTTACCCAGTTATTATTTCAATATATTAATGCTAGAATAATAACAAACCGATTGGTACGATAATTATTAATTAGAACTCTAATGCAAACAAATTAAAATATATATTGTTCACTTCTATCAAGTTAATTAGTAAGTTTTATAGTAATTTTGTCTTTACGAATAAGAGCATTTTATAAAAATTTACTATTATTTACTTTACTATCTTGAAACGGCGCCCCTCAAAGTCAGGCGCCTTTGTGCGGGGCACAACTTGTCCACCCGCACGGAGCGGCCCTGAACAAAAGAAAATGAACTATAGCAATAGCGAAAACGATATTTCCAACACTTAGTTTAAAATTTATGAAACTATTTATTTGCAAATGGTTAAATTCAGAAAAAAAATACGCTATCGAATAGGCATAAAAATATCTATAATCCCATTTGAAAAAAAATAACTTTGTGTTTAGCATTGTAGTCTTGTGGTTAACAAGTTAGTTTTTTTTGCTAAAGTTTATAAATTTAAATCGAGGTTCAAATCCCACCAGTAAAAAATGTTGTTTACATTTTTATTATTTTGTATTGGTTGAAATTACGCATACAATGTAATTGTTTGATTATATTGTATGTCGTTTGTTGTAAAATGAATTGTTGTATTATTAAATTGAAAAGTAATGCTATAGAAGCGTGTAATTAAGGAATTACTACCAAGATAAATTGTACAAATGCGAGAGAAAAATCAGCTGACGCCGGGGTTCGAACCCGGGACCTCCAAATCTCTAGTCTGGAGCTCTACCAACTGAGCTACGCCAACCTTAGCGTCAACTGAAACATTATCTCTCTTGTATAGTAAAGTCTAATGTGGCATCGTATCAAAGACTTCTCTTTAAGAGCTATTGACAATGATTTACGTCCACGAGCGACTTTGATTGCCACATTAGACTTTACTATACAAGAGAGATAATGTTTCAGTTTCCGCTAGGGTTGGCGTAGCTCAGTTGGTAGAGCTCCAGACTAGAGATTTGGAGGTCCCGGGTTCGAACCCCGGCGTCAGCTGATTTTTCTCACATTTGTACAATGTTGTATTATTGTTTAAAGTTGCAAATGTTTATGAATTTTTTATTTACCTGTCAGGTACAGCACGGTCGAGTGGCTAGCATGCTCGACCAGCGCGCTGGGGATAGTGGGTGCGATCCCACATGAGTTTGTATTTTTTATATTTTTAATTTAAAATAGCAAGTATTTGCAGGATGATTAAATTCTTGTTTAAACTTATTTTTGTATTTTTAACAGTTTTTCGGGGTATAAATACGGGCCCAATCGACAGTTTTATTCAGAGAGTGTGTGCTCTCTCAAGAGAGCGTTAGCTCTTCACCGAGTCTGTGCTCTGTCGGGGAGACTTGCCGTCTTCCGCGAACCTGGTGTGTGCCAGGCGAGCAGGTTTTTAGGACCTTGGCTGCCTCTGACTCAGTGCTGTTGGTGTGTGCCGGCAGCTCGTGAGGGAGTGCAGAAGGTGCCTTGTGATGTGAGTCAACACGGCCCCGTTTCCGAAATCGCGATTGTTGATGAGTGTTTTCGAGTAACAACACTGTTACCGTTAGCTTGTTTCAACTTTGGTGTGTGCCATTGTTGGTCGTTCGTGCCGCGGTCCCGTAACTTTGGTGTGTGCCATTAATGCCCGTTCATTATTGACGGTTTATTTTTATGAACAAATCCTGCAAGTATCAATGTTTCATTTGTATTAGCCGATTGTATGCTAGCGATTGTTACTTTCATTTGTTTCATTATTATCATCGTTTTTAATATATTTTAATAAAATATTAAAATTCATTATATGATTTCATTGTCAACTATCCGAGCCCTTTTGGCGTTCAAGCCACTCTTTTCAGCGACGCTTTAAGAGCCTCCTTTACTGCATTTACCACCTCGCCTGTGCTGTGTTATCGACTGATCGATTGGCGCCCGAGACACCCGCTTTGACAGCAAGGAGAACTACAGAGAACGTCGAGTAAAGTTGACAGAATGGCCATTTTGCCCTCACAAAATAGCGCCCGAACAGGGACTGTTGACACGCCTTTTTTTGGCCATTACAAATGACCGCTCGGTACCTAACAGGTAAACAACAAATTCATAAACATTTGCAACTTTAAGCAATAATACAATTCATTTTACAACAAACGACGTACAATATAATCAAACAATTACATTGCATGCGTAATTTCAACCAATACAAAATAATAAAAATGTAAACAACATTTTTACTGGTGGGATTTGAACCTCGATTTAAATTTATAAACTTTAGCAAAAAAACTAACTTGTTAACCACAAGACTACAATGCTAAACACGAAAATTAAATCCAAATCTAGTGACCATCATCACAAACTAGAGAACCACTGGTTTCAAAAATATTTTCTTCTTTAGTGGGATGTCCCCATTGGTCTCCTATAAACTTGTTCTATAGTATTTTTTTTGTAACTATAATAATAAAGAAAATAATGGCGGCGATTGGTTTTGGCGTACACCCTGTATGGCATACGTAATAAATAAAGTTTTCCATATAAGAAAATCAATAATGAGGCACCTTGAACTTGTACATACATTTTAAAATTTAATTCCGTTTTACAATAAAAAGTTCGAATAACATGGATTTATATTAAATCTTAGGTTCAAGTTCCACTTCACATTTAAAATCACAGCGATCGACAGAATTGAACGTAACTTCATATAAAATTTTTCAGGTCAACTGTTAAAGAAAGAAATATAATTTAAAGTTACATAAAGTTTCCGAACCCTAAAAAATGTATTATAATTTAAAAAAAATTGAGTTGGTTCTATATTTTTTACGTAAAAGTATACTTTAACTTTCAAATATTCTATAATAATAATAATTGTGTTATACATAACAAATTTAATATTTAACAAAAACATAAATATATTTACTAAAGTACCTAAATGAACAAACATATATTTAATTTCTTATTCATGTCAAGGTGAACTGAAGCGACAAAGGACATTTCTCTTTCCGTTTCCTTTATTATATCCATTCTTCATCCTACATAGAACAACAGGAGATTAGTACAACAAAATATTAATTTTACAGTCAAGATCAAGGCCTGCTCCGTTGAAATATAGAAAGGGATAATTAACAAAAGTATTTTTGTTTGTTTTCTAAATTATCTGTCTGCATAAAATAACTGAAGACATGCAAGTGGGGGGAGAAATTAATATAGATATTTTTTTCAGGAAAATATGTTAATTTAAAAAGATTGTAATGAAAATTTATTAGAAAAATTGTTTGGAATAGAATTCTTGGTTCAGATAAAAAGTATTAAGACGATCAACATGTATTTTATTATTTTCGTTTGGACTATTCTTAAATGCAATCTAATGAATTCAAACCAAAGAATATCATATATTGTCTATGCAGAGTGTCGCATAACTTCAAGTACATATTATAGAAGGACATATAGTACTTTTTTTTGAAAATTCAAAAATTAATTTTTGAGGTTTTTGAGACAAACAGTTATCGGACACTGGTTGAAATAGTATCGGACACTGGTTGAAATAGGCAGAGCGTTTAAAAGATGCTATTGTGGAAATAAATGGTGGCTAGCTAGAATAAATTTCATTCTTTTAATTTTGACCTTCAAAAGGACATACTAATTTTACACTTTCTAGCGATTGATTTTCGTTAATATCTCGGATTGGATTGACTTAAAAGCAAAATATCAAGTTATTGAAAATAAATTAAATAAAATTGTCTACAAAAATACCTCGCACTTTTATCTGTTAATTGATTGGTTACAGAGTTCCAATAAATAGAAAAGTCTGTAATACGAAATTTTGGATTATATTTTATTATGTTTTTCCTCGAAAATCTGTTAAGAACTCCAAATTAAGTACCATTTCCGGTTTATCATTTAAGTATAGTCAAAATCTAATATGTTGTTTCAAATTATTCGCGAGTTTAAAATACCAAATTTGATAAGTTTTGGATCATGTTTTAATATATTTTTTCAAGAAAATCTGTTTATAGCTTTCTGTAAAGTACTACTTCCGGTTTATCAATTTTAGAAAAAAATCTAATATGTCGTTCTCATTAATATAAAAGTATTAAATATCAAATTTGAAAAGTTTTGAATTGTATCAATATATCTTTCAATATGTTCAGATCTTCAAAACTTCCGGTTTATCAATTTTAGCCAAAATCTAAAATGTTGCTACCCTTAATATAAAAGTCTTAAATACCAAATTTGACAAGTTTTGGAATATATCAAAATATATTTTTCGCGATAATCTGTTCAGAGCTTCAAGTAAAGTATCACTTCCGGTTTATCAATTTTAGAAAAATTCTAATATGTTCTTCTTATTAATATAAAAGTTTTAAATACCAAATTTGAAAAATGTTGGTATATATCAAAATATTTTTCACGAAAATCTGTTCAGTTTCAAGTAAAATATCATTTCCGGCTTATCAATTTTAGAAAAAATTTAATAAATCGTTCTTATTTATCTAAAAGATTTAAATACCAAGTTTTGGAATATATCATAATATATTTTTCACGAAAATCTTTTCAGAGCTTCAAGTAAAGTATCACTTCCGGTTTATCAATTTTAATCAAAATCTAATATGTTGTTCCCTTTTATATGAAAGTCTTAAATACTAAATTTAAAAGTTTTTAAATATATCATAATATATTTTTCACGAAAATCTGTTCAGAGCTTCTAGTAAAGTATCACTTCCGGTTCATTCATTTTAGCCAGAATGTAATATGTTATTTTTCTGAATACATGAAAGTCTTAAATACTAAAATTGAAAAGTTTTGGATTATATTTTAATATAATTTTTCATTAAAAACTGTTTTCGGTTGTACAATTTTACCCAAAATCTAATCAACTTTTTATATGAATGTAGAAAGCTTAAATACGGAAAATAGAAATTTTCGGAAGTTCGTTGTAATAGTAATAGTCTCACACGCACGAACACGCATGCACACACACACACACACACCCACACCCACGCCCACACCCACACCCACACACACACGCTCTCTCTCTCTCACACACACACACACACACACACACACGCACGCACACAATTTTATAAATAAATTGGTGAAAATACAGCTTAATATGAATAAGATCAATAGAACAAAAAATTAAAATACTATTATTTTTTACCTTTGTTCAAAATGTTACGCCATTGGGGTCGTGGGATATATTATTCTCAAAACGACTTTAAAACGTTGTAACATACGTAATAGTAAGAGTAGATTAATCATATTACTTTAAATATTTTTATTTCAATGTTATTTGAAGCTACTGGAACGTACATGGCACTGACATGCTATTTTCAAAGTTATACATAAATTATGTAGTCGTATCCCATCACACCTTCGAGGGTTAAGTGAACGCTGTTTAGAAAATTTATAAATTAATTACGTTACTGTTTGTTGTAAATATATGCAACTTGTTCAGGTAATATTTACTTGTAGCTTTCTTCATGCCTTTACTCGTATATTAATATCAATTAATAAAAAAAGTCATGATTAAATTAATTCATTCAATCCCGCCCGTACTGATCCTAATCCTTTCCACAAATCTACCATTCATTTGATATCTGATGCAACATATAAAATGTAATTATTTCTGTGTAATATTTACCAGTGTCATGCAAATATTGTATTTACAAATTATAATTTTGTAATATATCTAGTATTTAATGGAACATTGATAGGCTTTATTGTAATTTATTTAGTTATTTAATTTGTCATGATTATTTTAAATTCAATTTAATTAATGGCAGTAAAGCTAATCTGACACCTGACACTGAAACCTAATTTTAATTTCGGCGAAAGTTCAATGTTTTATGTTGAATGCTTTCATTACATACTGAATGAAAACCTCGACACCGGAACATACTTTCGTAATTTCCTGCTTCCCTAATTATTTTAAGTAGAAAAACTTCAAATAAAAATTGTAGAGCTTCAAATTTTACATCTGAATCAATAAGTAAAATTAATTCTGCATTCTCTATAACGGCTGAAATTAGGTTTGAAAATGTTAAAAATCACCTCAGAAATAGCGATAGCCATTGAATTGAAAATAAAAATTAAAAAATGTTAGGAATTTATCTGTCTAGTTAGGTTAATTTATTTGTACACGATCGGTTTTTTTTAATGTTTACCGATAATGTTTCCAAGACAGTAGGTCTTGTTTACAAATTACTGTTTAGGAAACACTATCGGTAAATATAAAAAATAACCCGATCGTGTAAAATAGTATATTAAGTATTAAGAACGGTAAGGACAGTTTACCGATCGAGCTGAGCGAATTATCGATTTCAGACAAAATTGGGCCTTTGCTTCTCTCAGTCCGCATACATTGTCTTCGATCAGTAAACTGTCCTTACCGTTCTTAATACTTAATGTACTATTTTATTATTTGTGATTTCTATTAAAGTGATTAGATTTTGGTTATAATTGGTCAACCGGAAGTACCCTCATTTGAAGATTTTAACAGTTTTTCTTGAAAAAACGATGTTAAATATCATTTTTTCACATTTAATGTTATTATAAATATTAAAGAACATTGTATTCTCTATACGATTTGACTGCATTTTATACTTCATATTAAATGGATATAGAGTTATAAAATTATAAAGAAATTAAATTTCATAAATTAGGCAGCTATGGTAGAAACAGCTACTATGGTCTGCTCCATTTAAGCCATTCAGTAGATGGCACTGGCAACAACGCAAATCTAAAGTAGCCGAAATTACATTGGGTAAACTTGTCTCTTGTCTCTAATTTCAGCCAATCAGAGATGTCAAAACTATTCCCTATGCTGCGCAATAATGAATGGCTTAAATGGAACAAGGTATATATTAAGAAAATTAATTAAGATGTCAGTGTCAAGTGCAATTGACATATTCGTAGTATATTTTTGTTATAATTTTAATCGAAATATAGGATCTTTTTGCTCGAAACTACAACTGTCGAAAGGTAATGTACATATAAGAAATTTAGAATCTTTTGCAAGGAACTTTCTGTATGGATTTTATAGAAAATTCTACCGGTAGATACCGCATCGCGCATCTACCGATCGAAAACACGAGTAGTAAAAGGTTACCGTGTTCGAAAATTGTTCAATAGCTCTCAGATCCATCTACCGGATTCATGAAGGGTCTAATCTCAAAAAAAGGTACTGATGCAAAGCGAAGCGTGCGCGTTAAAAATGGAAATGTATGGAAATGTGTTCAAAGTAGGACTCTGCTCAGTTTGTTAACTACCTACGTCAAATTTCTAACCTGTTTCAAATTTTCAATTTTTTTAATGGATTATGGATCTACCCTGTTTACCACTTCCGTTTTTAAAATATCGATTCCGGTAGCTATAACCTGATAAAAAGCTGTTTACCGGTAACAGTTCACCGGTAGAATTTTCGTAAATACCTCATATAACTGACGGAAGGTAATTTGCTAGCCACATCAGATTTTTTTTCTTGTAACTACTACTTCCGGTTATCCAATTGTTACCAAAACTTAATCAACTCTTCCCATTATTGTTAGGTTGAGAAATCCGTAGTTTAACATGTCTTAAGTCTTACAGTATTTGAGAAATCGTGGATCCAACATACACACACACACACACACACACACACACACACACAAACACATCCAAACACACACACACACACACATACACACACATATACACACACACACACATACACATACACACACACACACACACACACACACACACAAACACATCCACACACACACACACACACACACACACACACATACACACACACACACACACACACACACACACACACACACACACACACGGACATTATCGTAAAAATGTTATAATCAGATTCTAGGGACCTTAAAACGTGCTTATTCACTAAAATCTGGATGTGCGATTTTTAGCATGAATTCAAAACCTCTCTTAGCAAGAGGTAAAAAGTATATACAAATCAAACTTGACCAGTTTAACTTCAAACATTTGTTAATTTATCTGTTTCAATTCCATGGTTTTCCCTATTTTTTGAACTGATTACCGATATTTTCATACCTAATTTCTGCCGTTACAAAGCTTGTAAAGTTTTGCTTATTGATTTAGATGCTGAATTTTAAGCTATACTACTTTTATTTGAAACATTTTTACCTGAAATAATTAGGGAAGCAAGATATTCCGTAAGAGGAGCAGAAACAAATATAATATGGACATTAATAAACATTACAAAGCTTATGAATTTAAAAATTATGTTGATAGTTTTATGTTCACATTTTTTATGTCATAGAAAGTTAACTTCAATTTCGGCTTTAACCCACTACATATGATGTTATATTTTTTAATTTACTCATGTAAATGTGAAACATCAACAGCTCTAACAGGGTAGGAAGAAAATAAAGGGTCTAACAAAAAAAACTTAAACACATCATCATTGCCATAGCGAGAAATTTATTAGAAAATTATGCAGCGCAGACAATAGACTGTTAACGCTTGAATTGTTGAAATTTTTCTTTTCACCCTCGGCATAACGAGGATGATTGTTATGCGTTATGCGACTCCACACTACGGTACAAAGCATTAAAATAAAATACTTAACACTCTTAAGCTCACAAAGAATTTTTATAATTGCGCACTTCTCCTTTCTACATTATTTTATTATTATAAATGTTGTGCTTAACAAGCGTCGTTTTTGAACGCGGGTTTTGCCAGAAGTGGTAGTTTTAGTGAATATTTTATAAAGTACAACACTTTTCTGCCTTTATTCTTTAGAGTATATTATGCCAGCTTTGTTTTATACCTGTAAGTATAAAGTGAATTTGGAATGGTATTCCTTAATGTAGCCAATTTTATTTATTTCGACATTTTATAAAACTACTCATCCGTAAAGAATACTTTTTATTTTCAAATTATTAAACTTTATTATATTAATAAAACTTGGTTGTCTCTTGACTGCGCTGGGCTAATATAAATATAATTTAATCATATTTCATTCCAGCATATTTGCAAATATACAAATTTATTAAATAATAAAAATCTTCTCACAAAGAAATTCTAAAACAAAAGCATTATTGAAAATGAGGGATATAAGTGTATAGGATCTCTCATTTTCGATGTTTTTTACTTCTCGCTAAGAGAGGTATTGAATTCATGCTAAAAATCGCATATCCAGATTTTAGTTAATAAGCACGTTTTAAAGTCCCTAGAATCCGAATATAACATTTTTACCATGATTTCTCTCTGTGTGTGTGTGTGTGTGTGTGTGTGTGTGTGTGTGTGTGTGTGTGTGTGTGTGTGTGTGTGTGTGTGTGTGTGTGTGTGTGTGTGTGTGTGTGTGTGTGTGTGTGTGTGTGTGTGTGTGTGTGTGTGTGTGTGTGTGTGTGTGTGTGTGTGTGTGTGTGTGTGTGTGTGTGTGTGTGTGTGTGTGTGTGTGTGTGTGTGTGTGTGTGTGTGTGTGTGTGTGTGTGTGTGTGTGTGTGTGTGTGTGTGTGTGTGTGTGTGTGTGTGTGTGTGTGTGTGTGTGTGTGTGTGTGTGTGTGTGTGTGTGTGTGTGTGTGTGTGTGTGTGTGTGTGTGTGTGTGTGTGTGTGTGTGTGTGTGTGTGTGTGTGTGTGTGTGTGTGTGTGTGTGTGTGTGTGTGTGTGTGTGTGTGTGTGTGTGTGTGTGTGTGTGTGTGTGTGTGTGTGTGTGTGTGTGTGTGTGTGTGTGTGTGTGTGTGTGTGTGTGTGTGTGTGTGTGTGTGTGTGTGTGTGTGTGTGTGTGTGTGTGTGTGTGTGTGTGTGTGTGTGTGTGTGTGTGTGTGTGTGTGTGTGTGTGTGTGTGTGTGTGTGTGTGTGTGTGTGTGTGTGTGTGTGTGTGTGTGTGTGTGTGTGTGTGTGTGTGTGTGTGTGTGTGTGTGTGTGTGTGTGTGTGTGTGTGTGTGTGTGTGTGTGTGTGTGTGTGTGTGTGTGTGTGTGTGTGTGTGTGTGTGTGTGTGTGTGTGTGTGTGTGTGTGTGTGTGTGTGTGTGTGTGTGTGTGTGTGTGTGTGTGTGTGTGTGTGTGTGTGTGTGTGTGTGTGTGTGTGTGTGTGTGTGTGTGTGTGTGTGTGTGTGTGTGTGTGTGTGTGTGTGTGTGTGTGTGTGTGTGTGTGTGTGTGTGTGTGTGTGTGTGTGTGTGTGTGTGTGTGTGTGTGTGTGTGTGTGTGTGTGTGTGTGTGTGTGTGTGTGTGTGTGTGTGTGTGTGTGTGTGTGTGTGTGTGTGTGTGTGTGTGTGTGTGTGTGTGTGTGTGTGTGTGTGTGTGTGTGTGTGTGTGTGTGTGTGTGTGTGTGTGTGTGTGTGTGTGTGTGTGTGTGTGTGTGTGTGTGTGTGTGTGTGCGTGCGTGCGTGCGTGCGTGCGTGCGTGCGTGCGTGCGTGCGTGCGTGCGTGCGTGCGTGCGTGTGTGTGTGTGTGTGTGTG
The DNA here is from genome assembly GCA_963082715.1 of Harpalus rubripes. Classification (NCBI taxonomy): domain Eukaryota; kingdom Metazoa; phylum Arthropoda; class Insecta; order Coleoptera; family Carabidae; genus Harpalus; species Harpalus rubripes. The sequence goes on along the minus strand of OY720453.1, from coordinate 18,265,067 downwards.
TGTGTGTCTGTGTGTGTGTCTGTGTGTGTGTGTGTGTGTCTGTGTGTGTGTGTGTGTGTGTGTGTGTGTGTCTGTGTGTGTGTGTGTGTGTGTGTGTGTCTGTGTGTCTGTGTGTGTGTGTGTGTGTGTGTGTGTGTGTGTGTGTGTGTGTGTGTGTGTGTGTATGTATGTGACGTTGACATTTACGTCAAGTCTATATTTCTGTTTTATGCAAAAACGTAGGAGAAGAAGATAAAACTTTGAGAAAAATATTATTTTAAAAGTAACAAAATTTTCAAATAAAATACATTTATACATAGGAAGTATTGTAATCGCGAAAAATTTCGGTTTTCAGATTTCAACGGAAATATCCATTTTGACCATCCCTGAATCCATTTTGACTAATTTAGTCGTAACGTCTGTACGTACGTATGCATGTACGTATGTACGTAGATTTTGGTTAAAATGGGCTATCCGGAAGTGATATATTACCCGAAGTTATTAACAATTTTTCTTGAATAAAATGGTTTTATTTTGATTTTAGAAATAAGTGCTTCAAATAAGAGTTTTAGAGAATTAAATTATGCGTCTAGCACATCCAATATGATTAAATTAGCCCTTTGTATAAGCGAGATATGTAAATTTAAAAATTATATTCTTTTTGGTTTTTGTAGGGATTATAAAAAAAAAATGTTATGTTAAAATACGTCAAACACGTGCAATTTTATAATTGGGTTCATACGAGTATTTCATGTCGGTCTTGCGTACATGGAAGTCGTGTGGTAAATAATAAATATTTCGCGCTGCACGCCTATGGGTACGAAATGCAGTGCAAGTAATATGATATTAGAAGGTTCATAAAATAAATAGTCTTCTTTCGTGAATAGTATTTTACACCATTTTCAACAAAATTTAAAATTCCTTTTCCATGTCTTCTACTAATCCATTGTTTCGCCTAGTGTCTTCGTGTTGTCTCTTTTCTTCCTTTGAAAGAAATATTTTTTCGCATCAAATCCCGCAAGCAATATTGTTAGAATTTTTCTTTTTTGATGTCATTAATCATTTTTCCTACAGGCAGCAGCAGCATAGAAACGAACACATTAACATTATATTTATTCCATGTATTTCATTAAATGTGCGAAAAACAATACTAACCTTAAAAATAATTTGAACAGCATCAAAAACAGAGATGGGCGTATACGCGTCGACTTTAATTGTCTACATCTACGTGTAGACAACGCAAAAACGATAAATTTTCACGTAAACAATGTATACAATGTAATAAAAGATTTTGATTGGACATGGACAGTGAAGTATGATTATGTTCGATCCGGTGTTGCCAAATTAGGAATTAAACCCAAAAACTAGAGATATTTGCACAATTTAGGGATTTAATTTTTAGTTTAAGGAAATTTTTGTGGTTATGGTTTCAAGTTTCATTTCACATTAAATGTCACATTAATTGCATTGCTCAAGTTTTTTTTTAATTAATGTAAAGCATCATTTCCATCGATTGTCCTAATGCGTAAGAGCTATAATTAATAACTAAGCGCAACGTGTAAAAATGTTTATCATATGACAAAGTTTACTTTACATTTCCAGCTATGCATAAGGCTTAACGCTTAAGAACTAAGAGCTATGCGTAAGAGCAAATTTTGCAAACTCCAAGGTAAGCTAAGCGTAATTGTGAGCTGGACATACATAACTGTCATCTGTCTTTATTAATTTTCTAAAATCGTAAATTGTTATAATGCATTAAGTCTTATGCACAAATTATTATGCATTAAGCGTTAAAACATTCGGTGGAAATCAGGGTTAATATTTTACAGTAAATAAATTCAAAAAATTATTGTCTATTATGCTTCTGAACAGTGGCGGCTCGTCAGAGGAGGCAAGGGAGGCTGTCTCCTTGTAACTTTTTTCAAAATATTTTCTTTCATTCTTCTTTCTATTTTCATTAATTTTGTATTTGTTACGTAGGTGTAAAATGATCAGAGTTATAAGTTCTTCAGTACGGTGTACAAGTTCAGTAGGTTATTTTTATTTTTTAAGGGTATTTTTTGAACAATTTTAATACTCCCCCCTCCGTTTTCCCTGAGATGAGCCACCCTCCGACAAATATCACGAGCCGTCATTGCTTCTGAATTTGTCTACGTCTACGTCATTGTCGACACAGATTTGTTCGTTCCGCTACCCTGCGTCTACGCAAACAGCGGCGGTGAAATTTGCTGTTCTTTTCGATTCGAGGTTCACTGGAAAGTCACTAGATTCTGTTTGTTCCGTTTTTCTAGTAACTAGCGGTAAAACGCCGCGGCAGCTGGCGGTAATAATTTTTACAGTGACTCACGACTCGGTGGTATAAAAATAATCGGCGGTAATGTTCGCGTCACATATGAAGTGCCAGTATGACAGTGTTTGACAAAAAAATACGTAGCATAGCGGAACGAACAAACCTAGACTATTACATTGTCGACGTGAAGTAATCTATGCGCCCATCCCTGATCAAAAATAACACACGTGAAATACACTTAAAACGTATTCAAAACACTTTGTACCAACATCATAAGTTAAAATATGTTGGCTAATGTTAAAATATTTCTAAAATATTTTATGATGGTTTAAGACGAACGACATTTTATGTAGAAATTTGACAAGAAATGCATGTAAACTTATAACTGTATATTTGGTGCGTTCGGGTATAGCAATCTTTTTGCTCTTTTCGCTCTAAATGCTCTAAACGAGGGAACGCCAGGGCAAACATGCGCAATGTGAATTTTGTCTTGTTACACATGACATTCGCTGATGCTGAAGCTCAGATCACGGCTTCAGATATCATTAATTTTGTGTGCAAGATGGATAATAATATTAAAAAAGAAACACATATGTATTTTACAAATATTTAAGTTATTTTAAATGATAACGGTTATAAATCTAACTGTCAAATGAACGGATTGTTCGAGCATTCGTTCTGGTAATCTTATCTATTCCAGAGCGGCAGAGCACTCCGATGTCACGTGACAAAAATCCACTCCAACTCCTTTCGTACACAGTGCGTATAAGCCGAACGCACCAAATATGTACGATAAGATTGGTTAAAGTTTGGGATGCTCTGGAATACACCTTAATTTGTCAGATTACTCGCACAACAGTCAACCAATTACAAACCTAACAAACTTGTAAGACAGTAATTAATAACTTTAGAATAGTTTCAGAAGTTTTGTCCTTACAACGTATTTGATTGAATCTTTCATTTTAATCACTTATTTCATTTTCGAGCATTTGACATTGACATTGACTTAAATAGAGAATTACGAGTATATTTTCTGTAGATTTAGTAGATTAGTATGGATTAGTAATAAAGTATAAACAAGTAAATATCGATGTCAAAAAATAAATAAATTTATAATGATACAGTTTTGCGAAGAAAATAGTAGTAATGATTACAAAAATCTGGTGTGGCCAACACAATACCTCCCGCCATGTACCGCCCGAGTGACAAGAAAGATTAATCTAATCCTTATTTTTGGATAAGCGATTTTTACTCTAATTTTGGCAGTTTATTTCTTAAAATTTAGTCTAATCTAATCCAAGTAACTACCTTTTTTGATAATAAAATAAAGATTAAATTTTAAATATCGCGATAAAATAGAATTCACTAATTGAAAAATGAGAATTTGCTTGAACTTTTTTGCGAATCGTTAATTTTTATTAATCTAAATACATACCTACATATTTACAAATGCTGTATTGATTTCCTTTCCTACTGTTCTATTTAATCTTTTCTTTTTAAAACGTTACTATTATTAATTTGAAATGATTAGTTCTTTGACAGTGACATTATCTGCCAGTTACATACATTTGAATAACTGCGCAACCAAGGAGTTTTGTTTGTGTAAAGCGTAGGGTCCGGGATTTAAATTATAGATAATTTTATAAATTTATCCATAAAATGTATAGAAAAATATTAATACAAATCTGTAGAAAATTTAATAATCTTTAATTTTTATAATAACATTGTTGTCGAAAAAATAACATTTAAAGGTATTTTTCGAAGAAAAACTATTTTGAGCTTCTAGTAAAGTGCCATTTCCGGTTATCCGATTTACACTAAAATCTAATGAGCTCTTTCCAGTACAGAAAAAGTTCGGAATACAAGTTTTCAAAATTTTCTGAATGATAGTATTTGAGTTAGAGTGGAGGATCCACACACATACACACATACACACATACACACATACACACATACACACATACACACATACACACATACACACATACACACATACACACATACACACATACACACATACACACATACACACATACACACATACACACATACACACATACACACATACACACATACACACATACACACATACACACATACACACATACACACATACACACATACACACATACACACATACACACATACACACATACACACATACACACATACACACATACACACATACACACATACACACATACACACATACACACATACACACAGACACACAGACATCATCGTGAAAATGTTAAAATTGGATTCTAGGGACCTTAAAACGTGGTCATTTACCAAAATCTCGATATCCGATGTTTAGCACGATCCCTATACCTCCCTTACCAAGGGTAACGGGAGGTAAAAATGAGAATAAAGGTACATATTTAAAAATAAATTATTAATATATTTCCAACATTATTAAATAAAAATAAAACTTGAAATAGTGGAAATGCTGGCTACATCATGCTTTTAAAACACATGTTGTGTATCGTAAAATGTAATGAACAAATAATAAAAATAAATGTAGAAATACAGCAGAAAATTTCTACAAAAGTAAAATAAATTTTTCAGTTGTGATGCGGTTACATATTCTGCTCGTAGCTAGTTGCGGAATATATTGACTTTGTTGGCAGTCATCTTGTTATTTATATGTTTCTAGTTTAAAATTCTTGTCGGTATTGTCAGGTAATTTGAAAGTTTTTCAGTGAAATAAACAACGCTCCACTATCATGCTGAAACTTTAAATGAATTTAGAAGCGTGTAAGTTTTAGTGATATGCTGAATGAGACAAAGAAAACTAAATAACCATTCGCGACTACCTAGCAGAACTTATGATATTATTCAACTTTAAACCATGAACTTTTATATGAATAGACAGCGGTAGCTTATGGAACTTTTCTGCAAAATGTGGCCTCCTACGATAATTTTAAATAATTTTATTCTCCGTCGTAGCGAAATCGTTTTATTGGGGATAATGTGATACCAGTGTCGAGTTTATTTAGAAACCGAAGAAACCCTATTTATTTTCGGCTCGTTATTTTTCTAGCAATGTTATATTGAAATAATAACTGTGAAAATGTCGATTACAACAAAAAAATATTGATATATTGATTACAAGAATGAATCACACATTGAAATCAATATTTAAATACGAGTATTTTGCGAAGAATCAAATGCTTTAGTATTTATACAGGGTGTCCCATAACTTCAGGTACATATTAGAAGGGCATATAGTTCTTAATGTCCTGATTACGGATCAAAAAGAATTTTTTCAAAATTCAAAAATTAGTTTTTGAGGTTTTTGAAGGAAACAGTTTTGGGACACTGGTTGAATAGGTAGTTTTAACATTAAATATTACGTTGTATTATATCTAATTAATAAGAAATGTTTGCATAATACAATCATTTCATTAGGTTTCTAGTAGCCGGCCACATAAATTGTTTCTTATAACAGTTTTGATATTGCTCTTCTGATTATTGTTACAAATATGAATGGTTACAGTAACAGTGAGTTAGTGGATATGTTGCTAATGTATGGCGAAGCAGGGCAAAACTGTAGATTAGCTCAGCGTTATTACGCTGAACGTTTCCCAGGACGACGGCATCCGAATTCTCGCATCTTTGTAAGCCTTACTCAACGCCTTCGCGACACTATTTCTTTGCAACCTAATCGGGGAAGAGACGGCGGGGCTCATCGGAGACCAGTAAATGTTGAAAATGCTGTCTTAGATTTGGTACGCAATGACCCAGCAATCAGCATAAGGAGAATATCTCGTCAACTACCAGGTGTACCACGAATGACAATTTGGAGAATTTTAAGGAATAATAATTTACATCCTTATCATTGTCAACGGGTCCATGCGTTAATTGAACCCGATCATTACTCTCGAGTAAGGTTTTGTGAATGGCTTCTAAACCAACATGCTCAGGATGGCAATTTTACGTTAAAAGTAATATTTTCCGACGAAGCGATATATACTCGTGATGGTATATATAATATTCATAACTGTCACTACTGGGCCGAAGAAAATCCACATGCTGCTGTCAGGAGTCATTTACAGCACAGATTTACACTAAATGTTTGGGCTGGGATTGTAAACGGATCGTTACTGGGACCATACATACTTCCTAACAGAATGTCTGGGAATGATTATTTACAATTTTTGCAGAATAATTTGCCTGAATTATTAGAAGATATTCCTCTTAATGTACGTCAAAATGCATGGTTTATGCATGACGGTGCGCCGCCACATTTTGCTAGAAATGTCAGACATCATCTTGACAGAGTATTTGAGGACAGGTGGATTGGTCGAGGAGGTCCCGCGTCTTGGCCCCCTAGATCCCCGGATTTCAATCCGTTAGATTTTTATTTGTGCTTATATTACGTCGAAAAAGTTACCTTGTTATTTTAAAAGCAATTTTAAAGCTATGTGCCGAAAAAGGTAGTAGACAATTTTATTTTATTTTTTATTTCATACATAAGAACGATCCGTCAAATAATTTGAGTCTTGTAGGAGAATGGCTATTTTATAATACTTATCAAAAATATGGTCAATTACACAGACAGAATATAACTCCATCGGGGATCAAAAATATGCTAGATTCAATGGCTCGTTATTTAGTTGCTGTTTTAATAACGAAGGAAACATTTTATAATTTTAATGTTTTGGTTATCGTACGGAGTTTTTTTTTGTCATAAAATTAGAAATATTTTCAATGTTTACCTCATAAAATAACTATTATTTATTTTTTCTCTGTATAAAAAGTAACATAACATGTTCTTCGTTTCGGATAAAAAATGAATTAAATTGGATTTTAGACTGCTATTTTTTCTAAAATAGATTGAAACTATTATCGTACAAAAACTGTATGTGTTATCTTTGATAATCAAATTCTTAAGTCAAGAATAAATATTAAAAAGAAAAGAAAAACAAAAAATAACACTTATTCTTAAAAATAGTCATCGATGCAGGATGTTAATACATACTGAGTTTACATGCAGTTTTCAAACCGTTTTCAACACGTTTTTAGTTTTGAAAACGCCATGTATACAGAGTCAAAACGGTTTTGAGTTATTGTAAACCAAAACTAAAATTTATGGGTTTGACTTGAAAACTAGTTTCAAAACTACTCATGTAAACACTTAAAGCGTACAGGCGATTTCGGGCGACATACCCGTTCACTTCTTCGGATTACTTACGGTTAGTTACGGTATGATATGGTTAATGGTGGCGCCAAAAATCGTTGGTTCACTTGTTGACACCGTGCTTGGTGGTTATGTATATTCTGCGACATTTAAAAGTGTCAAAAATAGTATCTGACAATTAAAATGCATTAACAGAGAAAGATAGGTTTTTCCATATTTGTCCAAAAAAAAGTCAACGAAAATAATGTCACCCTGTTTGACATAAGACCACGACTCCGACTGTTTTGACTTTTGACATTTCAAAAAAAGACATGATAAAAAGAGATAGAAATAGTGAACAGAGGGCTGACCCGACTCGCAAACCCGTTCAGCTGTGAGCACTGATCCAAGCATACCGGGTATGTTGTTCCTAGCGCCCGAATGTGTGAACGTACCTGAACGCAACATACCGCAAGTGAACGGTTGTCGCCCGAAATCGCCTATAGCATAACGTTTCTGTCGCGTTGTGTTACTAACCTACAAATAAACTGACAGTTGTGTAGTTGTAGTGCGTAGTGGTACAAAGTAGAAAAAATAATTTGAATAATGGCAAAACGAAGAATTTGGACTGAAGAGAATTGGTCACTTACAACGGCCAAATGCACATGCGCCGAAACTGTATTAAAATCAATCTGTAAACCTGTTTTGAAAATTACATGTAAACAGTTTCGCATAATCTTGACTGAAAACTGAAACCATTTTCAAAACTGCATGTAAACGTAGTAATTGTAGGTCGCATTGTCGGTGACTTTTTCATGGATTATACCGATTGCCAACAGCGAGAAGCCCTTTGTATCTGCGGGGCCCTGGGCTGCAGCCCATAAAGCCCATGCCTAAATCCGCCCCTGTTATTACCTATTGATTACAAGAATGAATCTAAGATAATTTCATCAATATATTAAATGAAGAACAGAAAGTATAGTTTTAACTTTAATTTGCAAATTTTACATCATAAGGGGAAAGAGAACATAGACAAAGCCGCCTTATAGACACCGAGCGTTCCTGTTTGTTGTAATCTGTATTAAAAACATCATTCTTATTTTTGATTTTTCTTTTTATAAATTAATAACATCCAAGAAAATAATTAATTAAATTTTGGAGAAATGCTTATAACGTAATAGGCCCAAAAGTCATACTTGTTCACTATGAATGACAAAGAAAATATAGCGAAAGTAAGATAAAAAGTTCAGCCACACATTATCGACATATCGACAAAGGTCCTAAAACATAGCTTTTATTAGAAATAGAATATTATTATTTTCCTGGACTTGGTAAAAAAATGTGGCTTCCAAAATTTGAAGACCTAAAACAGCAGTTTCATCCCCTCCATGGTAAAACCGGTCCTGTTTAAAACCCATTAAAATATAAACGTTTCTAACTTATATCTCTCTCTCTCATAAACTAATTTAATTTGCTGAAGCTCAATCTAATTTTAATGCATTATATAACATGAAATTATTAGTATTGGGAGTATGAAGCATCGTTTCGACGTATGTTGAGCTGAGCTGTTTCCATTCTACCCGTTACTACATTGATTATATTAAAATTTACAATTTGCTTCAGAACGTGAAGAGGGAACTGAATACCAGTAATCATCTGAACAAACCTATGCACACGGTTGTAAGTTATAAATACATAAGATCTTTATATCATACACGATGGCGAGCTATTTTGGACGGAATGTAAATTAGTTTTCAATATGCTAATTGACATTGTCAAGAGACATTAACCTATTCTGACAGATATAATGATAAGCACTTGTTTATATGGCCGACGACCATTATAACAATTGAGGCAATGTTGCACGTATCGCCGTCTGGCGTTTGGAAGAAAAACTAATTGTGAAGTAGGCAACCTGGTGCGTATATAGGCAATATCAAGGAGGACTAGCGACCAGCAATACTTTGGAATACACTTAAAAGAATTTAAAGTAGAAAAACGTTTAAATAAAATATGACCACAATTAACGTAAAAAAAAGTTTAATTACTGATTTCATCAAATATTTGTTTACATAATGATTGGTAATAATCATCATAATTTTCATCGACGTAGCCCAATTCACCGGAGAGCAGCATATCTGGAGCACATGACATAAATGCATGCATTTTTGAATTGTTTATAGATCAGAATATTAAAGAATGGAGAATAATGTTCACAGACAGTCGACCAAAATAGCGTAAAAGCAACGTAATCGCAAAGTAAAGGTTCCAGGATTGAATTCCTCTCGTCTTTATCATTTCCATTAATTCATAATCATCAAAACCAATTTGCTGCATTTGCACATTATCAAATACACAGCCGGAAAAAAATAATAATATTGAATTTCTAAAAGAAATGTTTAAAGTCTTGTATAATATTATTGTTATTAAAATACAAAAACATTTTTACGTAACTGAACAGAAATTAACAATAGTCGTATAAGAAAACGTTTAATATTAATTTAATCGCTTTCTTTATTTTAATTCATATTCATGTGACTAAAACACTTGTCGTACAAATTAAAATTCCGCGGCTTTCTATATATATAAATTCGAAATATGTAATTTCTTAATTTTATCGCGTCGGCCATATTGCACCTGGCACCATCTAGCGCTTGGAAGAAAACTACTATCCATGGGCTACTACATGGTCTGGATATTTTACATATGAGTTTCCGTAGCCTAATCTTTTTGTTCAAATTTGGCATAGCTATTACTATTAATTCTAAAATGAAAAAAATTTAATAGTATTCGCAATCGAAATTAACGATAGAGGCGCTGATTTTCGAAACAAGATGGCCGCCATACGATGTGTTTGACATATGACAGTTCACATTGTTCGCTGTGTTTCGTTGACTGTGTATACAAACCGAGTTTAAAAACCTATTTATATGAAGGCGATAAGTTTAAATATTTAATTATTAATAACTATACTACTCACTCAGCTGTCACTTATTCAATATGGCGCTTGTACGATTGCTTTCCGTGGTACCGATTTGCGCTACTAGAGGGGAAATTTTATGTACGATTGCGAATTTTATGTACCAAGGGCGTTACGATGATGATAATGCCAGGTGGGCGACGAAGATCTAGCCCGAGAGCCCCAGGGATAGATGTCGTGTGATGGGCATTATCGTCCTGTAGCATCGTGGTGCATACAAGAATTTATGTCTCACTAGAATATGTGAAATAAGTTTTCATTTATAATAATTTTGATTACAATAATGCTTAAGCTTTGGCGTTGCTAAGGATGTTGTTTAATTGTTTTGTTTATTATTAACATTTATTTATTTTTAAAACATCAACGTTCTATATCGTTGGAGATGATGGAATGGGTGAATTTGATGTTTCGGAAGATATTTTATCGAAACGGTGTAAAGAAATTATTTTGAATGCTTCTGTATACTTTGAGGAAGAGATACGCATAAATGTTCCCCTAATTAATACATTTTCTTCTGTAGAAGATGTAAGTATTATATTTTGAGGTTCGTTTTCACATGACAGGTGTCAATTCTTTATTTTTTATGCACTTATTTCTGAATATTATTACATTTTAGAGAGTTGTACTGCGTTGGATGTGTCACATGAGACATATAATAATATACGTGGATAAATATCGTCCCCAAATAAAATTAGTGATCCTTCATCCGTCCAAAATCAATGCGAAACATTACAGTCTGCAATCGACGTACTTACTATTTACATGTGTGGTGAAAATAAATTGCTTTTTAAGGCCCTTTTCATAATAAATTTTAACTATTATAATTAAATTAAAAATGATTTCTGTGTTGTGCTTTCAAAGCTGTTTTCTTATTATATTATTTGTTGTAATCAATGTATTAATTGTTGTAATCAATCCTTCTTATTATTATTGTAATGAATTATAATTAATAAGAAAATAATTTTCATTATATACCTACCGTTCATATTATTTTTAAAGTCCATAAACGATGATCGGATTAGTATAAGGGCATAATGAACTATTATTTTTATTTTATTTTTTTATTTTATTTATTTACGGGAAGCCAACAGATTACCCAATAATAGGCTTCTGCTTATGTACAATAAATATTTACAGAACTATATAAGTATAAATATATTACATTTACCAAATACATAGAGAAGTAGTATAAAAAGAAAAAAAACCAAAAATAATGTTATGTAGTGTCATAAGTGTGTAATGCATTTTTTAAGCATTTTTAAAGTGGTTTAAAGATAAATTAAAAATATCTACCTAAATGTTGGAAACTTCTATTATTACATGACATAATAATATCGATAGGCGAGTTTTTGTGATTGTTAGATTTGCATTTCAAAATATAAAAAAGATTTTTATTCCGTGTGTTGGACGGAGGAACGTGAAAATGTATATTATATGCCCTCATATAATGCCCCGGTTGTTATAGATATGTTTATATACACTGTATCCTAGCAATAAACAGTTCATAATACTTTAGTGAGACATAAAATTTATTTATTGGCCTAAAATATTGGATAATTTTCATGTATTTGGTATTTTCGGATGGGGATTTTTTTATCTTTTTATTGACACCACAAACATTACCGTAAGTTAAAACGGGGGGCAGCGGTTTGCAAAAACTGATTTCCCATGTTAATCTCCTATGTACACCACGAAAAAAATCACCCTCTATACAAATTCATCAAGCTATTCGTTTTTATTTTAACAATCCACAATTTCAGTATTCTGCTAGTGAGTTAATTCCACACTATAGAGGACGGGTAGCTATTTTGGCAGAATACAAATTAGTTTCTAATAGTGCCAGCGTTTATTGATTGTTGTGCTTAAAATTGCAAGTGAACAATGGAAGAGTAATGATGAAGACGCACTGAACCAGATTGCATCTTTTTGTTTCTCTGTCATTGTGATTTTGTGAACAATACTGACACAAATTAAAAAATATTTCAAAAGAAATACGGAGGAAAATAAGTGCACGTTTGTCTTGGTTATGGGAAACATTCGTATTCGTATCAGAGAAATATGAATTTTGGTTAATAAAAAGAAACTATTATATGCTTTCCACAAATTTATTCAAAATATATACCGAGTGTGCACCGAAAACCGGAAAATAGCTGTTTAATTGACATTGTTATAAAAACATGACTTATTGTTTAGTATACTAGCTGTTATTCGCATTCATTGATATCTTTAGGAAGTAATATGCATGCAAAAACTGAAAATTTAAATAATTATCTTATAAAACGGAATTGTTTGTTTTTCTAAAAATAAAAATCTGATGTCACCAGCACATTACCTTCCGTCAGTTATATGAGGTATTTACGAAAATTTTACCGGTGAACTGTTACCAGTAAACAGCTTTTTATCAGATTATAGCTACCGAAATCGATATTTTAAGAACGCCAGTGGTGAACAGGGTACCTCCATAACCTATGAAAAAATTTGAAAATTTGAAACAGGTTAGAAATTTGACGTGGTCAGCAAACTGAGCAGAGTCCTACTTTGAACACATTTCCACTTTTAATGCGCGCACTTTGCTTTGGATCACTACCTTTTTTTGAGATTAGATTCTTCATGAATCCGGTAGATGGATCTGGTAGATATTGAACAATTTTCGAACTCGGTAACTTTTTATCACTCGCGTTTTTGAAGACAGTCGGTATATGCGGTATCTACCGGTAGAATTTTCGTAAATGCGTATGCATTTTCTATAAAATCCATACAGAAAGTTCCTTGTAAAAAAATTTTAAATTTCTTGTATGTACATTACCTTTTGACAGTTGTATGTATATTATACAAATGCCATACAGAAAGTTCTAACAACTGATCCTATATTTTCAGTAAAATTATAACACAAACATATTGTCAACTGCACTTGACACTGACACCTTTTAATCAGAATTTTCTTAATGTAGCAACTGTTTCCAGAGTTATATCATAGGTGGCTAATATATGATATTTAATTTCTTTATAATTTTTTAACTCTTTATCCATTTAATATGAAGTATAAAATGCAGTCAAATCGTATAGAGAATACAATGTTCTTTAATATTTATAATAACATTAAATGTGAAAAAATGATAAACTGTTAAAATCTTCAAATGAGCGTACTTCCGGATGACCAATTATAACTAAAATCTAATCAGCTCTTCATATGGATGCAGCGAAGAGGAATACGAAAGAATTAGAATTTTTGGAATTGTAGTATTAGAGTTATCGTAGACGAAAATTTTGTTACACAGACACACACACACACACACACACACACACACACATATATATATATATATATATATATATATATATATATATATATATATATATATATATATATACCGGGTGTCTTAGGCCGACCGACACATGGGCGATTAACATGTAAAATTAGTTAATTGTGAATAGTATCTCCCCAGTGCAAGATATTAAGATGAAATTTCAAGTCAAATCAGTCAATTTACAAGTGTAATATTAGAATAAATTAAGAAAAATTGTAGAAGTACCATGAATGTTATTCATATCTTGAAAATAATAGTATCTAAGCAACAGCTCTGATAGAGTAGGGGTAACGTGCGCGCTTCACAATTTAGAGAGTCGGGTTCGAAACCAACCGACAGCAATATTTATTTTTTAATTTTTTCTCAAAAAATAATTTTTATTATTAGTATGTTTTTAATCTTTTATTAATATTTAATTTAATAAAGTGGATACATTGTACGTAACAAGATTTATTTATTTAAAAAATATTAAATCGTACCTACTAATTACAACATTAAAATTTAAAAATTATAATAAATATTCAAAATGGCCGCCGTTTTGCGCTAAGCAAAATCCGAGACGATCGTAACATTGCTGTCTCACGTTGCTTAGCTGTCGATTAGAAATAAGCCTACATTCATTCCTTATTGCCGCTTTCAGGTCTTCTAAAGTGGTCAATTCATAATGGCTGTAAATTTTTGATTTTAAATGACCCCAAAGAAAAAAATCTAAGGGGCTTAGATCAGAAGACTTTGCCGGCCAATTAATTGGTCCATTTAAACCAATCCAAGAATCTAGAAATGAATTGTCCAAATATTCTTTGACAATTTGCACGTTATGCGCTGGACACCCATCCTGTTGAAACCATATCCTCTCCATATTTAATTCTGTAAGTCTAGGCCCAACTACTGTTTCCAATAAATCTAAATATTTTGGACCGTTCAATGTCCCTTCAATAAAATATGGTCCAATAATGTGTGATCCCAAAATTCCCGCCCAAACATTAACCTTCTGGGGATATTGGGTTCTTGATAAATTTTGAAGAGTTGGTTTATCTTTTGACCAGTGGCGAAAGTTTTGCACATTCGGTTCGTTATGAAGAGTAAATGTGCATTCATCGGTATAACAGAGGGAATACAAAAAGTTTCTGTTTTCATTGGCTTTATCCATAATTGTTTCACAATAAGTTGCTCTTCTTTCTTCGTCGCCGTCTCGCAATTCTTGATGGTTACCTACTTTGTAACTTCTAAATCCATTTTTCTTAAGTATTCTAGCAATTTTTGTTCTACTTATTCCACATTCCATTTGTAAACTTCTTAAACTAATAGTAGGCTCCACTTCAACCCGCGCAATTATTATTTCTTCAAATTCATTTTCAATTGGTTGTATTTCCTGCTTTGTGTGATTAGCAGCACACCCAGTTTCTTCAAATCTGTTAATAATACGCCTTACACGGGATTTATTAACTACTTTTTCTGGATTTTCGGCAGAAAATACATCAGCAGTTTGCTATAGGCTTTTACCAATGTGAAATAATTTCACAATACGAATTTTATCTTTTGTAGTTAAATCCATATTATTTAAATAACACTAGCAACAAATAAAGATAGTACAATACAAATCTGCATTTGACGTTTGATTATTCAAATCAAATGTTCTCGTTTTTTTGTTTTCGTCAGGGCTAACTATAATTTGAAGAAATTTAATTTATAATAAACCAATAAAGCAAATAATAAAATATTTTTTAAATAAATAAATCTTGTTACGTACAATGTATCCACTTTATTAAATTAAATATTAATAAAAGATTAAAAACATATTAATAATAAAAATTATTTTGAAAAGAAAAAATTAAAAAATAAATATTGCTGTCGGTTGGTGTCAAACCCGACTCTCTAAATTGTGAAGCGCGCACGTTACCCCTACTCTATCAGAGCTGTTGCTTAGATACTATTATTTTCAAGATATGAATAACATTCATGGTACTTCTACAATTTTTCTTAATTTATTCTAATATTACACTTGTAAATTGACTGATTTGAATTGAAATCCATAGAAATAGTATCCCCGGATAAGCATGCAAAATTTCATCTTAATATCTTGCACTGGGGAGATACTATTCACAATTAACTAATTTTACATGTTAATCGCCCATGTGTCGGTCGGCCTAAGACACCCGGTATATATACAGGGTGGTGGCGGTTAGGGGTGAACATAGGGATTTAACATGGGATTTTAGTTTTTTGCAATTTCCTGCTCTCCTGTTCATTTTACGGCAAAAACTGTAGAGAATGAAAAATTGCCTACAAAAATGTATTTACATTTATTATTATGTTTTTGGTTTCTTCACAATTTTAAAAAGAAATTTCAAAATTTCTGTTAATTTGTAGCAATAGCCATGACTTGTAACTCAAATGTTTAAAAATAATAATGTCATTCAATTTCTGTCAAATTTTCGATATATTCTCTAATAAAAAGTTAATTTAATAATGAATGTTTATTCGAATAAGGAACGAGTTTTTATTATAAAAAATTATTATGGTGGAAATAGTTTTAGAAGAATACGTGATTTGTTTTTGTTTTCCATAAAGTACGAAAATACACCATTTCCTATTATAGCAACAATTTCTAAACTTGTTAAAAACATTGAGAACACACGAGAACACAGCTAGTGTAGTTGTGAACGAAGGTAATGAAGGAAATAATAATAATAATAATAATAATAATAATAATAATAATAATAATAATAATAATAATAATAATAGAAGACGTTATAACGAAGTGAATAAAGAAATGGTATTGGCTATGATAAATCAAAATTCTACGTAGTTGATACATTTGGAATTGGTTTATTATTAAATGGTATACCTAATAAAAAATGCGTATTAAAATTAAAAGTTGTTTGTTTTTATTTAATTTTTAAGTTAGATTAACGCATGATTGACGTTTATAAAATTTTTGACAACCAGAAAAAAATAAATTCCATGGCTATTGCTACAAATTAACAGAAATTTTGAAATATCTTTTAAAATTGTGAAGAAACCAAAAACATAATAATAAATGTAAATACATTTTTGTATGCAATTTTTAATTCTGAACAATTTTGTACAGTTTTTGTCGTAAAAAGAACAGGAGAGCAGGAAATTGCAAAAAACTAAAATCACATGTTAAATCCCTATGTTCACCCCTAACCGCCACCACCCTGTATATATATATATATATATATATATATATATATATATATATATATATATATATATATATATATACACGCACACACACATACACACACAAACACACACGCGCGCGCGCGCACACACACACACATGCAGACATCGTAAAAATAGTAAAATCGTATTCTAGGGACCTTAAAACGTGCTTATTCATTAAAAACTCACCAAAGACAATACCTTCTAAAGGTGACGGAAGGTAAAAATATAACAATTAAAGTGCTTTAGAAAAGCACGCAAAAGAAAATGATAAACTTTCAACTACGATGATGTAAAAATTTTAGAACAGGAAAATAATTTAAAGAAACGGTTAATGTTAGAAATTATCCAGATAAAAAAAGAAAAAATCTGATGTGCCCAACACCAAACCTTAATTTTTATTAATTTAAATATACATACTTACATATTTAGTTATGCTGGAAACTGTATTAATAAGATCCTCTCCATTTAACTATGGTTCTATTTACTATTATTAATTTAAAATGATTAGTTCTTTGACAGTGACATTTATCTGTCAGTTACATACATTTGAGATATGAACTGTGTAACCAAGGAGTTTTGCTTGTTTAAAGCGGAGGTTCCGGGATTAAAATAATAGAAAATTTTATAAATTTATCCATAAAATATATAGAAAAAGTATTCATGCAAATCTGTAGAAAATTTCATAATATTTAATTTTCATAATAAAAAAAAATAACATTTGTAGGTATTTTTCGAAGAAAAACTATTTTGAGCTTCAAGTAAAGTACCATTATTTGAGTTAGAGTGCAGGCTCCACGCACACACAGGCACGCACGCACGCTCACACACACACACACACACACACACACACACACACACACACACACACACACGCGCGCGCGCACACATCATCGTAAAAATAGTAAAATCGTATTCTAGGGACCCTAAAATGTGCTTATTGATTAAAAACTCATCATCGAATTTTTTGACCAAAGATAATACCTTTCTTACCTAAAGGTGACGGAAGGTAAAAATAGTTATCAGTCAGTTTGGTGTAACAGCACATCTGCGGCACGTGATATTATAGTAATTAACGTATCAAATGGACAATAGCGCCTGAGGTCAACAGTGTACTTTTCGAGGGCCTCTAGCCCGAGATGTGTACGTTGACCGAAGGCATTATTGTCCATTTAACTCCCGTGGTGCGTTCAACGTTTAACGTCCGACTATAATTTTTAATATTCTACGGATTACGGATCAGAAAGTTTTAATAAAATTTACGGAGTAGGTAGGCTATGAATTCTTTTGCTTGTTTTTTACTCTTTATCCCAATATCAATATCAATTTATTGACAACATTACCATAGCAACAACTCATAACACGCTCTAGGGTGTTTCCCTGAATGCAGGGTTGTTATGATAATAATAACATACCAGTCGGACGTTAAAGATATAAAATGTTACAATTTCGTGAAGAATGACAGCCATGAAAATAATACAATTATCAAACTCTGGATAAAATCAAGAAATATTATTTTTATAAATTCCGAACGTTGTTACGTGAAATTCAGATAATAAATTTGAGTAGATGTTTTCGGAAAAACAAGATTGAAAACAAATTCTTACGGTGTGTGTAGAAAAGGCGGCCTGAGTTTTTATTGTGAGTAGAAGAGACGCATCTGTATTCATCCCTGAAAGAGCGAAGGGCCTCTAGCACGACAGGTATACGCTAGGGTGTAAATTGATTGCCCCGGCTTCACTTTTCACGCCAAACCAAAACAATCCTGAAAAATTATACATTACTGTCATCAGTCGATTTATTTCTGCCCAATTAATTAGAATTTATTGTGTATTAAATCGCTTGCAGGGATGATATTTAGTTTCTTTTTAAATAAATTACATACCTACTCGTTTATCATTGAGTAATTTGCAATTAATTTTGACACATAAGGTGTGTCTCTTGAATTTTGACAGGCTTTTAGTACTAAATTAATTTAACAATGAAATGGGATGACCTACTTATAAGATACCTGAAAACATTCTGATTCTATTGTTGTGTGTTTTGATGCAAGCTATTCAAAAGAGCACGTATATAGTTAGAAGTGCTACGTTAACTGATTGATTCAAGAATATAGATTTTATTGTATATGTTATATTTATATTATGTTTACTTATTTTTTGTGATTTAGAAAACAATTTTCAAATTTTCATTTAACTATAGGTTCTTCAATTAAGTAATTTTAGGACAAAAGTATAAATTCAAAAGATATTCAGAATGAAAAAAAAATCTGGTGTGGCCAACACAATACCTCCCGCCATTTGCAGCCCGAGTCACAAAAAATAATAAGCTAATCCTTATTTTTGGATTACTTTTTACTTCAATTTAGCAGTTTATTTATTAAAATATTGTCTACTCTAAACCAAGTAACTACCTTTTTTGATAATAAAATGAAGATTAAATTTAAATATCGGGATAGAATAAAATTCACTAATCCAAAAATGAGGATTAGCTTAAACTTTTTTTGTGAATTGTTAATTTTTATTAATCCAAATACATACCTACATATTTACTTATGCTGGAAACTGTATTGATATCCGTTCCTATTGTTCGATTTAATATTTTCTTTTTAAAACATTACTATTATTAATTTGAAATTTGTGTAAAGCGTAGGTTCCGGGATTTAAATTATAGATAATTTTATAAATTTATCCATAAAATATGTAGAAAAAATATTAATGTAAATCTGAAGAAAATTTAATGATCTTTAAGTTTAGTACAAAATAATAACATTTAAAGGTATTTTTCGAAGAAAAACGATTTTGAGCTTTAAGTAAAGTGCCATTTCGGGCTATCCTATTTACACCAAAATCTATTGGGCTCTTTGCATATTAGAAAAATGTCGAAATACAAGATTTCTAAATTTGAGTTAGAGAGAAGGATCCATACATACACTTACATAAGCACACACACACGCACATACACATACTCGTATACACCCACATACACACACATACACATACACACATACACTTACACACATACACATAGCACATACACACATACACATACGTACATACATACATACATACACACACACATACACATACATACATACATACATACATACATACATACACACATACACATACACACATACTCTTACACATACACACACACACACACACACACATACACACACACACATACACACACACACACACACACACACACACACACACACACACACACACAAACAGACAGACATCATCGTGAAATTAGTCAAATCGTGTTCTAGTGACCATAAAGCGTACTTATTGATTAAAAACTCATCATCGAATTTTTTAACCAGACAATACCTTCCTTACATAAGGTGACGGAAGGTAAAAAACCAATCGTGCAAAAAAGTAGTTAAAAAAGTATGCGCAATATTAATTCCACTTTACATTAAGAATGAACGACACATTTGCCAGTGTTAATTTTATTTTTGTCATATTGAAAATTACTAATTGAAACAGTAGCACTAAAAATTCTTTCCGATTGGTGGTCAGTATAATATGTAACTACAATTTAAATTTTTTTTTTTTACTGAAGTATTGATACAACCTGTATATGTGTCTCTAACAATGTAGGTACTACCTTAATATTAAAAATTAAATTGTTATTCCAATATAAACCAACGTTAAATTCTTGAAACACGCTGCACAGAAATACCTGCAAATAAATAAAGTTTTTAATGTTATTACAGAGTGATCGTGACCTTAGAATGCTTTCATGTCAAATACAATAACAATTTCCTCTTGACAAAAATATCGTACAGGATTATGTTCTAGTGTTGTTACAATACACGTCTTATCCCTGCAAATCCTTAAAGTATAAGAACGCTTATGGGCTTATTTTGAGAAATTTAATATACCGAATATGACAATAAGTAAAAGCAATGCACCCTATGTGTATGCTCGCACGCTTGGTATCCCTTTATTGTGAAAGTATGAGTGAGAGAATTTGCGTAAACCTGTCGAAATATCTTTTAATACACAAGAGAAGAGTCGTACGACCTTTTCTTTGTAATCCTACTTTGCTGTTCTTCCTTGTATCTTTATTCAGCGAATAACCGATCGTGTAGGGGCTGGCATTTGACCCCAGAGAGTTCGGGTTTTAAATCCATACTCCCACAAAAATTTCAAATGCCTTTTTCCACACAGAATCCTCATATCAAATATCGTAGACAGTTTCGGTTCAGTGGCTGACACGCACGGGCACGTAACGTTGCTGAATCACACACACTCACACGTCAGTCAATAGAGTCACATCCGAGACATTCGCGTTTCTATATTACAAATATTTCACGACTACTATTGCCAGTATTGGGTATGTTTGAATAGCCCCAAATTTGTTAACAAGTAATGTTAACTAGACCAGTAGCGAAAATATGTGTTTCCTTCGGGCAAACTTTTTAATACCGACGCCTTCCCAAGTTGTCAAAAATTCACTGATGACTATTTCACTCATAAATATATAAACCAATCCAAATTCAGGATTCTATCTAGTTACCAAGTTTCATTTCGACAAAACACCGTCATAAATTTTTTTCGCACCCTTTAAGCCAATAAGATGTCGCATTTTTATAAGTAAGTGAGTTTTGATAAGCGAAATACATGTCAAAGTCTGTATATTTTTATTGATATCAGTTTTTATTGAACACGAATCGATTCGGGCAGGAATCTATTTAAAACTTTGAAAAAGCAAACTCAAACATAATACCTCAAAACACAATAAAAATTATAAGATTTTTATCAAGAAAAAATTATATAAATGATTACCTGATTTTTATTTTGGAAATAGTCATCCGAATACCATTCGTAGTTAAATTGTATCCTGGAAAAATTTTCCGATTACTTTACTCAAGCCTGTTGTCAAATTATCTCGTGACATTGATTAAAAATCACTCGTTTGACAACTCGTGATTTTTTTGTCAATGCCACTCAATAAATTGCTAGGCAAACGGCTCTCGTAACAATCTGAAAATTATTCCGGCATAAATTTACCACTTATGTATGATATTATATATGAATAAATAAGTTTCTTACATTATGATTATTATGAGTATAAAAGCTTTAATAAGTAATACATATTTGTCTCTGCAACTTATAATATTGTAACGTTTTTTTATTTATTTGGGTGAAGTATAAAAATGAAAGAATTATTATTAATGAAAATAAAATTCAATTCCATGTTTGAAATAGCAATGAAATTTAAGTAAAGTATCACTTCCGGATGATCGTTCGTAAACAAAATCTAATTTGTTGTTCCAATAAATAGAAAAGTCTGTAATACCAAATATTGGATTATATTTTATTATGTTTTTCCTCGTAAATCTGTTAAGAGCTCCAAATTAAGTACCACTTCCAGTTTATCATATAGGTATAGTCAAAATCTAATGTTTCAAATTATACACGAGTTTTAAATACCAAATTTGAAAAGTTTTGAATAATGTTTTAATATATTTTTTCATTCTGTTTCATAGCTTCCTGCGAAGTAGTACTTCCGGTTTTTCAATTTTAGAAAACATCTAATATGTCGTTCTCATTAATATAAAAGTTTTAAATACCAAATTTGAAAAGTTTTGGATTATATCAATTTATTTTTCATGAAAATCTGTTCAGAGTTTCCAGTTTATCAATTTTAGCCAAACTCTAATATCTTGCTTCCCGTTATATAAAAGTCTTATGTTATGTATGCAAGATTACGATGTAGAATGCTCGGTGTATAATGGTAGAATATAAATAGACAGGAACAGATAACAGGTTTATTAAGGGTACAGAATATATATTATCAAAAGCTACTACTGCTAAATCAATATACTGACATTACTATGTATAATAATAATAATCAACAAGTTGTCTCCAGACAACTGAGAGGCCTACTATATTTATACATATCTAACATCTCCTTTTTTTAAATTAATATCTTTTACATTTTGGGTTTATATTAAATTTTGTTGTAGGTCTTGATATTCTTGTAGAGCGTCTTGGAATTATTTCTTCTGTAGTGGAAGACGATACTGCTGGACTATTTTGAAGTGGAGAAGTGCTGTTTGATGGTGTAGTTTCCATTATTGTTGCCGATGATCTGTTGTCTTGTTGAATATTGCTAGAACATACAGGTAAAATACTACATTTGACAAGTTTTGGAATATATCATAATATATTTATCTGTTCAGAGCTTCAAGTAAAGTATCACTTCCGATTTATCCATTTAAAAAAAAATTCTAACATGTTCTTATTAATATAAAAGTCTTAAATACCAAATATGAAAAGTTTTCGATTGTATCTATATATTTTTCACAAAAATCTGTTCAGAAGCTTCAAATAAAATATCACTTCCGGTTTATCAATTGTATCCAAAATCTAATATGTTGTTCCCTTTCATATAAATGTCGTAAATACTAAATGTGACAAGTTTTGGAGTATATCATAATATATTTTTCACGAGAATCTGTTCAGAGATTCAAGTAAAGTATCACTTCTCGTTGATTAATTTTAGCCAAAATTTAATATGATGTTTCCCATGATATAAAAGTCTTAAATACTGAAATTGAAAAGTTATAATATAGTTTTTCATTAAAACTGTTATGGGATTCAAATAAAGTATCTCTTCCATAATATTTTTTGCACGATCGATTTGAAAATTATTTTTACATATTAAAAAAAATTATTTGTAATTTTGAAGTAAGCTTTGATTTTTGTTTTTATTTATTTACCGTCTCGCCTCCTCAAAGATAAGTGAAGCATATCACTTACCGACGTGAGTCACATCACTTACCGTTCAGTAATTTGTAAATAAGACCTACTGTCTTGGAAACACTATCAGTAAATATAAAAATCTGATCTGGCTAACACATGACCTCCCGTCAATTCCATGTTTAAAATAACAATGAACTTTAAGTAAAGTATCACTTCTGGTTGATCGTTCGTAAACAAAATCTAATTTGTTGTTCCAATAAATAGAAAAGTCTGTAATACCAAATTTTGGATTATATTTTATGTTTTTCCTCTAAATTAAGTACCACTTCCGGTTTATCATATAGGTATAGTCAAAATCTAATGTTGTTTCAAATTATACACGTGTTTTAAATACCAAATTTGAGAAATTTCCCTTCATATAAAAGTTGTAAATACTAAATTTGACAAGTTTTGGTGTGTATCATAACATCACGAGAATCTGTTCAGAGCTTCAAGTAAAGTATCACTTCTAGTTAATTAATTTTAACCAAAATCTAATATTTTGTTTCCCATTATATAAAAGTCTTAAATACTAAAATTGAAAAGTTTTGGATTATATTTTAATATAGTTTTTCATTAAAAACTGTTATGGGCTTCAAGTAAAGTATCACTTCCATTTATCCAATATAACCCAAAATCTAATCAACTCGTTATATGAATGCAGGAAGCTTAAAAACGGAAAATAGATATATTTGAAAGTTTGTTATAAGTTTTCGTGGACGAAAAACAATCGTCACACACAGACTCAAACATATCGTAAAAATAGTAAAAACGTGTTGTGGGGACCCTAATTCGTGCTTATTTACTGAAAACTTACTATCGAATTTTTGGAACGATTACATTACCTCCATTACCTACGGTATGATGGGAAGTAAAAATTAACCCGATCGTGCAAAAATGTTTATAAACACAACTAATCTTTAACAGAATGTACCACATTGAGTAAATACCAGTCATCTAATATTGATTCATTGTTCCAATATTTCATAAATACATAGGAAAGACGCCAAGGTAAATATTTAATATTCGTTCTCCTTTAATATTATGTGGTCGATGTTCCTTTCAATTTTATTTAAATATATTTTAATAATATTTAATTTAATTCATAGGAAATATATGCCAAATTTGACGTTTATTTGTTCCTTTATACTTTTACTTAAAATTAATAACAGAAAATATCAAGTGGCCGGGCCACGCTACTTTATAAGTATATAATGAAAACACCTTTCATTATATTACGTTTTCTCAAAGTCTTGCCCTTCATCAAAATAAAAATAATAAAAAGAAAAATTCTTTAATCTGATGTTTTGTTGTTTTATTGTTTTTTCGTTATTCATCACTAGTAAAATTTTACTTCTACCAATTACTAATTAATGACAAGGCATTTTTACCTCCTGCTACCCTTGGTAAGGGAGGTATAGGGATCGTGCCAAAATTTAAATATCGAGATTTTGGTAAATCACCACGTTTTAAGGTCCCTACAATCCAATTTTAACTTTTTCTATATATTTTATGGATAAATTTATAAAATTATCTATAATTTAAATCCCAGAGCCTACGCTTTAACAAACAAAACGCATATTTAAATGTATGTAACTGACAGATAAATGTCACTATCAAAGAACTAATCATTTCAAAATAACATGAGTAACGTTTTAAAAAGAAAAAATGTAAATAGAACAATAGAAAAGGAATCCAATACAGTTTCCAGCATAACTAAATATGTAGGTATGTATTTAGATTAATAAAAATTAACGATTCACAAAAATGTTTAAGCTAATCTTAATTTTTGGATTAGTGAATTCTATTCTATCCCCGTACTTAAAATTTAATCTTCATTTTATTATAGCTCCGGTGGCTCAATAGTTAGAGCAACGCTTCATGTCAAGAGTGCCCTCGGGGCTCTGGGTTCGAATCCCACCATGACATGGATGTGTGTGAATGTAAACTTATCTCTGTAATTGGGATTTAATCCTGTTGAGGAGTTTAAAAAAGGTAGTTACTTGGATTAGATTAGACTCTATTTTAAGAAATAAACTGTAAAATTCGCCAAACCAAAAATAAGGATTAACTTAATTTTTTTTTGTGACTCGGACTGTAAGTGGCGGGAGGTATTGTGTTGGCCACACCATATTTTTTTCAGATTTTCGTCTTGGTCACGTCATCTATGGACACCCTAGTGACTATAGTGATCTAGTGCGATTGTATAAATTTTCAATGTAAACAAATTTCTGTCTTCTTGTTTACTATTAGACTGTTTATTATTTTCATTTTACGATCCTCAAGTGAATATTTTATGTATTTTGTTTGCTACGTACATTTTCCATTTTCTTAAAAATGTACATGATTGTGATATGAGGTTATGTTATATAATTACATAGAAACACTTGCGGTTTATTTACTTTAACTAATAATTTTATATACTCGTTCAAAATTTCCCAGTGACTTAAGCCGAAATTACATTCGTTAACTTTGGTTGATGGAAATTGGCAACCTTGGTTGAAGCAACTTAGGTTTCTTAAACGAAATTTGAAATAAATGAAAAAGTTTTAATTTTATTTGCATTATATATATATATATATATATATATATATATATATATATATATATATATATATATATATATATATATATATATTAATCATATCACGAGCTTATATTTAATGAGAGAATATAATGAATTTTTGTGACACATTGTGCGTGTGCTGCTATCTTAACTTTTCATATATTATATTACAACTTGGTTAATTTTAAAATTACCTTATTATTTTCATCCTTTTTCATATCAACCCAACGATTATCGCACATTTTTATGCTCAAAATTATCTGTCATTGTTATAAATAAAGAAGACAATAAGGTGAAAATTTATTTGTTTTTACCTCCCGTCATACTGTCGGTAAGGGAGGTAATGTTATCGGTCCAAAAAATCGATGGTGAGTTTTCAGTGAATAAGTACGAATTAGGGTCCCTACAACATGTTGTTACTATTTTTACGATGATGATGATGATGATGATGATGATAATGATGATGATGATGATGATGTGTGTGTGTGTGTGTGTGTGTGTGTGTGTGTGTGTGTGTGTGTGTGTGTGTGTGTGTGTGTGTGTGTGTGTGTGTGTGCGTGTGTGTATGTGTGTGTGTGTGTGTGTGTGTGTTTTTTTGTATGTGTGCGTGTGACGATCTTTTCGTCCACGATAACTCTTACAACAAACTTCCGAAAACTTCTATTTTCCGTATTTAAGCTTTCTACATTCGTATAACAAGTTGATTAGATTTTGGGTAAAATTGGACAACCGGAAGTGATACTTTACTCGAAGCTTATAACAGTTTTCAATGAAAAATTATATTAAAATATAAACCAAAACTTTTCAATTTAAGTATTTAAGACTTTCATACTAAGGGAAATAACATATTAGATTTTGTCTAAAATTAATATACCAAAAGTGATAGTTTACTTGAAGCTCTGAACAGATTTTCATGAAAAATATATTATATTTTTAAAAACTTTTTAAATTTAGTATTTAAGACTTTTATATAAAAGGAAAAAAAATATTAGATTTTGGCTAATATTGATAAACCGGAAGTGATACTTTACTTCAAGCTCTGAACAGATTGTCGTGAAAAATATATTATGATATATTCCAAAACTTGTCAAATTTGGTATTTGAGACTTTTATATGAAGGGGAACAAGATATTAGATTTTGGCTAAAATTGATAAACCGGAAGTGATACTTTATTTGAAGTTCTGAACATATTTTCGTGAAAACTATATTGATACAATCCAAAACTTTTTAAATTTGGTATTTAAGATTTTTATGTTAATGAAAACGACGTATTATATTTTTTTTTTCTAAAAATAGTACTTTACAAAAAGCTATGAACAGGGTTTCTTGAAAAAATATATTAAAACTTAATCAAAATCTTATCAAATTTATTTTATTTATTTAAAACTCGATTTTGTCTATACTTACATGATAAACCGGAAGTGGTACTTAATTTGGAGTACTTAACAGATTTTCGAGGAAAAATAATAGAATATAATCCATAATTTCGTATTACAGACTTTTCTATTTTTTGGAACGAGAAATTAGATTTTGTTTACAAACCATCAATCGGAAGCTCATTGCTATTTTAAACATGGAATTGACGGGAGGTTATGTGCTGGCCACATCAGATTTTTTGTATTGTCTAAAGCCTAGTTTGTTTAATTTGAAATGAATGTTTTGACAAATGGCATGTTCATTCTCATTCTCAAAATAAAATATCATTGTAACGTATGTTTGATAAATACTATTAATAAAAATTAAAAACATATTAGTTATCTATCTGTTAATTTTTAAAAACCCATTATAACTGCGCAAACATTGAAAAATGAATTCTTGATAGAACCCTAATTTATCATAATTTTATCTGTTATTAATTATTGTAGATATTCCATTAATAAATCTAATTACCAGTATCAAAAACATCGTTCATTCTGGATTTCTAAATTTCTTAAGTCTGAGTCACATTTACCCCTAAAAAACACTAGAAGACTTTTCTACAAACAATATAAACAATGTAAACTATCACACAGTGTCAAAATGTCATCGTAACAGTAACAGACGCTATGTTGCTGCCAGCTAAGAACAGCTGTGATCCTAAAAATTGCGAAAAAGAATAGACCGCAAAAGCTCAACTATATTACAAGTTTTCTAGATGCAATGTTTATGTGTTTCAATTTGTTTGTATTGATTTTATTGTGATTCAAGTATTTTATGTAAGTAATTTTTTTACGAAATGAATGCTAGTAATACCTATAAAATTTATGCAGGATGCCCATTTTATCTGTTCTCGCCTGAAAATTCATGACTAGGTAGGCAATCCATGTTACATTTTTACCTCCCGCTACCCTTGGTAAGGGATGTATAGGGATCGTGCTAAAAATCACATATCGAGATTTTGGTAAATGAGCACGTTTTAAGGTCCCTAGAATCCAATTTTAATATTTTCACGATGATGTCTGTGTGTGTGTGATTCTGAAAATTTTGAAACCTTGTATTTCGAACTTTTCTAATATGCAAAGAGCCCATTAGATTTTGCTGTAAATGGATAACCGGAAATGGCAATTTACTTGAAGCTCAAAATATTTTTTCTTCAATAAATGCCTTTGTTATTTTTTCGAGATTAATGTTATTATAAAAATTAGAGATTATTAAATTTTCTACAGATTTTGCATTAATACTGTTTCTACATATTTTATGGTTAAATGTATAAAATTATCTATAATTTCAATCCCGCTTTAAACAAAATAAATCTGATGTGGCCAACACATGACCTCCCGTCAATTCCATGTTTGAAATAGCAATGAACTTTAAGTAAACTATCACTTCCGGTTGATCGTTCGTAAACAAAATCTAATAAATAGAAAAGTCTGCAATACCAAATTTTGGATTATATTTTATTATGTTTTTCCTCGAAAATCTGTTAAGAGCTCTAAATTAGGTGCCACTTCCGGTTTATCATATAAGTATAGTCAAAATCTAATGTTGTTTCAAATTATACACGTGTTTCAAATACCAAATTTGAGAAGTTTTGGATCATGTTATATATTTTTTCAAAATTATCTGTTTATAACTTCCTGTACAGTAGTACTTCCGGTTTATCAATTTTAGAAAACATCTAATGTGTCATTCTCTTTAATATAAAAGTCTTAAATATCAAATTTGAAAAGTTTTAGATTGTATTAATTTATTTTTCACGAAAATCTGTCATGCTTCAAATAAAGGATCACTTCCATTTTATCAATTTTAGCCAAAATGTGATATGTGCTTCCCGTTATATAAAAGTCTTAAATACTAAATTTGACAAGTTTTAGAATATATCATAATATATTTTTCACAAAAATCTGTTTAGAGCTTCAGTGAAGTATCACTTCTGGTTGATTAATTTTAGCCAAAATATAATGTTATTTCCCATGATATAAAAGTCTTAAATACTAAAATTGAAAAGTTTTGAATTATATTTTAACACACACATCATCATCATCTTAAAAATTGTAAAAACGTGTTGTGGAGACCCTAATTCGTGCTTATTTACTGAAAACTCACCATCGAATTTTTGGCACGATTACATTACCTCTCTTATCTAAGGTACGACGGGAGGTAAAACACTCCTTGGTTATGTAGTTATTTAAATATATGTAACTGACAGATAAGTGTCACTGTCAATTCAAATTAATAATATAAAAAAGTAAATAGAACAATTGGAAAGGAAATCAATACAGTTTCCAAAATAAGTCAATATGATGTATGTATTTAGATTAATAAAAATTAACGAATCACAAAAAAGTTTAATAAATAAACTGCTAAAATTAGAGTAAAATTCGCTAATCCAAAAATAAGGATTAACTTTATGTTTTGTGACTCGGGCTGTAAATGGCGGGAGGTATTGTGTTGACTACGCCAGATATTTTTATAAGGGAATAGGTTTTTAAAATTTTGGTTTGGTCTTATACCTACTGCGATTATTCGATTTAAACAACTAATAGTTACCAAGTGCCTTATGTAATGTATTCTGTTTTGCCTATTTCAGGCGGGAACAGATAAAATGGGCACCCCTCAAATTTACATTGAATATTATTTCCAACTTAGTAATGGCACAAAAATTAACCATGTGATCTGTGACGTTCTCTCCGCGACACCTTTGAGAGTCCATGAGGTGTGTCATTATTTTATTTTTCACATACGTATTTGGTTTTAAATTTGCTAATAAATTTACCAGTTGACTCAGTTTTAAATTTTACGTTATACTGAATCGTAAACGTCTTATTACTGTGTTCTGTCTCTAGTGGCAAAGAAAGTTTTTACGGTTAAAACCATAGCAACATATATACAGATTTATTTATTCATTATTTCGCTTCATCATATGTTTACAAAGACTATTTCGATCAAATAGTTTAATGTATTGTGTCCGAAGGACGAGTGAAATGTGCTGCTTCGGTTTCACGAGCAATATCTTCGATAATTAATCATATCACGAGCTTATATTTAATGAGAGAATATAATGAATTTTTGTGACACATTGTCTGTGCTGCTAACCTAACTTTTAATATGTTGTATTACAACATGGTTAATTTGACAATTGCCTTATTATTTTCATCATTCTTTATATCAACCCAACGATAATCGCACATTTTTATACTCAAAATTAACTGTCAATGTCAAATAAAGAAAACAAATCCCTTAGTAACGAATATAAATAAGGTGCTAATTTCTTTGTTTTTTATCATCGCTGTGATAGACATGTAACTAGGGAGATTCTGACTGTTGATTGGCGGAAAACATGTCACATGACTCATGAATTATATTCTCAAAAAAAATTCGTTCAGATTAAGATTCTCTGATTGTACGCGAGGACACAAATCGCCTCTTTTCTAATTTTTG
Organism: Harpalus rubripes; assembly: GCA_963082715.1. Lineage (NCBI taxonomy): Eukaryota > Metazoa > Arthropoda > Insecta > Coleoptera > Carabidae > Harpalus > Harpalus rubripes. The sequence continues at coordinate 18,234,008 of OY720453.1, read as the reverse complement.
TACCTATATAATCTAAACAAAATTGTAATAAATGAGGGGCGCAAATTACAATTTTCGCCTGAGGCGCTCAAAAGTCTCGGACCGGCATTTCCTGCACGCCCGTAAAGTTCTGAGTAACGGTCTTGCAATGTAAATTACTATTGATTTTTTTTATTTTAACATATATTTTTATAATTATGAGATAATAGTAGTATCTTATGTACCGCCATAAAAACTTGATAAACGACACTACTGAATTTGATAGAACAAAAGATGACCTTGATCGTACATCTTTCAATAATTTTATTGTATACGATTATTCCTAGATACTGTAGTGAAAATATACATTTTCTGTTTTATCTTCAAATCATCGTTTTTGCAGGAACAACTCGTATTATGAAAACGATGTTACAGATAGAGAAATAAACATTACCTGAGTGCGCACATAGACTGCATTGCATTCGTATTCAGCTATCAAGTCCTATAAAAGATTCCACGTATAAAATAGTATTTAAAGAGTTTCTTTACATTTATTTGAGATACGAATGCTGGGCTTCTCGCCAACTAGTTTGCAACAACTCTGCGGCGTTGTATCGTACGTAGAGATAAATTTTCTTTGAGTGTATATTTGTACACATTTTATGTACACAAATCGAATTCTAAAGGAGAAGCAATACACCATGAGCGCGAGCGAGACCAGAATACTCAGGGAAATTGTGTCCGTTTAAGAGTTCCTTTTGAAGTGATCTCGCTCAAATTGAAATCATTATTTCACTAAATAATTTGTTTTCTAAGTGTTGTCCCTATTGATGTTCTCAACAAATAATTGACAAAATTTGCATTTTTTACAATTTATTTCGCTTTTTACCTCCCGCTACCCTTGGTAAGGGAGGTATAGGGATCGTGCTAAAAATCGCATATAGAATCCAATTTTACCATTTTCACTTTGATGTCTGTGTGTATGTGTGGATCCTCCACTCTAACTCAAATACTATCATTCAGAAAATTATGAAACTATGTACTTCGAACTTTTTCTGTAATGGAAAGAGCCCATTAGATTTTGGTGAACATCGGACCAAAATAGTTTTTCTTCGAAAAATACCTTTTTCTATTTCGGTGTTCTTATGAGTCTATAAAAGCACTGTTTATCACTGAAAACACAACGTTTAGAAGATCTATAAACGTATTATTTTTGGCGCCTTTCGTATTCTAGAGGTCGTAGTCATGACAGATGAATTACATATAACCTCAAAGTGGTAAGTTGTTTATGTTGAATTAGAGTTGGGCGCGGGCCGTGATTTTGTCGGGTCACGATGGGTCACGACGTGACCCGCGTGATCGTGAATATAATTTAAATTTTGCGTCGTGATTGGACGTGAGCGTGAGGCACTAAAAAATTATCGTGCGTGATCAGGCGTGATTGAAATTTAATCGGGCGTGAGTACAAGTTTTCTTCTATTTTTTATTTTAAAAAATGTCAATTTCCATCTTTTACTTTACATTCTTGTTATTATTTTTATATCCAAATATATCATCAACAGTATTTTTTTGCATAAAAATAGTATTATTGTTGTATCCAAAATTGTATACACAGTTGCTCCGCTTTCACTAAAGATATACAAATCTTTAAGCCCGTTTGACACGATCATAATTTTGTTAACAAATTTGTTACCAAATTTATAATGATATTTGTGATGAAATAGAACAACCTATTTGTCCATAAACATTCGTTTCCAATGAAACCAATCTGTTACCTAACTTACTACCAATTTGTTACCTAATTTGATAACAACTTATGACTGTGTTAAACAGACTTATGCCCATATTCATAAATGCTCGTTAAATTTCAAAACGGCTCGTTTAAATTTTTGATAAATGGAATCAAACGTGACAAGTCATATTTCGATTTTTCTGTCAGTGTCGACTCTTTTTACTGGATAAAAATTATAACGAACCGTTAAAAATTTTACGAGTGTTTATGAATATGGGCATGAAATATACATAGAAACAATTACGTGACACGAACGTGACCCGCCGGGCGTGCTCGGGCGTGAGTGCCAAAATAAGATCGTGAGCGTGAGTGATCGTGAATCAAACATAAAAAGTCGTGCGTTATTGGTCGTGATTACATTTTTAGTTCCGTGAGCGTGCGTGATCGTGAACAAAAAGTTACTCACGCGCCCACCTTGAAATCACAGACAAACGTTTGTCTGTGTTGAAATATTACTTCGAATTATTGACTTTTATCTATTCTCCAGGTGATAGGACTAGAAAGAAGAGGAATTTATAGCTATAGCTGTGTTAGTTAGTTAGTATATAATGCTTGATACAATGTTTTAATGTAAACAATCAGTCAGAATCACACAATACACAAACTGTCAAAATGTAAAATTTCAGTTGTAGGAGGGAAACGCTACCAACATAACTGACAAAAAAACACTAAGTTTTTTGACAAGTCCTTTTTAAAAAAACTGGTGGCTCAATGGTTAGAAAAACGCCTCATGTCATGAGTGCCCTCGGGGCTATAGGTTCGAATCGCACTAAGGCATGGATGTGTATGAATGTGAACCCACTATGTAATTGGCATTTAATCCTGTTGAGGGGTTTAGAAAAAAGGTAGTTACTTGGATTAAATTAGACTATATTTTAAGAAATATACTGTCAAAATTAGAGTAAAATTCGCTAATCCAAAAATAAGGATTAACTTAATCTTTTTTGTGACTCGGGCTGTAAATGGCGGGAGGTATTGTTATTGTGTATTTTTTTTGTTCTTTTGATGTGAAATACTCGCGTCGTCAACAAAACCTAATTTCATTATTTTTTTAATATTTCTTAATAAGAGGTGATTAATTTTTTGGAAGTTAATTAGACTAAGTAATTAAAATTAGCGTTTCTTTGTAATTATTTAATAAAATTAATAACCTAAAATATTTTTAATTTTATTAATTAACTAAAATTTGCCCGTGTTTTCGTTCAATGGTCCATTAATCTGATTTAAGAGTACGATGAGGCAACAAATGTTGTAGTTATTTATGTACAATACGGCTTAAGAAAACGTTTATACCGAAATTGTGAAAATTAGAATTTGAGGTATAAATCGATAGCTCGAATTCGGTGAGGGCTACAAGCGAGAAACAGACTTACTAAAAACTGTATATCCAAATTTACATATTTGAATAAATGAAGATAATTTATTGTTCATGTAATAATTAAGATATTTAAAATATTTTCTTTTTCAAAATAAAAAATATACTTAATTATATGTCAAATTCTTCTTCAATAGTATATTGAAAGACAAGTATTATAATGATCCTTATTGTAATACACTTTGCGTAATCGAGGCGTAGGCGAGTTCTGCAAAGTACGGCATTATAATACGTGTTTTTCATACTATTTTTCCTATTTCGCAATAATGGACCTTTCCAATTTAAGGACTATCTCTTTCTATCGCTGCAAATAGTAAGAAAATGGCGCGAACAACTGCCAGTTGAGCTGTCAAACGAAACGTCAAAAATATTGCAGTCATTAAAATACTTGTATTCTCAGTGAAAATTTGCATCGTTAGACATTTTACCTTCAATAAAAGCTTTTGTAACTTATTTCGATAAGATTTTTTAAAGTTATCCGAGATATTCTCACATTTTACGTCTAAATGTTTTAGAATCAAACGCCATAGATCTCAGTTGTTCTTACTATGCGCAGATTCCCATTGCGCATATCTTCTATCTCTTTAAATTGGAAAGGTCCATTTACTGTTATTTCAAAATTATTATTGAAAGAAATATTAAAATATCAAGGTTGGTAACACGAACAGTTTCAATAAACATATGAAAATTAATTTATTGTGACATTTGACATTTTGACAACAGTTACTTACAAGTTAGGTTAGAGTTAAAATTTATATTTATGTTATGAACTTACAAATAAATACCTTAAATTTTAATTTAAAAGACTGCTTTACTGTTTTATGTAAATAATTTACTATAAAAAATTATAATTTCAATAATTTCCTATGACGGTAATGACAACTACAATGGAAGATATTTATTTGACACTTAGACTAACTACTAACTTACCAACTTCACAATTTAAAAAATCTCATGTGGCCAACATAATACCTCCCGCTATTTAATTTTTATTAATTTAAATATATATATATATATATATATATATATATATATATATATATATATATATATATATATATATATATATATATATATATACCGGGTGGAACATCATATCTGTGTACATAGGCGATTCATATGAGAAAAACAGTTTTTTCGTGCGCATTGCTCCCCAAATTATTTTAGACAAAAATGCTTCAAATAAATGTTATAGAGCATAAAATTCTGCATCTAAATCAATAAACAGAATTACTTTTACATGCTTTGTAACGACAGAAATTAAATAAGAAAATATTGAAAATTACGTTGAAAATATCAAATAGCCATGGAATTGAAACAAAAATAGAAACAAATAAATGTCTGACGTTTGACAGATAAATAACTAATTTGACGGTAAAATATCAAAATGAATTCAGTTTATTCTAACGAAGAAAGGGTTTTTATAATAAAAACTTTCTATAGTGGAAATTGTTTACGTATAGTTAGAGATTTATTCGCCGTGAAATTTCCAAATAGGCCAATTCCAAGCGCTACAACAATACGCGCGTATGTTCAAAAATTTGAATCCACGGCAAGTGTTGCGGCGGAAAATAGTACAGGTAAATTTAAATTTGAATATTTTTTAAGAGATTTACAAACAAATCATATCTTTATTTATAGGAAATAAAAATAATCGCATTAATTTAGAAAACGAACAAAGAGTTCTGGAATTAATAAATTTTAATCCTAAATTAAGTTCAAGAATAATAGCGCAGGAATGTGAGATTGCTCATTCTACTGTATTGCGCATTCTTAAAAAACATAAATACCCCCCTTATAAGATGCAATGCCATCAAGACATTTCGCCCATTGATGAAGAAAGTAGGCGAGTTTTTTGTGAAGATATGCAAGAACGAGCAAATCGGGATCGTGATTTTCTTCCATCTATTTGCTTTACCGATGAGTGTACTTTTACATTAAACAATGAACCAAACGTTCAAAATGATAGGCACTGGGCTCTAGAAAATCCAAGATTAAATGTTACCACCAGAACGCAATATCCTCAAAAAATTAATATTTGGGCAGGCATTTTTAATAGCAATATTATTGGACCATTTGAGATCGTTGGCAACTTAAATTCTGAAACATACTTAGAACTCTTGATTAATGAGATCGGCCCTGCATTAGACAGCGTAGCGCGCGAAAATCAGGAGGTTTGGTTTCAACAAGATGGCTGCCCAGCTCATTTCGGAGTAAGTGTTAGAGATTATTTAAACCAAGCATTTCCAAATCGCTGGATTGGTCGTGGTGGAACTTTAAATTGGCCAGCCAGATCTCCTGATTTAGCACCTTGCGACTTTTTTTTATGGGGTCATCTTAAATGTAAAATTTATAAGCAGCGCCACCCAAATATTAATTCATTGAGAGAAGCTATCATGGAGGAGAGCGCCTTAATCACAAATAGGCAGCTCGCTAATGTAAGAAATTCATTCTACAATAGACTTGGTTATTGCTTGGCTGAAAACGGAGGATTATTCGAATATTTGTTATAATAATAAATTGTAGTGATTATTTTATTCAGAGAATTATTGTTTGAAATTTGAATTGTAGTAGATAGGTCTTAATGTTTACATAAATTATTTCCAATTTAAAAAGATTTTCAATAAAAATCCTATAAAAAATAAATATTTCATTGAAATGTACAATTGTCGTAATAATAGGTATGGAGATTTTTGTATGAATTTAATTTACCTATTTATTTGTTTCTATTTTTGTTTCAATTCCATGGCTATTTGATATTTTCAACGTAATTTTCAATATTTATTTGAAGCATTTTTGTCTAAAATAATTTGGGGAGCAATGGGCACGAAAAAACTGTTTTTCTCATATGAATCGCCTATGTACACAGGTATGATGTTCCACCCGGTATATATATATATATATATATATATATATATATATATATACATATATATATATATATATATATATATATATATAAATATATAAATAATATATATAAATATACGTGCAAATCTGCAGAAAATTTAATAATCTTCAAGTTTTATACTAAGAATAATCTCGAAAAAATAACATTTGAAGGTTTAAGTAAAGTACCATTTCCGGTTATCTGATTTACACCAAAATCTATTTACTTCTTCCCATATTAGAATAAGGTAGAAACACAAGGTTTCAAATTTTCTGAATGATAGTATTTGAGTTAGGGTGGAGGGTCCATACACACATACACACACACGCACACGCGTACGCACACGCGCACGCACACGCACACGCACACGCACACGCACACGCACACGCACACACATACACACAAATAAATATATATATATACATACATACATACATACATACATACATACAGACATCATCGTGAAAATGTTAAATTGGATTCTAGAGACCTTAAAATGTGGTCATATACCAAAATCTCGATTTTTACATACATCCCTTACCAAGGGAAACGGAAGGTACCCAGCTCGTCACTCGTCTTCGAAATCACAAGCTACCACTGTAGTAGTACTACGATAATAAAATTGAAACAAAAAATCTTCTTCTGGTGATAAGTTCTTTTTTCAATTTTCTTTTTAGAATTTTACAGAGATGTATATCTTTCTTCTTCTTTCTTTTATAATTTGACGATAGTTGATGACGGACAATTATTATTCGAAACCGGTTCCCAATTACTAAATATTTTTACTTCATTGAGTCGCATATCCAGATTTTAGAGAATAAGCACGTTTTAAGGTCCCTAGAAGCCAATTATAACATTTTTACGATGATGTGTGTGTGTGTGTGTGTGTATGTGTATGTGTATGTGTATGTGTATGTGTATGTGTATGTGTATGTGTATGTGTATGTGTATGTGTATGTGTATGTGTATGTGTATGTGTATGTGTATGTGTATGTGTATGTGTATGTGTATGTGTATGTGTATGTGTATGTGTATGTGTATGTGTATGTGTATGTGTATGTGTATGTGTATGTGTATGTGTATGTGTATGTGTATGTGTATGTGTATGTGTATGTGTATGTGTATGTGTATGTGTATGTGTATGTGTATGTGTATGTGTATGTGTATGTGTATGTGTATGTGTATGTGTATGTGTATGTGTATGTGTATGTGTATGTGTATGTGTATGTGTATGTGTATGTGTATGTGTATGTGTATGTGTATGTGTATGTGTATGTGTATGTGTATGTGTATGTGTATGTGTATGTGTATGTGTATGTGTATGTGTATGTGTATGTGTATGTGTATGTGTATGTGTATGTGTATGTGTATGTGTATGTGTATGTGTATGTGTATGTGTATGTGTATGTGTATGTGTATGTGTATGTGTATGTGTATGTGTATGTGTATGTGTATGTGTATGTGTATGTGTATGTGTATGTGTATGTGTATGTGTATGTGTATGTGTATGTGTATGTGTATGTGTATGTGTATGTGTATGTGTATGTGTATGTGTATGTGTATGTGTATGTGTATGTGTATGTGTATGTGTATGTGTATGTGTATGTGTATGTGTATGTGTATGTGTATGTGTATGTGTATGTGTATGTGTATGTGTATGTGTATGTGTATGTGTATGTGTATGTGTATGTGTATGTGTATGTGTATGTGTATGTGTATGTGTATGTGTATGTGTATGTGTATGTGTATGTGTATGTGTATGTGTATGTGTATGTGTATGTGTATGTGTATGTGTATGTGTATGTGTATGTGTATGTGTATGTGTATGTGTATGTGTATGTGTATGTGTATGTGTATGTGTATGTGTATGTGTATGTGTATGTGTATGTGTATGTGTATGGGTATGGGTATGGGTATGGGTATGGGTATGGGTATGGGTATGGGTATGGGTATGGGTATGGGTATGGGTATGGGTATGGGTATGGGTATGGGTATGGGTATGGGTATGGGTATGGGTATGGGTATGGGTATGGGTATGGGTATGGGTATGGGTATGGGTATGGGTATGGGTATGGGTATGGGTATGGGTATGGGTATGGGTATGGGTATGGGTATGGGTATGGGTATGGGTATGGGTATGGGTATGGGTATGGGTATGGGTATGGGTATGGGTATGGGTATGGGTATGGGTATGGGTATGGGTATGGGTATGGGTATGGGTACGGGTACGGGTACGGGCACGGGCACGGGCACGGGCACGGGCACGGGCATGTGCATGTGCATGTGCATGTGCATGTGCATGTGCATGTGCATGTGCATGTGCATGTGCATGTGCATGTGCATGTGCATGTGCATGTGCATGTGCATGTGCATGTGCATGTGCATGTGCATGTGCATGTGCATGTGCATGTGCATGTGCATGTGCATGTGCATGTGCATGTGCATGTGCATGTGCATGTGCATGTGCATGTGCATGTGCATGTGCATGTGCATGTGCATGTGCATGTGCATGTGCATGTGCATGTGCATGTGCATGTGCATGTGCATGTGCATGTGCATGTGCATGTGCATGTGCATGTGCATGTGCATGTGCATGTGCATGTGCATGTGCATGTGCATGTGCATGTGCATGTGCATGTGCATGTGCATGTGCATGTGCATGTGCATGTGCATGTGCATGTGCATGTGCATGTGCATGTGCATGTGCATGTGCATGTGCATGTGCATGTGCATGTGCATGTGCATGTGCATGTGCATGTGCATGTGCATGTGCATGTGCATGTGCATGTGCATGTGCATGTGCATGTGCATGTGCATGTGCATGTGCATGTGCATGTGCATGTGCATGTACATGTGCATGTGCATGTGCATGTGCATGTGCATGTGCATGTGCATGTGCATGTGCATGTGCATGTGCATGTGCATGTGCATGTGCATGTGCATGTGCATGTGCATGTGCATGTGCATGTGCATGTGCATGTGCATGTGCATGTGCATGTGCATGTGTATGTGTATGTGTATGTGTATGTGTATGTGTATGTGTATGTGTATGTGTATGTGTATGTGTATGTGTATGTGTATGTGTATGTGTATGTGTATGTGTATGTGTATGTGTATGTGTATGTGTATGTGTATGTGTATGTGTATGTGTATGTGTATGTGTATGTGTATGTGTATGTGTATGTGTATGTGTATGTGTATGTGTATTTGTATGTGTATGTGTATGTGTATGTGTATGTGTATGTGTATGTGTATGTGTATGTGTATGTGTATGTGTATGTGTATGTGTATGTGTATGTGTATGTGTATGTGTATGTGTATGTGTATGTGTATGTGTATGTGTATGTGTATGTGTATGTGTATGTGTATGTGTATGTGTATGTGTATGTGTATGTGTA